>NQII01001803.1:3700-13994 GCA_002778355.1 Clitarchus hookeri
CATTGTTTCTCTTCAAAAATAAATTTTGGTAGTTCCCACATGGACACTGTTAATAAAATATTTGACAGTTCCCACAAGGCACTGTTTGTTTACAAAATATTTGACAGTTCCCACATGGCACTGTTTACAAAACGTTTGACAGGTGTCACATGGCAATGTTTTGTTTACATACTGCGGAAGGATACATAATCGGCTCCCTGAAAGTAGATATTTAGCAGGGTTTCAGAAAATCTTGAAGTTACCGTGAATACATTATACTAATCAATAATAATAATAATTACCAATAATTACTAATTACTAATACCAATAATTACTAATAAACATAACCTTCATTTATATTTGGTATATAATGTATTTTATACAATCAAATAATTTATTAATATGCAATAATGATCAAAATGTTTATTTTTGAAATATGTACTTCATAAATGGATACATTTTACGTTGCCAACTGTTATTGACAAACTCTACATCCCTGGTCTGCCCTTATTGGGAGTGAAAAAAAATAAAATTAAAAAAAGATGATGTTGCAATCTGCAAAAAGTCAACCTTAAACAAAATTGGACTCGTGTAAAGTTTTTTCAACATTATGTGTAGTGTTTCTGAGGGCGTGATATTTATGGTTTGTATTGTACACACGTACAATGCAACACAATGGCATACACAAGGAGGAAAAAAAAACTTCAAAACGAAAGATTAAATTATAGGTTATTGTAACTACAATGGAAGTACAAGTATACTACACTACAAATTGATGTACAGAAGCTACCTTATTAATGGTATATACACCATTGTGGTTAAACTTCAAGATAGAATTACAGTTTGCTACTTACCATTACACTTTATCAAGGAAGTTCTGTACATGGAAATGGCCTTTTGAATACTTTTAAATGATGAGACTTGTAACTTTAAAAGCTGTGATAAACTTACCTTCCACAATGTAAATGGGTAGAACAATAACCTTAGTTTTTTTACACAAATATGCATCATTATCACTTCTATATAGAATACTTTTTGTTTCCTGAACCTGTGTGTTACACTATGTCCTGCAGTATCTGCACCAATTTAAAAAAAAAGCAAAGAAGTATGACAACACAGTGTTTGCTTTGCCAGTGGCTTTCAGGTAATCCACGATTACATCCGATAACCACCCATTCCCTTCAGCAATGTATTATTGTTAAATATGTAACATTAAGGCCGTCCCCAGCCATGCGACTGAGATATAGAATCAAAGGTCAAAATTCACTCCATGCATCTTCAACAGTTTTCTAAGTGCAATGTTCATAGCGGTCTCATTCGCTTCAGTTTTACAAGGGAAAAATGCCATTTTTTTGTATGCAATATACTTTAATTATTGTAAAATTTAAAAACTCTTCTGTAGTACAGACTATAAGACATACAAAGTTTTGTGCATGCTATGTTTTACGTTCATTGATGCCGGTTAAAAAACTCCATGGTGCCATAGACATAATGTTACTACAAAAAGAGATAAATTGCATCACACATTTTTGGTATATTGTTCCCGGCTCCAAGATGGCTCACATATGCTGATCTTGCATGTGAAAGCACACCTTTGGGCACAGTGTTGTTAGTTTTCTGCCTACCAGAACTGGGTCGATATTGTCGCTCTGTTCAGTGCTTGTATTATTCTTGTGGTGTGAAGTAATGTGCTCTAGGAATACAGATGACTAAGAAGAACAATACCAATGAGTCAATTCAGGCAAGAAGGAAATCCATGAGGAGATGCATGGCTAAGCCATATACTCCCGCCTCGCATATAACGATTGGTTACAGCTGGAGCTACGTTGCATGATTATTTTGATAGCTTACAGGTGTAATAACTCACCGGTAAAGTCTCGATCTTGACGCCCAGGATGTCACTTTGTATACTGTCTTTGCTTTCCACCTACGTCCACTGACCTTCACTCCTCAGGTCTTATTTTTTGTTGTCAGTACACTGCTGTATAGTTGCACCGTTTATCAGCAGTTATCTCGCATGCTTCTAACCGCTGTAACACACTCGAAAGTGATACTGCGACAAGCCTGAACTAAACTGTGTTATACTGGGTTTAAGTTGTGCACAGAAAATGCAAATGCGACGGGGCATTCTGAACAGTGTGTGCTCCGAACCACTTGCTGATGCTGGCAGGTCTGAGAACATCGCTGATAATATATATATATATCTGTGTGTGCATATATATAAATACAGATTAAAAATTATTTATTATAACAAAAGTGGCAAGACTATATATGTATTTTCCGTTTAAAAAAATTAACAGATTCTAAATGTATAATTGAACTTGATCCACACGTGTAAAGTTTACATTTTTGTGTTTACAGCTCAATAAATATCTTAACTACAATTTTCAATGACAGATTACCAGCTAACACAAGTAGAATTTAAATACTTGTTCATAGTTAAGATGCTTCTCTTACCAGTCGAGACCCCGCGGGGATGTGAACGGGTGTATCCATCATCGAATGTTGTTAAGTAGTCTTTTGCATTTGGTTAGACTGTCTGTTTATGTGAAAATGCCAGACTATGTAGTACTAGAGACACTAATGCGAAGGTAAACCAATTCCCGCTTCGATTACCTTCTCTCTGGGGCCTATTTTTGTATGTGTAATTCAGAATGTTTTAATATATAAACTTGAAATTTTTTTCGTGTGAAGTATAGTCAAAACACCTTATAATCAGTTCTTACAGTGAGTTGGGTAACAACAATGTTGTCTGCCACCAGACTAGTCAACTTGACCGTTCTGTCCAGCGGCGACGGTACAAAGCTTCCTGATTTCAAAGCTCGAGATAAAAACCAGCTAATAAATAGAAACTTTATTTCAAATAAAAAAAAATTTGTCTGCAAAACAATGGAAATAATTAAAAACCATTGACCTTGATTGTCCAATCAACAGTCAGTAATATTTTTGTGTTGGAATTTACCGATACAGGCTTACAGTTTAAATATTTACAGATTTGCTGCAAAACTACATGCTAAAACAATATGCACATTTCTTTCATATTTGAAATTTTCTTTTTGATGGTCCTGCCATGTTTGCTGAAACTGCTACTTATGAAATATGACATAAATACATTTTTTTTTAAATGGAGAAGCCATGAGGCGCACGTATCAGAGATTTATAACTTGAACAGAAAAACAAAGAGGCGACCGCGTTCCACCATACAAAATGGAAAAAATTGGTGAAATATCAGCATTCCTACTTTCTGACCATTTTAGTTATTTTTTTTGTAAATAAACAGATACATAATTTATTAGTTTTCTAAAGATTCGGTCATTCCGGTTTTCAACCCTGGGTAATGAATTCATCAGTAGTTTAGCTGCATTTGGTTGATAGTATGCAATACAATTTACCAGCTTAAACGCCATAACAGATAACATTTTGATAAATTAAAAATATAGTGCAAAACATTACTAATACTAAAATATGCAGTGGTGTAATCACGTGTTTTATGTATATATTTTTTCTCCAGAAATTTAGAAGAAAATGTATTAGCTTCTGGTGTCAATCCTACTGATCTTCCTCCTTTAATTGTGGAAACAGAAAAAAACTAAAAGTTTTATTAACGGCCGCCGAATTGTTGATATTGTGCATTTAACAAAGCAGCTAATGGAATTGGGAGAACATCCCCGATTCTGCATATTGGGCTCATGTAAGTTGGAAAAAGAAATACACAGTGGATTATTCTTTACTTTAGTTTTCTTTTGTGACAACTGTGACTCATGTAAGTACGTGACATCTGACAGCTCGCAAGAAGTAAATGATGCTGTGGTGGGGGGGTTCTGTTTCTGTGGGTATTGGAACGTATGTCAGTCCTCAACATTCCCATGATGGCACGAGAAACATTTCACAGATGCAAAACTTCTATGGGACAAGTAAGTAGATCCAATTATTTGTAACAGATGTTTCATGTAATTCCTAACCCTTCCAGTCCGCAGTTTTGCAACTGCGGGTGTTGCAAATATGGAGTATTTCGGTAAGAACACTACTTAGATTCAGTCACGATTTACCTGTTTCTTACGGTCAATGAACTGCATGACTGGTTCACAAATCAGACAAGTAACCAGATAAACCTTGGAGAAGACATCCGTTGTACAGGGTTATGAAGATTCTCATTTATGGCGCTGTACGCAAACATCATTCTAATGAGGCATGTCCACAATTGTGGTTATAGGGACTGAAAGAGTTGTTATTTATGCCTTATTTCAAGTTGACATTCGTATTCAAAAGTTCTGAAATTTTACTGATGTTCCGGGGTAAACTGTAACAAAATAATCAACATTCAGTGGGTCATGACGGGGGAGGGTGCATTGTCCACCTCAAGTGAAAGTGCGGAGTACGCAAGTAGAGGGCAAATCCTTACTTAGTATGACGTAAGTTTGGGACCTTATTATGGACACTTTCACACAGCCTGTGACTAACATCATGCATACTTCCTAATCGACTTATTAACAATTATACCTCTTTAATTTCTCCTCAAAGTAAGTTTTACTTGGCGATGNATGCATACTTCCTAATCGACTTATTAACAATTATACCTCTTTAATTTCTCCTCAAAGTAAGTTTTACTTGGCGATAAGGAATTTTTGACTGGCATTGCCTATATGTTTCAGTAAAAGTAGTGCTTCACTTAACCCTTGTCCTAGAAATATGGCTGCACCTACTCTATTAGCCCACCGCTAATCCTTTATGCTTTATGTGCCGAATACTGGGTACAACCAACCTATTAGCAAGTATGCTGGGAATGCCAGGAACCATATAGGGGTGAAGATGCTGTGTGATTGTAGTGCATGTTAATGTTTTTGTAAATTAGTCATATACAACATTAATGTTAACTGAGCGGTGACTGGTCTAGATTACAGGAAAACCTATGCAAATGTAAATAAAATTTATGAAGTCACTATTAAAAATACGAAATTAGAAAAAAACAGCAAGCTAATAATAAACAAAAATTAATATTCTGGACTTTTCACATTATTGGTTTATGGTATTTGTAGTTAATACTAAAATTTTCAACTGCTACAATATTAAATTACCTTCTAAAATATGTAACGGCATCTTTACTTCTGTACATGTTGGAGTTGTTTTTAACAGCATTAAGAGACTGTTCAATTGATCTTTTGAACGTTCAGGTATTTATTTTCTCCACGGCAGGGAACCAGTTGTAAGTTGATTAAGGATAGGAAAGTACATTAACAGAGTTTTTGGTTTGCTTTTGGAAAGTACGTTGTCCGTTAAAATTAAGTGGTTATAAATATGTGGTATGCAAATGTAGTATATTGGTTTCGTTTCCATATAGTTTAGAGGCAAGACAACAATTGATTTGAAATTATACCAGTGAGTAACCTTTCCTTTAATTGCAGTCTCTGGATCAGCTATAATGTACAAACGTTTATGTCAGAAGAAAATTTAACAGTTATGGTTTGTTTGTAATTCTCCGGATCCGTGGAGTTCCACCTGAGGTCCTGATATTATCTTAACTAGACGTGGTGAAATGAAATTAATATGGAGCAGTAGTAATTCAAGATAAATTAACAGTCAATTAATTCTGGTCAACACTGCAATAAAATAATAAAACATTACAATGTGAAGATAAAAGAAATAATTACAGAAAGTGGCACTGAGAGAGGACACATTGAGGTGGCAAATATCCCCCACACCGGCAACTTTATCCTGCAAAATGATTTCTCCGCCGGTGTGGGAGGTCGCTAGGGTGCCAGGAGGGAACTGACGCCCTTCCTGCCTTCGTAATTTCATCTTGCAATGCAAGTTTTAAATGACGTGATTAATAAATAAACTACTATGGCGCTGCTTTGTACTTGTTTGTCTGGTGAAACTGACTGTTAGGGACTCTGCATACTTGAAGCTTGTGTGTAAGCTGTTTCTTTGGAATATTAAAATTAATTACAGTAACTAAACCGAGACGTGACTTTATTTTACATTTATATGGCACCTTTAAAGTTTCATGTTTCTACAGATTGAGCAAACCCGAGCTGTAATTTCCAGTCGCAAATTCTGACTACTGTGACGTTATAAACTATGTATTTTAAATAGTAACGCTTGAACTTCTACACCCTTGTCCGAGTGTTCCAACTTCTTGTTTGAAATTCAAATTATACACACATAATACCCAGGGGAAAAAGTTCACATGTATGTACTTTGCTGATTAACCTGAGCATCACCACACTTTATTTGGAAGTGAATGCTTAAATGTGTAACAAACTTTTCAAATAGGAACATTCAACATTAATACTTCAAGTGAACCCAAGCCAATTATGATTTTAAGGTCAATTTAGATATTTTTAACTTTTTCAAGTGAATTAAATTTTTTTTCTGAAAACCGAAAACAACATAGAAACTTTGATTATTGAAATGCATATCAATGAAACTTTATACAGAGCTAATGCTTCTTTTACTGAATGCCTATTTATATGAAGTATACTACAGTAACACAATCAGAAATTGCACGTTTTCACACAATTAATGTAATTTAATATACATAATTTTTTTTTTTTTTTTATTAATTTTGAAAAAGTACCTAAGTTTGAGTTGAGGGTTTGTGTGTTTCATCTTGTTTTGCTTAAACTGTGTGTTACTCTACTCTACCAGCCCTTTCTAAAACACAAATGTAAGTGAATTAACACACTATCAATTTTCCTTATATATATATATAAAAGCAACACCACCACCACCTCCCCCTATGTTTCTGCAAAATAAGAACATACACATTAGGGGTACTTGGCATACATCCAGTTTAAGAATTTCTGTTATAATTACATACTTTGTAACATTGTCACAGTTCAACGTAACTGATGTGTGGATTAGTGATGCAACGAATATTCGCATTCGCATGTTTTTAAACATTCACATTCGCAAAAATGATGCCAATATTTTGCAAATGTATTTGGCAATGAAAAATGAAAATGTTTATTAAATAATAATGCAACTGCTATGATTAAGACATTTTTATTTATTAACATATTTTTTATGTATAAGAGTGTATTTTAATGATATTTGGGAAACAGCCTTGTAGTTATTCACTAGATTACACAACAGAAACACACCCTTGATATTCTTTTATTCTTATTTACCTAAGCAAAATCAAATTAAGGCAGGTAATTTCTTAAAACTTCTAAACTATATTATAACACAACTGTATGATCAAATACCATTGAACTGCTTTAACACAAAACAATGGAATAAGATATAACCCAACCTTTTTAATTATACAAATCAACTTTAAATGAGATCTTTTGTAAAAACACTTAACAATATGCATTTATGCAACCTAAAGGGTATCTTATTCAAATATGTGAGATCTTTTAATGAACTAGTAATCATGTTTAATTGTAAATCAAATCGACTTCTTATGAATAAAGTTAAAAATATATTGTGAAGAAAAACAAACAATATAATAATCTTCTTTTCAATTAAAACAAATATGTTCTTAACATTTTGTTAATTTTAACTTTGGTACTAATACTAACTCACTAATTATGTAATTTTTAAGATATCCATTAAACATTACTTCTTGAAATCGAAAAATAAAACTATGAAAAATTGTTTATATCTAAGCACAATTAAGTGAAACACTTAGTAATTAAATAAGAGTAGAGGAATATTAAACTTCAGAAATAGAAGTTTTGATGCCTTTTCTCCTTGCAGCCTATTTCGGTGGGGTGTGTAAAGAAGACCAGCCCCACTAAAGACCCTTTCGCTAGGCACACTAGTGGGTGGTGTTACTAAATATTGCCTGGCTATGGGAGAAATAATACCATACTTCTTATTATTTACCGCCCACCATGTAAGTGGATCTACATCATTTTCCACACGTTTATCTAATAAATATTCATTGATGGTTTTTTTTATCAAAACTTCTATAGGGTTCGTACATTCATTTTCTTCTTCTTCACTTTCGCTGGAATCCATCAGCAATTTCATGGTGTCTCTTAAAGATATAGATTTCTCTGTCAGACTGGCACTGGAACCAGATGTTTCAATCCGATGAGTAGTCATTCTGGCACGCTTAGGATTTGAACAAGACGATAGGCTTGATTCATCGTTTCCAATTGACTCTAAAATATTTTTCACAACTTGATCTCTGGTTGAAGAATTTTTGAAAAATTTTAATTTGTATCTCGGGTCAATAAAAGTTGCCGTAGCAAACAATACGTCATTTTCCAAATGGGAAAATCTGCGACATAGTTCTCGTTTAAGAACTAAAATCGTATTCCCAACGCATTCGTCGGTCACATCAAATTCACCAATAATTTTTTCCAAAGTGGACAATAATGGAATTACTGAGGATACAGAAATATTGGCTGCACTTAGTTCTTTTGTAATTTCTTCAAAAGGTCTGAGTAAAGTTATTATTTTTTCCACAATAATCCACTCTTCGGAAGTTAGTTGTGAAATCTTGTTATTCTGGGAAGCATAAAGACATAACGAATCTTTGTTTTTCAAAATACGCTCTAACATATACAAGCTGCTATTCCATCTTGTAGCACACTCTTGTATGATTTTCAGCTTTGGCTGATCGAGTCTTTCTTGTAGAGCAGCCAGTTCATCTTGAGCTACATTTGAGTGATGAAAATGTGTTGCCATCTTTTTACATTTTGCAATCACTGTTATAACGGAATCTTGTGCCTTAAGCCCCTCCTTGACAACCAGCTGAATTTGGTGTGACGAACAATCAATGTCTCTAATTAATAACAAGGAAATACCTTTTTTCATGTTTGTGCCACCATCTCTAACAATGCATTGCACTTTTTCTTTAGGTATTTCCCAATGCGACAACATGGTTTCAAGTTTTATAGCTATATTTTCACCAGTATGTCGGCCATCGTTAAATACCTCTGCGTTTAACACAATCATTTTTCTCTCAAAGTTTTTTGTTATACCATGACATGTAAGACTCAGCAAAGATATTCCTGAACAAGAATCAGACCAAATATCAGTTGTAAACGCCAATTTTTCAAATGACTTAATTAATCCCAAAATTTTATCTTTGACTTTGCCGTAGAAATTCTCACATATAAACGAAGAAAAATGTTGTCGGCTTTTTATATTATACGACGGACAAAGATGGTTCAATAGTCTGACAAATCCAACGCTTTCGACAAAACTAAAGGGTAAGTCCTCTAAAGCAATCATTTCGCTTATTAAATTATCAATTTCCAAAGACTTGGCATTGTTGTTATCCCACTTTTTTGTTTTTTCGACGCAATCAGTCAAAGACATTTGTTTCAGGTCGGTTTTCGTACATTGTCGCGAAGTGGAGGCCACAACACTTGTTGTAGAAGCATTTCGCTTTTCATTTTCCCTATTCTTTAAAGCATTATACTCGTTTTTATGCAAAGCTTCCAGGTGATTTCTCATAGCACTTGTTGTTCTTCCTTTGCGCGAGTATTGTTTATTACATATTTTGCATTTCACATTTTCAGCATCACATATTGTAAAATAAGTCCAAACTTCGCTAACACACGACCGCTTCATTTTGAAATATCACTTATCACTGTACAATTACAACAATAGAGTCTTTACAAGTTAAAAACAAAACTTAAGTATGTTGACTCGACGCTGCTCCCACCTGTACTATACAGGATGGTGGATAGCAGGGTACGTAGTAATTTGTTACGGTGCTGGCTAACGGCACCTTGGGCTGCTGTAAGAGGGGTGACACAAAGACGTAACTGGGTTCGGTTTATTCACGCTTAACTTTTATTGTCCAAAGTTACAGTGACCTGTACATCTATGAGACCTAGCCCCTTTTATATCTCCTCGGACGGTGGAATCTAGCTATCCCGCGCCCTACACACATCTTGGCGAATGTTTGCATGGGGGGGGGAGGTTTCGGTGGGTTGCTGAAATTACCTCAATGCTGGTGGCTGGCGTTGTCGTGCTGTCTCGGTGTCTCTCCCGGGAAGTCCTGAGCTCGATCCCTGGATGTGCAGTTCTCTCCTCGTCGCTCCTCATATCTGACTCTCTGGTGACTCCGGCGTAACTCCCGACTCCGTCGTAAACGTCTCGTAACACTCGCGTAACTGACCTCAACTGTCCTTCACTCTTGCGTAACTCTCTTAACTGTCGCGTAACTGACTTAACTGTCCTCCGTGGCTCCTGTATATATATGTTTCTGTTCTATTTTCCATAGAACTCGGAACTTACCCTCTCGTGTTTGCAGTGGGATAGGGGTAGGCAGGGTGCACTGTTTTTCCCCGATTTGTAATTTCTTGTGGCGAGGGGCGATAATATGCCCGGGACTCCCCGCGTTCGC
>NQII01001803.1:37968-49388 GCA_002778355.1 Clitarchus hookeri
GGGGGGGGGGGGGGGGGTGTTTACCAGCCTAAGGGCTGATCATAGGATGTCAACCAGAGTGACGTGTCTAGTCTCGGAAGACGCGGAGACGCAGTGGGCGAGGGTGACCCCAGTCGTATGGTATTCGGAACTGTGAGCTCTAGGTGCATGGCTACTGGGTAGCTGAGAAGTTAGGAAGGCTTCGATGAACTGTCGGGCAGCGTGACAATCTATACATTGATAAAAACACATCTCACTTTCCTGCAGGAAATGTAAACAAGAACCATATTGTTTGCTGTATGTTAAATCAATGTGTGATGCTGCAGTAGGGCTTTTAGTTGATTTTTTAATGAACTCAGTTGTCATTTATGGACAACTGAAGTAACACGTCTATAGATTGAGCTGCGAGACATAACAAATCAATTGTTTAAATAGCGCACGTATACGTAGTATGGAACATGTCTGGCATGTGTTTACATTTTGTATTTGATAACAAGACCTGAAAGCAATGAAAATTGTAAATATACATTACGTTTCTTTTAAACAAATAAAAAAAGAAAAATTAAAAAAATAAATAATAATAATAATGGCAACTGGTAAATTTTTTTTTTTGCTATACTTGTAAATTTTTTTTTGTTATATTAAACGGTAAGATATATTTTGAATATTAAAGTGAAATATTTTTACATTGTTTACATTGAGATTTTGTGAGGGAATTTAAGATCTAATGTAAAAGTGCAAGATACGTAATTCTGAAGTACGTTGTAACAGAATTTCACTGTATACATGGTGTTCTACTTGACCATCACTCATTATAAATAAAGGACACATACCTTTCGTTACAGCGGCAGCAGTCTGTGACAGAGGGATAACCTTGAGGCCTTGTAGCCCTGGCAGGGTTTTGATATTGAGAGTCCCTCCTTGGAAGCCGGGAGGCAGCAGTATCTGTTGTGTACTGCCCTGCTGTAGTACCAGACTGCCGCCCTGTGCGCGAATCGCCTGCGAGGCTGCCAACACGACTGTCTGGTGGCTCCCTGCTGCCTGTGACGTCAGGATCATATTCTGGGGACACATCACAGCCTTCCCTCAAGTATAGCCACACAACACCAAAACAATCAAGTTAAAGCAGAATGAAATTATGTATGAAAACGTTATGAGTTGTCCTGTTATCACATTTTATAATTACATTTGTCCCAACACCACGGCAACATGCAATAGTTATGCATTACTAATGTATTCCCATACTTTTGAAGGTTTCTAGTGTAATAGAAACTACTAAATTTTAAAGGTTTTAGGGTAGTGCATTTTTGAGCAAAGTTGGGGATTTTCTGCTAGGTAAATAAACTATGGAAGAGCACAGTCTTTCATCGTCATTGTTCACCTGTAGAAAGAGGGAGCAATCTACAAGTGGAATGGCACATGACAACCAATCACGCGAGAGTGCTGATGAGGGAGACGACATGTGGAACAGTTGTTTGTTTACATAGTATGTCACATTTATCAAGTCTCTCGGCCCTAGTAGTTATGTTTGGTTTATTCAAATGTTTTATGTATTAATAAAAAACATGTTTACATACATGATTTGTAATTAAACTTGTGAATTTTATATTTTAGAAGTTACTGAAATATGTATTAACATTCTGACAATGTTGAGAGTAGTTACGATTTGGAAGTTATAGGTGTAAAATTGGCTACATCGTTTGATGTCGACAAAATGTGAATATTCCTTCCTGATGAAAACTTAAAATGACTTAACTATATTTGTTCATGTGTTTTAAGGTATTGTTTGGGCAGGTTACAAAGTCTTAATAAAATTGTGTTTATACTGTTTTCATGGTTTTGAGCATGGTTATACAAATTTATTTTGTCAAGCATCGTAGTGGTTGCAAGACTGATGAACCTAATAATTTAATGGAGACAATGGTGCAAGTTGAACGGAGTNTGTCAAGCATCGTAGTGGTTGCAAGACTGATGAACCTAATAATTTAATGGAGACAATGGTGCAAGTTGAACGGAGCTGGGGCAGCTGTTATGTTCGTTAAATGTGAAATAGAGACTACTAGTTATACAAGACCAGAAATACAAACAAAATTAATGACTAGTACTACTTCAATGGCCATGTCTGAATCACAACGAAGCTTTATTTATATATATATAAATTTATAGTGTCCTACAGTTTTCAAGTTTACTCAACTCATTTGTACTGATACTGCCCAAAAAAATGTATACCTATTAGACACTGAGCAACGGAATAAAACTATCCTAATCTTGTACTGCTGAAAACTGAAATATTAAAATATCAAAATCTGCAAGAGAGTAATCATTATACATTTAGATATATACAAACTTTATAAAAACTACCATACTCTATATATCCAGTCTCATTTGGTACCGCCGAACTCCTGCGCGTGATAAATACGTTAACTGCTATGACANAGCATGGTTATACAAATTTATTTTGTCAAGCATCGTAGTGGTTGCAAGACTGATGAACCTAATAATTTAATGGAGACAATGGTGCAAGTTGAACGGAGTTGGGGCAGCTGTTATGTTCGTTAAATGTGAAATAGAGACTACTAGTTATACAAGACCAGAAATACAAACAAAATTAATGACTAGTACTACTTCAATGGCCATGTCTGAATCACAACGAAGCTTTATTTATATATATATATAAATTTATAGTGTCTCCTACAGTATACATTTAGATATATACAAACTTTATAAAAACTACCATACTCTATATATCCAGTCTCATTTGGTACCGCCGAACTCCTGCGCGTGATAAATACGTTAACTGCTATGAGATTGCCTAATTTAATTCTGGATAACATGATAACAGCCCTCAACAACAATCCGAAAAAAAAAAAAAAAAAAAAAAATGCATGCTTACAAAATCCATTGAAAATATATGTATGTAAAAACGATTTATGCTGGCTGGCGTTTATAACCAATTTAGAAAGAAAGTTTCTAGGAAACCAGTAAAATAAACATGGATAAGGAAACAATGTATCGAGATTCCTCGACAATTATTTATTACTATTACTTTTTTTGGTGGTAATGTGGCCAACAGCAAAGCCCACTGCCAAAACCGAAAAATAGGAGCAAAGACAAATACGCTGTAACAACCACCGGAAAAACGAACAAGGAACAAAACCAGACGGGAGCACAAATACTATTCTTCTGGGTAGAGGTCCATCAACCATGGAGGGAAAGAAAGGCCATGGAACAAGAGATAGCACTGTAGGAGAGGGCCGGTCACCTTGGACAACTAACAGGACACCAAACTCCAAAAATCAGATAATATCATTGCGCTCAAGTAAAAACCGGGTGAGAACGTCACAAACTATCTGAGGGTCATGAAAAAGTACCGAAGGGTAAGAGACAAGAAACCTCACACGAAGCTATTGAAGGGCGGGATACAACGAACTTCGATCACCGCCAGTGGAACACTGAAACAAGAGATGGGTCAAATCTGTACTAGGGGCGCCGCAGGAGGGATTAGGGACTATATGAAGTTTATACAAATGAGACTGGGATGCATTATGACCTAAAAGGAGACAAAAAGTGACTGCTGAACTACAGTGATGATATCCTTGCAGAGAATATGTATGAAATAAACGTGTATATAAAGTATTAAAAACCAAAGTATAATTTTCCCATGTCTGCTTCCGATAAAGTAAAATTTCCCCGTTGAATATAGGACATAAAACCGAAAAGGAAATTTTAACTTATTTCATTTTACAGTGTCCAAAAAGTAACTAGACTAATACAAAAAAACTGTAATGACGCAGTATTCTCAAGTTTCGGGACACATGTTTCAATTTTGTTCGTTTTTCTTAAGCTTTGCTAAGCTTAGTAATATTTTCATCGGGTTTGAAGTTAAAAGCAGTGGTGGTTCGTTTCCAGTGATAGTTTATCGGGCGGACGTTTGCTGTTTTATGTTTATCAGGATTCCGGTTGTCGTTTTGTTTCGAAAGTCGTCGTTTTCAGTTTTTGTGAAGCGTCAGCATTATTTAGATACTTTCAGGCTGCGCCGTACAAGTTTTATACGAGAAGTTCGTTTATGTGTATGTTGACAGCACAGTTTTAGTGTGTAGAATGTAGTTTCGATAACGCGTGAAGAGCGTGTGTGGCCAGGCCCTTATCTGTGGAGAGGGGGGTGATAGGCAGCACAAAGACGCGTGTGTCTGTTGCCCTTCAAGTTTCACTTCAGGTCAGTCGGCGGCGAGAGCAGTCACTTCAGGTCGAGCAGTGCTTCAGTTCAGTCGTCTTACAATGCTCGCCTAGGCCGCGTCGGGCGGGACGATAACCCCCACATCGGCAACTAGACTTTGTTATTNTTTATACGAGAAGTTTGTTTATGTGTATGTTGACAGCACAGTTTTAGTGTGTAGAATGTAGTTTCGATAACGCGTCAGTTTCGATAACGTGTGAAGAGCGTGTGTGGCCAGGCCTTTATCTGTGGAGAGGGGGGTGATAGGCAGCACAAAGACGCGTGTGTCTGTTGCCCTTCAAGTTTCACTTCAGGTCAGTCGGCGGCGAGAGCAGTCACTTCAGGTCGAGCAGTGCTTCAGTTCAGTCGTCTTACAATGCTTGCCTAGGCCGCGTCGGGCGGGACGATAACCCCCACATCTGCAACTAGACTTTGTTATTTTATTTCTCCGCCGGTGTGGGAGGTAGCCGCATTTCATATTTCCTGCGATGCAAGTTTTGAGACATGAATAATCTGTAAACTACGGTGGCGCTGTTCTGCACTTGTATGGTTATCTGTGAACGTTCGTACTCTGCATATTCTGAACTTCGGCTATGAACTGTGAAAATTCAATAGTAAATAAAAATATATAACAACTACTCTGGAACTTGAACTTATTTCTTAATTAATCAGCGTCAATTTTAATGAGTCTCGTGTTCCACCTTTAAGCTAGCAGTGGCAACGTAACATCGGCAGTGTAACTGCGGCCGAACGTTACAAAACCATGCCAGTTGTAGTAAAAACCAACAAACAAACTAAAAAAAATGTTGGTCTATATTTTTATAAATACTTACTTCTGAACTCATAAAACAGTAAGCATGTGTAAGGCTGTTTACATATTTTATTGCTGTTGACAGTCAAGTAATAGGCTTAAAACAAAAATGGTGTATTTTTTTTATATATGCATTGGTTTTGCAATACAAAAGGTTATTGTTACTTGCAAAATATCTACTCTCAAAACAGTTATTTTCAAAAATCAAAATGTAGACTAATTGATGATTTAAACTTGGGTTAGTATAAAATATTTGTTTATGAAANAGTTATTTTCAAAAATCAAAATGTAGACTAATTGATGATTTAAACTTGGGTTAGTATAAAATATTTGTTTATGAAAAAGAACATAACATAGGAATTGAAGGTACAAAAATGTTTAGATGCAAAAGTCAGAGGGTATTAAAAGTGGCATGNGGACAAACACTACAAAGTTTGTTTGAAAAACAGTGGAAGTTTAGCACCTTTTCTACTAAGGCTTTCATTTCCAGACTTGCTTCCTGATACACTGAATACTTTCAAAGTTCATAAAGAAATGGGGGAGGGGAAACACTTGGTGGAAATGTTAAACTTTTCACTCCAAGATTTTTTAGTTCGAAAATGAAGTCGAAGGTACAGAAGTCTTTGATTCGACTTCGGAAGTACTAAGCTTCGCACACCCCTACTTGTAGATAAGAAATGTTAAACAAAAAAAGAACATAACATAGGAATTGAAGGTACAAAAATGTTTAGATGCAAAAGTCAGAGGGTATTAAAAGTGGCATGNAAAAAGAACATAACATAGGAATTGAAGGTACAAAAATGTTTAGATGCAAAAGTCAGAGGGTATTAAAAGTGGCATGCACGGTTATTGCAAAAAATCACTCTCTCTTTGTTGATTTGACACATTGAAAATATGCATAAGATCAGTAAATATTATAGATTTTATTTGGCAATGAAAAGTTTATAAAAATTTAAGCATGAGGTGATTGGTATGTCTTTGGAGAATTACTCAAATTGTTTAGCAAAAGATCAAAGCTTCACAGCATAATTTATCAGCACCCAAAGTTGTTTTTTTAAATGTTTTAAAGTCTGGCCCAAAAATGTTTGAGTATCCGCCGCCAACCTCTACTAGATTTCCAAGAACATATCACGAAACACATTAGCCACATTGAACTTCCTTTTTTTACTGATTAATTCACAAAAAGGCCAATAACCATAATGGCAATAATTTTATTTCTTAATATGTATTGTTACCAAAAAGTAAATAATTGGTACCAAGAATTAAGAAAAGAAAGAACACACGTGTCAAGTAACAGTAATTTTTGTGCGATAAATCTTGCATTTTATCGAGACATTTAAAACTGCCCAAAAACATTCACTGGCATTTGAGTTTTACAAGATTTTCACATCACCCGTAGACAACAATACTTTAATTAAATCCCTTTCAGTTCAATATTACTCCATAATAAATCCACAACTTTAACTACAAAATACTAATAAATATTACAGTATTAATAATAAAAAAAAAAATCCTTACATAGTAAAAATTTTTCTACAAAGAAGTGGAAGAAACCTATTTGTTTTTGTTTTCTTGGCAATATAAAAAATACACAAATTAGCTTCCAATGCACTTGTTTATTTATTTTTTATGTCCTCCACTATCACTAAATCACTGGGCACACTGTACCACAGGGTTTAAGCAAGTGTCTTTTCCCACCCACCCAATGTACACCATCACAGTTTTGCACTTTAATCAATTTATATATAAAAAAACACCTTCACTTACAAACTCAAGGGCACAATCTAAAACAGTAACTATTTTTAGCATTCTTAACTGGTTTTGCGACGTAAGCAGTCGACTACAATACCACCCTCACTCTATAGTTGGAAATGCCATAAGGTAACAGAATCAAATGTGGATAACTTAAGAGACATTTCACACATTACTAAGTAGTGTACACCAACCTACTAGCCATGTACAAGTAATATCTTTATGAAATGAAACGAAACTCCAGTTGTTTTTCTTTGTTTTGAACTGTGGACAAATAATCTACCGTAATAACGGAATTTTTAAACGAGTTTTGAAAAACACTTATGTTCCAGTACCTAAAGCTGA
Source organism: Clitarchus hookeri (assembly GCA_002778355.1). Lineage (NCBI taxonomy): Eukaryota > Metazoa > Arthropoda > Insecta > Phasmatodea > Phasmatidae > Clitarchus > Clitarchus hookeri. Next base: position 45,072 of record NQII01001803.1, read on the forward strand.
CCGGACAAAATGAACATGAACAAAAGCTGATCATGAGTGCACCTTGAGCGGATAACATTGCAAATGTGTATAGTCCCGCCAATATGGGTATCAAATGGGTGTAAATTTACATTAGTTTCCAGAGAAACATATTATATAAGGAAAATGTGAACGCAAGCCATGCATTAATCTATGATAACAACCTGTATTAACATAAAACAAAATTATGTAACATGCTACAAAATATGTGGGAAATCGAATAATTACTATGTAATTTAACTTACTTCCATCAATGTGTATGTGTATAATTTTCCTGCTACTACAGGTGGTGCCAAAAAACTTTCAGAGAAAGACAGAAAGAGAGAAAGAGAAAGAGAGAGAAAGAGAGAGAGAGAGAGAAATTCACGGTTACTTCGGATGTTTTGAAACTAACCTCTGAAAAATCACCCTAGGCATAAGATGTCAACCTGTTTTTTCAATAATCTCTATACCACAAATATATAATACTTCATTCACTTTAAAGTACTGTATTCTTAGTGACTTCTATAACTTGTAATATTTATTTTGTATTAAATATGAATTAAAAATAGTGAGAGCAGAGATATGTTGGCAACACGGCTAGTAAGAAATAGTTCACAGATAAATATTGTTTTAACCTAGTTTTTTGGTATGCTACTTGTTTTTAAAAAAAAAAAAAAAAAAAAAAAAAAANCAACAACAACAACAACAACAACAACAACAACAACAACAACAACAACAACAACAACAACAACAACAACAACAACACCATGTCACTAGGGACTACGCACGGAAATTTGCGCTGATATTTTTAACTGTAACAAGGAAACATGCTTCCATCAGTGCTACCTAAAAATTAAAATATATCAATAGGCAACGTTTAATTTACAAATAGCATACCTAAAAACTAGTTTAAAGGAATATTTTATATTTTAACTGAACTATTTCTTACTAGCTGTTGCCAACACATCACTGCTCTTACTGTTTTTAATTAGTATTTAATACAAAATTACAGTACTTTAATATAAATCACAGTGTTATATATTTGTGGTATAAAAATTATTAAAAAAAAGAAAAAAAATTGGCATATTACGCCTAGGGTGATTTTTCAAAGATTTGTTTCAAAACATCTGAATAAATTGTGAATGGACTATAGCGATCAGTTGCTATAGTGAAATGTTGAATATTAGCTTGATGTCACGGAGTTACTGCAACTACTATAATTACAAAATAATTTTTATAATTGAAACCGTAAGAGCTGCTTAACAAATTTTTATAATAATATTTTATTTTTAAAGTTTATGTTTTGGTTTGCATCTTATAAGCACTGTAACAGATATAACAACTTTTAGATTTATCAGTAGAGATCGGAAATGAGTGGCTTTTTCATTCACCCCTAAACAAAAGTTTGAATAAAACTGTTCCTTCTAAGACTTGTTTGCCATTAATGAAAATATTTAGTTCAAAACAGTTTCCTGTATTTATTGAAACTTAGTCATTTTCTTCCACTGCTGACTAGGAATATTAACTTCCACCAGTACTGGTAATCTCTGCGCTTATTTTTATTAGGTAGCTTATTTCTGTATCTTGATATTTGTAAAGTATTTTGTGCATTTTCGTTCTTCTGTGATACCTTTGCGCCACTTCGGCATTTTTGAAGACAACACCAGCATGCCTGTAAACGGTACGGTACGTGGAACACAACCCCCTTCCCCTTCCCGAGGGCGCAGTTTGGCAACAGTGGAAACTTGTAACGGGACAAGGCAGACCACAAAGTCATTTCTGGGATTGGACCGGGAACAAATGCCAGCAGACACTATGTTGAAGGGAACGGGGTGGGTTGGTGTGAGAGGGGTGCTCACGGCCGTGTGACTATAGCGCTCACCTGCGGATAGCAGCTGAACTATTTTGTACTGCCTGCCGCATGGTTTTGAAAATTACCCACAGATAAGTTAGCGTCTGAAATCCTCTAAGCAAATGGCGGGTGTAATAAGATTTAAGCTGTGCATCTATAATTATATTAGTGGAAAGTCCGTAGCAAGGTTCAGTGCATGCCCCTCGAGTACTTGTGTACGTACATATATTTTAGAATACACAACTTTCAGGAAGCCATTTTTAACTATGTTTGAATGCTCTGAAATGGTGTTTCCAATGTGCATGGTGTCTTGAAAGTAATCAACAGGCATAGTCTGAAATGTGAGTTCTTTTTACAGTTCAGCACATTGGAAGCAAGTTTAAGAGTTTCATACAAAAACCTGCTTCAGGTAGGTAAGTCTCTTAAGTAGGGCTTTCAAAAATGTTCCATTGGAACATCTCACAAGTAAGTGATATGGAGGCTCTGACATATTCGAGAAGAAACAGTACCTGCCCTGAAGCTCCCTGGATGGAAGAGGACTGGGACTTGCTGGCCAGCAGGACTGGCTTGCCACCGATGTGGGCCAGATTGATACTGCCGCCAGTCCCAGACGGGTTCAGCATGCGCAGGTTGGTTGCAGTGGCAGTGCCCATGCTGGCCACCAGTGGCTTGCCAGACACTGCGCTCACCAGTTTGGTCACCTGTTGCTGGTGTTGCATCGCCGCCTGGGTACACACAGCCCCACCCTCACTTTTACATCATATCCATTCATCACTCACTCGCTCCACCACATTCATCCACAATAACTGAACATCTTTATACTACAGCAGGATGGTTAATTTGTGATACTAATTACACAGTGAATCAATCTCAAACATCTTGTTTTACAAATTTCTCAAAATAAGTTTTTGGTATTTCAGACTTTTCTGATTACACTCATTGCCATAAAAATTAGAAAACTCAAAAACCAATAATAGAATGTCAAAATTTTTTTACTGGTGTGATGGTACTGAGAAAATGACTAATTGTAATACCACTGGATCAGGACTGTGTCCTACCCAACTGCAACATAGAATATGGGTACTTTTAAGTTTCTCATTTGACCAACCACCTCATGCCTGAACACAGGTGTCTACATGATAGGGTTGCCGGAGGTACCCTTTTACCTGGAACAATTTTGATTGTGCAAATTTTTTTCCACATAGTGTTCATGTCTCAAACTGTACACTAAATATCCAATTTTTTTTTTTAACGATTTATTGCATAATACCTATAACAAAAATTCACCCAATTGCACAATTTTATAGTGACCATACCATAATTTAAAGGAATTTGTATTCTTTTTAAAGTACACTATTTGCATTCTACTAATTGGATTACACATGTTTCGTTTGTAATACCAAAAGAAAAAAAAAGTATTTCCAATCAGAAAAATATGCTGTGAAAATAAAATAGAGAGATGAAACAAAAAAGGATTCCAGATGACTTATTTAATCTTGAGTTTTTTTTTCTAGCTCTAATTAAACCAACAGGGAATTTTATAAACATGTACTTGCGGACAAATATGCTTACTATACAACGTTCAAACAAGTATTTATTATGTCTAGTTGATGTTTTTGGCTCTATTTAGTAGATGTATTAATTTATAAGTCTGCTTCATTAATTATGTGTATGTAATAAAATAATGCATGCACAGAATTTCATTAATTTACGGTGAAAAAAATTAATGGCTTAAATATATGTTCTGTTTTTATTTCCCACATATCTGGCAACCCTGCTACATGATCTGGTATGCAATCAAGGAATCATAGTGCGTTATCCTGTTCCTTACCGATGTTACTAATTATGCTACAAATCAAACACTCTGATAAAGATGAAGTTGGTGTCACATCTGGTCTCACAAACATTTCGAAGTAAGAAATTGAGTAACTGGGTTGGCTATGAAAGTTTTGAAAAATGATGTTAACACTATTGGGAAATCTGAGCTGTGTGCTCGCGAGTGTTATCCTTTCTGGAAAAAAGACTCCTGGACACACAGGTGAGAAAGGTAGCATAAAAGGCCACATAATGTACATTCCTTAGTATCACTACCAATGACAAATAACAATCTGGTAGTATGACCAGGTAGTGGGACAAGCCATATGAGCAGTTGTGAAGTTAAGAGAGAGGATGGTACATACAATTAGGCAAAAAGAAACTCTGAAGATGTTGGGAACACCCTGAAATAATCTGCACAGTACACAGCACACGCAGATTTAGAGTACAACATGTGTGTACTAGTGTGCAATGGTACTGTGCAACTGTAGGCTTTAGAAATCTATAACACACAACACAAAACAGAGCACATTTTGCGATATAAAGTTAGAAACAAAACACATGAGTAGTTAGCTAAAGAAAAATAAAGAGGGTCTTGTGTAGAGAAAGGGAGATAGAGAGAGAGAGAAAGAGAGAGAGAGAGAGAGAGA
>NQII01001803.1:54835-220520 GCA_002778355.1 Clitarchus hookeri
AAAAAAAAAAGGTGGCCCAGCCCTCTTGTAAAAGAAGCAAAAAGAAAAAAGAAGCCGGCTGCCCACCACAGTTGTTGACAATCTTTTAATAACCATAGGTTACCATTATCATACAGCAGGCCACAATATTTGGCTTTTATCGCCGCAAGTGATTTAATTTAAGTATTTTCCAAACATATCACAACCACCACATATTAATGTAAAAAAAGAATAATTTGTTACATATTTACTAACCTTAAATCAATTTAATACAAGTTTATCTGTATACATTAAAACTTATCTTCACACTTTGGTAATGTAAAATTTTTCCGTAGGTTAAATAAAACATTTAATGAAGTTTACCTGCATTGGTTAATGAAGTTGTAAGCAAAACGCAAGTATTCAAAATAGAACAGAATACTGGAACTGATATTTAAATTGTAGAATCGGTACCGGAACCGGAATCGATATTTTTTGTTATTCGACCCATCCCTAGTTAAATCTTATTCCAAGATGAATATCAATCAAGCAATGATAAGTCAATGTATTGCACACTCCCAATCAGACACACTGGGGCACGACTTTCTGCAGACAAGCATTCCTCCATGTCTGCTATTACTTCAGACTCACAAACTGGCCAGCAGGGCATTGGGCTGTCCCTCATCCACGAAGGCCCTGTCTACCAGAGTAGGTGGTCGACCAGCTGCGTGGCATCAAGCCCCTCAAGGCACAGTCAGCAGGATTGTCCTCTGACCGAACATAGTGCCACCATTTTGGTGACGTGTTGGTCACAATTTCCACCACTCTATTGGCAACAAATGTCTTCCAGTGGTGAGACGATAACTGGATCCATGCCAACGTCACTGTCGAGTCAGTACATGCAAAAATGTCACTAACCTTCAGTTGGTTACTGAACATTCTCAGCACATAGCAAATGGTCTTTGCAAGAAGCAATGCTCCACAGAGTTTCAGTCTAGAGAGAGTAGCCTTCTTGGTTGCGACTACCTTCGATCTTGCCATTATCATGTGCACCTTCACTGGACCACTAGCAGGAATGACTAATAGACATGTCCGAAGGTCGTTTTTTAAATGCAAAGTGAAGTCGAAGCGAAGCTTGCATCATGCGAAGGAATTCCAAAAAAAAATCTAAGTCAAAGGATTAAAAAAAATATATATTAATTTATAGTAGTTTTATATAGTTTTCAAGTGTATTCAACTCATTTGTACTGTTACTGCCAAAAAAAAATGTATGCCTACTAGACACTGAGCAACGAAATAAAACATATCCTAATCTTGTACTGCTGACAAACTGAAATATGAAAATCTGCAAGAAAGTAAGCATTTTACATTTAGATACCTACAAACTTTATAAAACTATCATACTCCATACATCCAGTCCCATTTGGCACCACCACCGCACAGTGATGTCAGTGGGTGACAATCAACATTTGGCCTCTTCCCTTTCCTCCTCCAAGGACCCTTGTCAATGCCAGGCTAGATAGTAAACTTGCTGGATGATGGTGGCAATAGGGCCTCAGAGCAAGAGAGTTGAGCCACTTTCACTGCTTACAAGGAAAGTGTGCAGTTCTTCCAAAAAGACGTATCAGCTGTGGTACGTACGTAAGCCCAACTCCAGTACGTGGTAAATGCGTTAACAATTATGACATCGCTGCACATGTCAAAATTAGAAAGGCAAAGAAACATGAATTTTTCGAGACAGAAAATCTACACTGTAGTTGTGTTATGTTAATAGTTGTCAACAATTGCACCAATGTGTAACAATTTCCAGTGACTGACTGTGCAATGATCAATGCTTCTATATGGTGACTAACAATTAATAGCTTATTACTGTAGTGTCTTTGGAGGAGCTTCCCCAGATAATGCTGTCTTTAAATATGACAGCGGCTCCACATTCGCCAACTGAGTTTTTTTGCAATCAGGGTCTTAAAGAGATTAGCAAATGTTTACCATGATTTGATTTCCCCACTAAAACTGGGTAACTTGATGGTTGGTAATGGAACCCTATGAGTATGTGAAATACCTGCTGCCGATGCTTGATTGCCAGTCCCCGATGACTTGGCCAAAGTGTTGGCCACTGCCATGATTTTGTAATGTGTCATCAGAAACGTCCAGTCTCCTGCTGTGTTCCTCTTCGTCAAATTCCTCAACTTCTTTGGCTCTGCAGGTGCATTAAGACTTTTTCTGCTAGAATTGCAGCCCATTGCAATCGATTCTCCTCCCACGCCAACCTCAACTGCGCCGCTTATGCCATCATCATTAACCACCAATGCCGAACAATGACCCCACCCAAACCGATATCGTTCACTTGTGCCCCCAAAAAAAGCTTGCAGAGACCGGTTTCCGTGAACGAAACACGTGACACCGTTCCACCAACCAAAACCTCGCCCTCCACTTTCTCTTTCACACCACAACCAAGTAAGGCCTTTCCCCAAACAATTGTTGAGGGAAATCTTACGTGACGGGACCGAAATATATTTCAATTGACGCAATATCCGATAAACGATACAAGCGGGAAGCTCTTTATCATTATTTATATGGGACTTTTACTGGGAGCACAGAAAATTAACTGTGGATACGGTTTACCGGTGGATGCATTTTCGGTACAATGAAGAGTCTACTGTAAAAATGTTTCCACAAAGTTTCTAATTACAGAGCTATTGAGTTTTTCTGGAGGTAAGTTGCAGAAACCTCTTTGTTTTTGTTTTCTTGGAAATCTGAAGATTGCTGCCTACAAATATGTACATTTTTACACAAAGTTCCTTCCAATGTAGTGGTTTTTTTATGTACTGTACCACACTATCACTGTTCACTGTGCATATGGCACGGCCACATAGCAGTGTTTATGCACTCAATGTTTACACAGCTATATCTGCATTCTGTTCACTTTTAGGGGTGTGCGAAGACTATTTTTTCATTTAGAATCAAACTCGTACATTAAGAGCTAGATCTTCATCGAAGATGAATACAAAGTCAAAGATCACTTCAAATTTTTTAATTATTAAAAAATTTCACAGATAATATATAAAATGAATTACTGTTTCCAATTAAATAAAAAATGTGCTAATGTGGTAATGAGTCACAAAAATTTGTAGAAGCCAAAACCACATTTTTAGACTTTTCCCACAAGAAAGGTTCAAATTCTTCATAACTGAAACTGACCAAAAATAAAACAGTGACTACTAGTATCAAAATACATAACTTACTTACTGGTATAGACAACACATGCTTGCAATTTGTGCACATGCACATATGTGCTTCTTTGTTCCAAGTGAATAAAATGTACACAGTATTTGCCAATTTTACAATTTGTCTGCCTGGGTGCTAAAACTGCACCACCTTGAGAAAGTGGAGTAAAAGGTGCTGAAGTTGTAAAATAAACGTGGATAGACAAGCATTACAGATTTTTAATTTTCAATAAGTTTAATAAATATGTATTTCGGACATGGTAATTATGAAATACATAGTCACAAATGGTGAAAATTTATTAAAAATACTTAAATAGGTTATGACATACTATGCAATTTTTGATTCTAAATAAACAATTTAAAAATAATGTATATTAAATAATTCTGATAAATATGTATTTTATAAATATATACTTACTGAGTTAAAACACTTTAAATCTATTTAATTGCAGGAAATTGAATGAAACTAGTTTTACAAATTAGCTCTCGGGCAGTTGGATGGCGATTTTTACACTCCATATACATGCCAGCATATCATGTTACCAAACTACACCATCTAAACCTTTGGGTGCTGAAGTTGCACAGATTACATCCCATGTGAACAAATGGTGCGCCCATGCCAGATGATGTTTGTTTGCCAGTAATATATAGAAGAGTGTGCTGTGCTAATAGCAAGTATCGTTGAACTCTCAAACGTATCGATTTTAAGTTTTGTATAAATATAGTGCATTGTATTCATCTGGAACAAGTTGTAATGATGCAATATGCTTAATTTTTCGGGACACGAGTGTAAATTCTTTCGTGTGTATTTAGCTTTGGAAAGCCTTGTAATATTTTATCAAGTTTCAAGTAAAGCCGCGGTGGCTAGTTTCCCGTGTTTGTTGGTCGAGCAGACGTGTGCGGACATCTGCTGTTTACGTCCGTTTACCGTCTAGTTTCGAAAGGTTTTCGAAAGTTGTTGTTTTGGTTATGTGGCTGCGACGTGACGCAGTTGCGAGTACAACAACATGTTGTGAGCGCGAGACACAGCGTAGTTTGGATGACGCTACTGGCATCGCCGGAGGCCTTGCGCTGCCTAATATATACTGGTGGTGCCTATCGCCTAATATATACTGGTGGTGCCTATCGCCTAAGAAGAAAGTCACCAACCGTCGAAGAAGGCGCATCGGGCGTGTGAAGACGCGTTAGGCGTGAAGAATTTCACCCACACCGGCAAGCACCCGTGACCGTAAGATCTTTTGTTCGCATTTCTTTTTCAATTTAACGTCACTTAAATTCTATCAACTTATTTCCGCCGGTGTGGGGGGTCGTTAGGGTGCCAGGAGGGAACAAACATCCCTCCTGCCTTCGGAACTTAAGTCTTGCGATGCAAGTTAAGACATTAACAAACTGTAAACTACTGTGGCGCTGTTTTCTGCACTGGGATAACTAATTGTGAAAGTTCGTACTCTGCAAACTGGAAAGTCGTCTGTGCAGCACTGTGAAACTTCAATGATAAATAAAGTATAAAGCAAACTAATCTGGAATTTCTTCTTTTTACTTAATCGGTGTCACCTGGAACTGAGTCTCGTATTCTACCTATGAGCAAGCTGTGGCAACAAGTAATATTTCCGCAACGTTACAATATGGCGCCTACCTGTGAGGCGGTAATATTATAAAGACGGAACTTTACAAAGTGCAGTATTTTTGCTGGAACCATAACGTTGGTGCCATCTGGATAGTATGTTCTGTAAATTATTTTCACGTTTAACAACAAAAACATTTAACACTACTTTTGTTGCGAGTTAAATGAGTTCATTCAAATTAAATTTCATGTGAAAATTTATTAAAATTTTCAGCAAAAGTGTAATTTTTTTTTAAAATTATAACCTTGGCAATATGTTATGATGCATCACTATAGAAGTAAACATCAATTAATATAATTCTACAGGAAATAGTAGTTCACTTATGGTATGCACAGTTGCATTACATGTGAGATTAAGTAGTTTGTGTAAAATGGGCTAAAATAACAAAATATGGTGCAAGTTTGCCAATCATATTGATTATAGAAAATTTTTTTTTTGGAATCTTCCAAGTTTTTGGTTATGCCCAAAGTTGAAGACGAAGGAAAGATGTCTTCGACTCACTTCGAATTCTCAAAGCTTCGTACCCCCTATTCAATTTGTAAAACATTCAGAAGCCTTCACTTTAAAACTCCCAGGCACGATTAAAGCCAGATACTATCTTTGGCATTCTTAACGTATTCTGCAATGTAAGCAGACAACTAAATTTAGTATCCTCGCTTGTTATCATGAACCTAACCACACAGAAGAGGAGTAAAGTCAGGAGTGTTTACAAATAGCACGCGAATGTTTAGTGTGTAATTATTTCACTGACCTAAAAAAATATTAATCTGTTAATGTTATGTAAACATATTCACTGTCATCATACAACCAACAGTTTTGGTTAGAATATCCTGTTGAAAAATAATAAACAGGTTATCCGTGTATTTGCACGTGAACGAGTGCTTAGAAATTTGGGTTGACATTGAATTGTATTACAGTGATAATCTTTCAAACTTGCTACTGATCTATTTATAAATTGTTCTAGTTCCAGAGTAAAACTTTGTTTACGCATTGGAGTCAACAACGTGATTACCGCAAATAATTGTAAGGTTAGCAGAGCATATGTGAAATAAATGAGAGAGAATGCTGAATCATAATATATGTTAAAAATCACAAAACTAAATGTTTGTAAAAGTGTTTTCATGGTAAAAGTAGCTCAGTATTGTGGTTTTGGAAACAATTTAACGAGTAATTTTGTTGCTATTTTGTGAATACAGGAATTATTACAGAATTTAGTGTATAAATGTAATTACTCCATATTTCAGAATATTTTGCAGTCCACTAAAATTTCTAAGCTATAAAAATTATGTTTTAGTGTAACATATAAGCCAAAGATGCCAAATCCTTGGCATTACATGAAAATGTGATTCTTCTGTAATTACCAAGCTTCATATGCATCTGCCAATGAAACATGTGTGTTTTAATATGCTCTTATTTAGACTGACGTAGTTATACTTAGTGCAGAGCCTTATTAGTTTCATTTTCACTTTGCTAAACAATACTGCATTCCATCAAATGTGATCTTAATATTTTCAAAACATTCAACAAATGAAAATATAAATTCCCCAAATCAATTATTAGTTCATGTAATTCAACCACATACTAAAACATTTCTGTTTCTTGGCAAAATATATGTGCAAAAAAACACAACATTCATGTTTTACTGGAAGATTCAATGCAATTATCTTGTTACACCCTAACAGCCATTTTCGGCAACATAGTGCTGCACTCTGGAGGCAATGAAAACATGAATTTATGTTCCAATTTGACAGATATATTATTTTCTTAGCCAAGAAAATACTGAAAATAGTGAGGTAAATTAGCGAATATGGACAATAAGGTTAATAAACAAATTACAAAAACAATTAAATGCAATTAACCACGAGTTTCCGTGCTACATCTCTGTAACGGTTGTTCATGGTTAACCAAGCATTTAAGCATTTGAGAAAGCTCTGCTTAGGATCTACTTTTCTTCTCAATTTGCATCCTTCTGCTGTATGTAAGCTTAACATTGCCATGGACCAACTCACTTTATTCATACGTCATCCAAATTAAAAGCGTGGAAATTTTAGGATTAAAAGTATTTTGGCGGTATGCAAATTTGTGATATGTGTATAAAACAAGAAACACAAAGTAGTCACAAATCTAAATAGGTACAGTTGAATTCGGATGGAAGGAAATTCTGCAATCATAGAACATATTCTGTGGTTCCAGTTTTAATTTATCTACAGCATTTCAAGACCACATTCCTTGAAAGTCCACATGTAATGAAATATTTTGTCAGTCCCCTGAGGAACGATGGATAGAGAATTGATTTACACACTTAGTTATGTTCCTTTTTTTGTTAAACAGCTTTTCAAAGACAAATATTAAAACAAATGCAGATGAGGCATTTCAGTTTCTGTTAATGATTTTATTAAAACTGTGTGGTTTCAGCTTTATTGTATGTATTCCCAAAACTAATAGGTAGCCCCAAAATAAAAATGTGACTATACACAATTACGAAAAAACCATGGAATCTATTTTATGAAAGTTTGCTAAAAATCACAGCACTTACTGTTTTTGAAAAATATGCAATAGTGCAGTTATCGTGTATGTAGTATTCTAGGCAGAGAATGTACTACACACAACCTTGATAGCGAGGAGGGTTTACTGTACCTTGCTTCTGGTGCGTGAGCAGACTCTCCATGGACAGCACCTGGCCTTGGGCATTCGTCAGGACCTTGGCCACTATGGCCTGTTGCTGCTGCTTGACCAGTGCAGAGGTAGAACTGGGAACCACCTGCTGTGACGGCACTGTCACCTGGGACATGGACACTGGCTTCCCGCCCACTGCAACCAGTACAACCACTGCCAGTTACCGCTACACCCCAAAGTTTTGATACTGTACAATGGGTCTATGGTTTATCAAACAAACCTACTATGAAAAAAAACTTTAGTGAAATCTCTTTAATAAAAACCTCTTTAGACAAAGTTCTCATTAGAACAAAGTTCTTGACATTGACAACCAGGACCTACAACTGGTGTCAAAATCTCAATTTTATTACGACCAAAGCAGTAAACACACTAGTTATACAAAGTAGTACATAAAGCAGGAAATAATAGGTAAGTGTTTGTAGGTAATTTAATTATTAATAAGTAATACAGTGGAACTATGTTATAACATCCCCTTTTATAACAATTTACTGCTTAATGAGCTGCCTTTTCTTAGTCAAAAAACATGTTTTCCAATACAAAATTACCCTGTTATAAAGTTTTCCCTTATATAAGGCTGATATTTCTTGGGTCACTTGAGAAATGTTATAACAGGGTTCCACTGCATTTTCACATTAAAAAAGTCTGGCAATTATATGAGTAAAACAAAATTGTACAGCTATACCTCTGTATTTCTATGATGTAAGCAACAAAAATAAAAAATGCCCATAGATGATGTATACAGTAGAACCGGCTTATAAGGTTCCCCTTTAAAAGGTTTTCAGGCCTATAATGCAGGATTTTTCTAGTCCTGAATGTTTCTCCATAAGAACAATAACAAACATTCCCGGAAATAAGGTTTTCATTTTCCCATGAATAATGCACATTGTGAAGGAAGCACACTGGGAAAGGAAAACTTCAATGGAAAAGATGCTCAACTTACACTGCTTTTCAGACAAAGTTGTAGTTTTTATCCCAAGCTCCACCCTGCTGAGATAATCTACCAGCTTGACATTGACGAGGGTCAGTCGGCCTGCAAAGGGGAGGAGTGAATGTTTTTACAGCCGCCTGGGGCAGGTAGGCATGTCTGGAGCTGCAGCTGTGGTTTTGCCGCCCGGAGGTTGTCGCCCCTCCCCCTCCTCTTCATGGCAGTGGCCCGTGGTGCCGTGTTCCAGGTAGATGTCCCAGCCCGCTTTCCTTGTCTTTTCTCCCTCCCCCCCCCTCCCCCCTCGACCTTTTACGCTTTGTTAGGCTAACAAGACTCATGCCTTACACACACCAGTGGAAGGCTGTTTAATAGGAGGGTGACAGACCCTAACATAACACAAATACAGTGTGGATTTTCTGTCTCGAAAAATTAATGTTTCTGTGGCTTTCTAATTTTGACATGTGTAACAATGTCATAAATTATCACGAGCCCGGCAGGGGGGGAGGGGGGAGTCGGGCAGCTGTATGTACCACACCACAGCTGATAGTCTTTTTGGAAGAACTTCACACTTTCTTTGTTAGCAGTGAAAGTGGCTCAACTCTCTTGCTCTGAGGCCCTAATACCACCACCATCTAGCAAGTTTACTATCTAGCCTGACATTGACAAGGGTCCTTGAAGGAGGAAAGGGAAGAGGTCAAATGTTGATAGGCATCCATTGACATCACTGTGCGGTGGTGGTGCCAAAAGGGACTGGATATATGGAGTATGATAGTTTTTAAAAAGTTTGTAGGTATCCAAATGTATAATGATTACTTTCTTACAGATTTTGATATTTCAGTTTTTCAGCAGTACAAGATTAGGATATGTTTTATTCCTATGCTCAGTGTCTAGTAGGCATACATTTTTTTGGCAGTAACAGTACAAACGAGTTGAATATACTTGAAAACTGTAGCCTATTATATATATTTTTTAATCCTTCAGCTCCGATTGTTCTTCGAAATTCCTTCGCATAATGCAAGCTTCGCTTCGACTTCGCTTCACATTTAAAAAACGACCTTTGCACATGCCCAGTTAATATTTATGTAGTGAAAATTAATTCATCCTTGAAACAGTTTTAGTGAAAAATTAAAATGAGTGCCTCTAAGAAAAAACAAACATTTTCATTAGCTGAAAAGTTAATCTTAATCAAGCACGTGGACCGTAATCCGGGTAGAACACGCACAGCAATTCCTCGGAATTTGGAAATCCCAGTGACTACTCTGAATCGAATCATTGATGCAACCAGGAGACAAACTGCCACGAACAATTGTGCTTGTTTTGCATGTACAGTAATCTTTTGCTCGTATACTTATTTTATGATTTTGCAACCAGGAAATAAAATTTCTTAAAAGATTAGGTATTTAAAAGAAATATTTGTTTTGTTCATTATGTAAAGTTGTGTGTTTATTACGGTGCATAATTTTATATCTTTTGGTGTCCAGATTCTTGAATTTTTGTGTTTCCCTCTTATAAGGTTTTCCTGCTTATAGTGTCACTTTCTTGTGGACCCCTGAAGAACCTTATAAGAGGGTTCCACTGTACCAATGTTATGTGCAATATGAAATAACCTAGGATTTTGTATGTTTTTTAAAATAATACAAAGCATTTAATTATTAAGGAGAAAACCAAAAAACTGTGTTACCACATATACTCGTGTATTGTATTACTCGATAAAGTCTCTGCTACATTGACAACAACGCGCGCGCGCACACGCACACACACACACACACACACACACACAAGCGCACACACACACAAAATACACTCTACAGTCTATGCTAAAAATTTTTTGGAGTATTTTTTCAAAAACATCAATTCCATAAAAAAATTTTATAATGTTCGCAGTAGTTGTTTTGTGTTGTTTACATTAAAAATTAATTTTTACATTTATGTTTACCTACTTTGAGACTCCCGTTTCCACATTTAATTTATCTGTGATTACATCTCAAGATTAGGCTATAAAAATATAAAATGATTTGCAAATACAAAAGCTTATATTTATTACTTTTATTCAAAAATTTTTTATACCCATCACAAAATATTTACCTCCAAAATTTTCTATAAGCTCAATCAAAAAGTAAATTAATAAGAACAAGCTTCTATAGTCAAATTCATCAACTTTCCTTATTTGTTCCAAGTTTATTAGAATAGTACCTATACCATTTCTACATTGGCTGTACACATGGCATGGTGTACTGTGCACAGAGAAGTTAAAAGTTGGTTAACTTAACGCATAAAGCATAACTGGCAATCTTTTTTTCGACTTCAACTCAGTCAGTGCGACGCCTCAGTAACTTTATGGAGAATCCAACCCCGAGTCTGCTGCCTCCAGAGCCGACAGGCATGCTCCCAACCTGGGACACCATAAGAGAATGACAAAAGAACTTAGGTTGCCAGTTACATAAATACGCACATCAGTCAAATGCCCCTGCTTAGCCAGTCGAACCACGTCAGCCTACCACTTAGAGAGCATCGGATACCACCTGCGCACAGGGAAACTACCCCACTTCATTCCTTTGCGAAGAGAGCGCAGCAAGAGCTGTGTTGCCCATGAATGAACCAGAAGGAAGAAGCCGTCCACCATACTTAAGGTCGGATAAGACCCCAGAATGCCAGTTGTAATCACAGTTGTCTTCATTCTGCCTTGATCACTCAGCAGCTCGCCCTACCATAGCTGTGCTAGGGCTCTCTGCTCCCTTTGTCTCTACGAGAACCAGCTACCACCGAACACAGCTTCAACCCCCGTTTATACACGCTCCACTTGGGAGCGTTGCCCCAATCCCATCACGACACAACTAGTCAACAGTAGGGTTAGAGCCATTCTCACGGCTTCCTTATTTCATTGCTCTAGCTTTTATCTTGGAAAAAGGTAACCTTCATCTGTTCTTAATGTAACTACCGCCGATTGCTCGAGAACCACGAGAGCCTAGGAGTTAGTACAGGTCACCGTGTTATTCTCCTTAGTATAAATACATTTGAGACTATCCACCGAGTTCTAATTCCAAGGGCGACTTGTTACCTCTCTGCTAACTGGTAAACCCCATCCCTCAAAAGAGAGGCAGGTGGCCGCATATTGCTAACCTGATTTCCGACCTTAGCATAGGACTGCTGGCTCCCTTGACTGGGCAGCACATACGTCATCAAAACACCACACATTCATCAGCCACCTATACTGTGGACCTAGTGCACAAAGGCACTAGGCGCACACATACGGTAGATCCCCCTACTAGGTACACTCTAGAAGGAAGAGATTGGACCACCTGAGTCAGCTATCCTACTCTATCCACTATGTGAAATTCGCCGGTTGGAGTGCCAGACTTGACAAGACGTGACCCAGTCCCATCTAAGCAGCTCACGACGAAGCAGTAGCGCCATCCCAAGTCAGCTAACCCACTCCATCCACCGTGTGTAATTCGCCGGTTGGAGTGACATAACTGACGCGGCATGATGTCATTGCCCCGAATACTAATATCTAGGGAAATCTCTCACCGGACTCATAGCTTGTTGCATTGGACCTTAGGACCAAGCACCATGTCCTTCACCCAATTAGGAGGGATGTAGTGGGCAGACAGGAAGGCAGCTACAGCTCCTACAGCCAATCAGTTGTCAGGTAATCCATCCCAGTCAGCCTTCAGCTACTCCTCCCCTCGGGTTCAGGCACAAGCCGCCCGCCCGTCAACTGCAGGGGTTTTAACCCTCCGTCACTCCCAAGTATTTATTCAAGCCACCCCAGAAGACCAGCGGGACACCGCACCCCATTGTAGACCGCATATGCCTTCGACTGCCCCTGGGCTTGGGCATCACAGACTATGTCCGCCAACCGTCCAAGCCCTCTGCTGCCACCTGGAGTCAGGCAGCCCCAGAACGCCACCAGCAGCTAACAGCTATCAGCCAACCCCGATACCGGCCTGCACCAGGTAAACCAGCGCCGGACCATGTCTTAGCCGCACAGACAGTTTCCTAGAGTGCAGACGACCTACCCAGCCAACTTTGTATACTGTGCTACTTAAAGGCAAAGGTAAATAAGTCTAGACACCCCGCCAGTAAGGCCGACAAGTGTTCTCTGACTAAACACAATATAACCCCTTAGGTCGGGTGACGTGTTAAGCACCCCAACCATCACGCATAAAACTTCATGTGTGCCATGCATGAGCTTTTTGTCTGTGCGTGTACTATGCATCAATGTAGAAGATGCTATCGATTCATGTACATTTAACATCCATACATCTGTGTTGTGTGCATGTTATTACAAAAGTAGACTAGGCTTATATAACCATCTAGGTACTTGTTAGTAAATTTGTAAAAATAATAATTTCGGTTTCTTTCTTAGGCATAAATAATTATTTTCATTTGTTTTACATTTTAGCACTGTATTCTCTTTGAAACCAGAGTAACTTAACACGAAAGGTAAATCTTCAACTGTTACAATATGTCATATGACATAGCAGATAAAAACTGGAAAAATAACAAAGAGAACCAAGAACTAATTGTTGAGAACCGGCACTGAAACAAGAAACAAAAAAAATGGCGGAACTGACCCATTTCTAGTATAGGCTATTCATGGTAAAGAAAACACTTTTTAAGGCCCTGCCAGCAAGCATAATAACAAAAAAATTATATTTTATTGTAACTTTAGACATTAACTTTTGAGAGCTAAAAATGTATACACTGTGATTACTAGTCACATGGCAATTTTTATACTAACAATTGGTGAAAAGATACAGAGGAGATGAAAGGAACTTTCAAGCACAGCCTAATAAGTGCTCACTTTACTGTGAACAGCATATACAGGCATATTTTAATTGTTTCTGAAGCAGTGTGGCTTGGTTGTTTGAACAAAAACAAATACAGGATGATTTTCTGAGCCATCCTTATTAGCTCTTAATAAAACACTCACAATTTCTTTAATAAAAAAATTGACAATGATAAAAACCAAATGTGCAACATCTTTAAAAATAAAACACAGCAATAAGAATAAATAGCAGTTGAAACCTGAAACAAAAGTTTCGATACTCAAACAAATAATATTCGTATAAGTAGTTGTCAGATGTTCATGCCAAACTTATTACTGACCACGAGCGACGACCCGCTGCGTGGGCTGGCCCTGGTTCAGCACAGACATGGAGGTGACGAGCCTCTGCTGTGGTGCAGGGCCCAGGTTTACGCCCTGCTGCTGATGCAACTGCTGCTGGAGCTGCGTGATGGCTGCAACCTGCTGAGAGAGACCACACCACACATTGCCAGTCACCATTCCACTCAAGCTCTGTGGAGCTCCTTCATAAATTAACGAAGCACTTTAGCAAAACCCTATCAATTTCTTACTTCCTCCCATGGAGTATTACTTCAACAGAAGGGTTGTGTTTTTTTTTTTTTTTTTTTTTTTTAGAGTTGTNACTCTCAAGTTCCTCAACCTTTTATCCCATCAAGCATGCGCTATGAAATTTTTACTAACCAACATATCAACTTTTTAAACCTGCGCCCAATCAATAAAATTTTATCTATTATTTTGCAGCAAAAATAGTAGAACTTATTGGAAGCTCACATTTCCCTCCCCATCTATTGTAATACAGTGGAACCGTGTTACAGTAGAACCTCTATCCATAGAATTTCAGGGGACTGACATAAAAATTCTATACATGTGGACATTCTGTAGATGTGGGCTAGACATATTAGTCAACTAAATGAACCCAACCTCATTAAACTTCATGTTGAACACATTGATAGGCCTATGGTAGGTATTTGTAAAGTTTAATTAAAAGAAAACAATACAAATGGGAATATTAAAGAAAACATTCATATTACAGTAGAACCCTATTATAAAGTTCTCAAGGGAACCATGTAGTGTTGACATATGAAAAAAAAATACAAATGAACAATCCACTGTAATTTTTACCGGTACACATACACTCAAACTTNTTTCATATTACAGTAGAACCCTATTATAAAGTTCTCAAGGGAACCACGTAGTGTTGACATATGAAAAAAAAATACAAATGAACAATCCACTGTAATTTTTACCGGTACACATACACTCAAACTTAATAAAAACCATATTTAAATTCCCTCTTTTGAAACCACATGCACAGGAAATACCTGCAGACATAGCGGAAGTATTATCCATAGAGCAACTAACAACAGCCGCAGTTACTAGCTAAGAAATAAAAATGTCTTGAATATTGTGATTGATAAAGTGCAGTGAATAGGGTTTCCTTAATTTTGCATTCCCTTTTTTGTTAACTTTCTGGGCATATTTATTAGAGTTACATTTATACATATATGCATTTGTAATTTTCATGAAGAAATATTCAAGTGAAAAATTTGCGAGTGTTGTTGGCAACATCGCATCGCGAATCAATATCTCAAAAATATGGCACTGCTGTTTCTTGTGATTGCTGGTCGTTAAAAAAAAAACATGGCTGCACCGTAAACATTGCAATTGCTTGCTGAACGTCAAATAAAACTTCTACAGTATATATTTCATACACATATATACTGTATTTCCACATTCTTCAGTTTTGTTATATTTCGTGGTCTCTAAATACATTATGTGTAGTCTGAGACGTCTATTATTATTATTTTTTGTTACAAAGTAAGAGTTAAGTGCGACATAGTGACAAAATCAACAACAGGTTATTTCGGAAGTGGTAAATTACATAAACAGGACTAAACGCAGGGAAGTGATACGTAAGCAAAAACAATGTGTGTTCAAATTTATTTTATTTGTGTTATCTATTAGTATTACTTGTGCATAATGTACTGCATACAGACTTTGTATGCCATGGTGAGTACAGTTTCGCGTGTCTAGCCATTCGTTATTCCTGTGTCAATATTGAACAAGTAAAATATAGCAGTAATTTGTTTTGGCAAATAGTCTATCTATAAAAAGATATGTTATTAAATAATTAATTTTTTTAACATTTTGCCAACTAGTACAACACAATAGATGCGTAGTACCATTCGTATTTGAAGATACTTATACTTTTTTGTTAATACCTCGTTGTTAAATGATTGGCACATGTAATTTTCGGCGATGCCAAACAGAAATTTTTGTTCAATCAATGGGGTGAAAATTAAATTTTGAAGTTTGGCAAAATATACTTTTTTTTAGCATTATTTGCATAGGAGTTTTGTTGGGACCACAGAAACTTTTCTGTGGACACATCAAGCGAAACAAATTCCGATGTAGTAACTTTTGTGCATGAATACATTATATCTAAGGTGCATAAAATAAGTTTATGTTTATCATCATTGCTGGCATTGTTGCAAAAATTTTAAGCATTGACCGAAGTTTGTCACATCATCACTAAAACATACAATGTAGCTTTTCATCATGCATAATGTAACTTTTCTCACAATTTACCATGGTAATTTTACTGCTGTAAATTTTCAAGTAGAGTCGAGTTTCAGACCAAAACTCAAAATTGAGCTTAATTTTTTTAGACTCAAAATATTTAAGTTTTTTTTTAACCTACAGATTTAATGGTTTACGTTCATATTACATATTAAGGTCTAATAATTTACGTAAAAGGTTTACCTATCATTTAAAAAGTACAATTTTGTACTTACCTCACATTTGTGCAAATAAACAGCAAAATGCTGCAGATTAATCTACCTCCTTTGAATTTTTTATTAACAAATTGCAGGGCCAACAAGATAAGTAATAGCATATTTTATTGGCCACTCAGGAAATAGGTTATTGAGTATACACAACACAAAGTAATACTATTGTGCCATTATTATTTTGTGAGAAAATGTTGCGGCCCCAGAAAATAAAAAACAATAGTGATCACGTGTAGACGTTCAGAGTTGTAAGTACGGCAATGATAGTTTACATATCATCATAACTAAAAATTACAAACATTTGTGTTGCGTATCCAATATTCACATAATTTTACATCTGTACACCTACTATAAACAAATAAACACCTAACATAAACGGATATCCACTAAAGAATTGTATATAGGATTCAGAAAGACAACTGTAAAAATGGCGTGGCTAGGCTATTCTAAAATAAAAATTATGTTAAAATGATTTTGACAAGAGTTCGTAGCAGTTGTATATAATAAGTCATGGAATCAATTATTTATTTTTGTTAGTAAGTGCTGAAAACCTAAGGCACTACAAAATAGATTACTAAACATGCACGTTTCTAAATCACTAAACATGCAAGTCGCTAATACAGTGGAACCCTGCTATAACATCCCCTCTTATAACATTTTCCTGCTTAATAAGCTGTCTTCTCTTTATCCATATGTTTGATTACCCTCTTATAAAGTTCTCCCTTATATAAGGCTGATATTTCTTGGGTCCCATGAGAAATGACAGGGTTCCACTGTAGCACTCCCACACAATTCATGTAGTATTACACCATACATGCCACCCGCAACCCCTCCAGTTGTGAAGCCAGGGTTTGTTCGCAGGCCGGCTGCCGCCTGCTGGCCACAAAGGGGAACGCAGCCCAGTCTTTGGCCATCCCCGCTGCTACCTCTCCACACCACCATTCTCGTCCTGTGCTTAGAGTATAAATAGGACCCATTTCCCCCGGTTAGGGACTGACTTGTGCAGCTCCAGTTGTAGAACGTCACACTGTCCAGCTGCGTATTGAAGCCTCTAACTTCACCTACTACTAGCTGACTCGCACAGCTCTAGTTGCAGAACGTCACTCTGCCCGGCCGCAAACCAAAGCCTCTAACTTTGTCTACTACTAGCTGACTCGGAATGTCACTCGGACCGGACCGCTAACCGAAGCCATCAATGCGACTACATGTCTCTAATCACGTTTTTTCTGCATATGAGCACAAGCCCCCCCCCCGCACTAACACATTTTTTCAGAGACTGAGAAAAACCTCTGTTGGCAACTTATGTTCAGCCCTTCGGGTCCTAATCATCAGGGTAAAGGCTGGATGTATGTGTTTAATCACTCTGGCAATAAACACACATTCCGAATTAGCTGCAAGATATCACAGTCTTCCTAAAACTGTTCTATACCAGATCATTTGGAATCAAATTCCAGCTGCCTGCGATCTATTTGCAGAACTGTGATATTGAAAGTCGTTTAATCTTCCCACCTGGTGCAAGTTCAAATTTTCAGTCCGCCATCCACTTGCAATACAATCTGCGCATGTGATCATTAAATGGTTTGTTGATACATACATACAGGGGTTGTAATATTGATGTCAAACAGTCTGGAATAACAGCAAAGTCTGTTTTTTTCTCATTTAGAAGATTTTAGTTGGTTCAACCAGATGGCCCTTAAAACTGTCCAAATTACTAACAATGAATTTTTCCACAATGATACGTCCGGCCACCTCATCCATACACTTTGAATCCAGTCCAGCACAAGTTCATCCAACTACCCTTTTTCTTGGACACGTTGACGCCACTTCGTGCTTCTTAAGTGGACTTGTCAGTTCTCCCACTGGACCTAGGCATGGGGATAGTGATGTGTGCTGAAGGTACATAGGCAAATGACTGTCTGAAATCTGCAGGCTCAGGGACGTCTGGGTAATCTTCAATGTATTCAGTCGTCGAAGGGAACTCTAATCTGGCGTGGTCTTGTCAGTGGGCTGGCAATGCCCTCTGGTGCCGATGCCGTAGGGGTTCATCCCCTTTTACTTTCCCATTAACAAGCAGTAAGGGAGCAGACACGATCGTTCAAATATTACTGTAAGGTTGAAAGTTGGTAACTACACACAGTCTTAGAGGGGAGTGCTGTTGTGGTCTTCTGGAGGAGCTAGTCCACTGTCAGGATGCAGTGAGGGGGGCGACACGATCGCACAAAAGCTGATTGCACAAAGTCTCACCGTCAGGTTGAGGGTATTGACTTTTCTTGAAAAGGACTCTTACTGTACACACCAACCTCCTAACCGCAACGATAGCTGGCTAGTAATGCGGCATTCAAGCTGGGGACATACTCCCAGTCAGCTCTTGAGTAAGCAGTAACTGACGTACGTGAGGAAGACAACTGGACAAGTGTCACAGAGTTCAGACTGGGGAGCTACTCCCAGTAAACTACATAGAAAATGGCTGGTCCGCAGCCTATATACTGCTCCGAGGGTTGTGGCGAGCTAGGGGCGCATGGAGCGGTGAGATAGTGGGGTTAACCATCGCTCCTGCACATTGAGGATGTGCGTACGGTACCAATTGGCCCAGCGCAGCCTTGGGCAGGGGGTGGCCCACCCACCGAAGTGACAAGTGGTGGCGGCGGCGGCGGCTTGTGGGCTGCATACTGGCAGGCGGCACAGCACACTTCCAGCGTTGAGGCGTAGAGAGTATGTGGCGGATATGTTAGCAACAGCTTGTAACGCAGAACAGGGGCAGTGACAGAGGCGCAGGCTACAAGCCAAGGACGTCGCCTCGTGGTGCGTCAACGTACTCTGTAATGATGCAGTTAATACAAATTTAATTGCGATATTAGGTTAATTTTCTTTTGTTTTGTGAGAAATATTAATTATTTTTCAATATTTCAGACGTTTTCGCCATGTTAGTATGTTTATCTGTCATGAGTTTGCTTTTTCTAAAGTGAGGTTGCATCAGCAATTAGAGATAAGGGCTATTACAATATTCGTAGTGTTATGGTGTGTTCAGGTCTTAGCTGAACGGCTTGCCTGATCACACCTTCAAACATTAAACCAGGAAACGAGCGTGATTGCAACACCACCGAGCAGAAAGAAGACAGTTGCAGAAATCCCCTCCACTGGCCAGTAAACCGGGCCGCGAAAACAATGCGCCCGATATAGGCCGGCGTAACACCCGGAACAGCGTCTTTTGTCGTCGACCCGAGCAGAGAGAAGACCACGGAAGATGGGTGTGTCTGGCCGTCGTTAACCGTCTCGTAGAACAGCCTCCGGCAACATTAACAAGGCAATGAATTTCCGTTTAGATATAACATAATGGCGTGAGGCATTAAATAATAATGTAATTAAATAATCATCTTGGTATTTAATTAAAACTCCCCTGATCAATAGTCATTTAAATAGTACTGTATAATTGTTCTGTTAATAAAACTCATCTTATACTGTTGTACTCTCCTGAATCATGAATCATTATTACAGCTACGCCCCCAGCAACATTCACGTACGAATGGCTTAAAAGCTAGTTCGTAACAGTAGACATTTTTTCCTTTCAAGCATGTTCTACAAATCTGATTGTTTAACTTCTATGCAGTTCGGCTGGCATGGGAAAGCGGTTGTGACGGGGTTTGCACGGCATCCAAAGGGATTCTCTACCATGCCATGCTCTTATTGGTTAGGTGTTTGACACTCTGGTGTAAGGAGTGGGGGTAAGTGCATGGCGAGATTATCCATGAGCGCCCGCTGCCTGCTAACAGATTACAATGAGCCCACAAGGAAGATACTTCGCCGATCATGGCAAATTTCACCTGCACCAGCTGCCTTTTTCTTCTTTCATTTTTAGTTTTCAGCCAAACTTTCCTTTACAAAATTAGTTCTACCAATGTGGCAGGTCACTGGCGTGCCAGGAANCATTTTTAGTTTTCAGCCAAACTTTCCTTTACAAAATTAGTTCTACCAATGTGGCAGGTCACTGGCGTGCCAGGAGTTACATACAATAATGTACCTCCTGTCTTCGTAATTTTCTCGTGATGCAAGTTTTCAGTGATGAGAATAATTAATGACCTCTGTGAAACTGTTCTAGTGATTTGTCTGGCTTGTTGTATAGCTAGCTGACTGTTCGTGACTCTGCATTCTTCTATTTACTTTCACTATTGCACCTTTAATTAATTCTCACATGTCTCTNCATTTTTAGTTTTCAG
The DNA here is from genome assembly GCA_002778355.1 of Clitarchus hookeri. Lineage (NCBI taxonomy): Eukaryota > Metazoa > Arthropoda > Insecta > Phasmatodea > Phasmatidae > Clitarchus > Clitarchus hookeri. The sequence goes on from NQII01001803.1 coordinate 75,060, forward strand.
CCAAACTTTCCTTTACAAAATTAGTTCTACCAATGTGGCAGGTCACTGGCGTGCCAGGAAGTACGTACAATAATGTACCTCCTGTCTTCGTAATTTTCTCGTGATGCAAGTTTTCAGTGATGAGAATAATTAATGACCTCTGTGAAACTGTTCTAGTGATTTGTCTGGCTTGTTGTATNGTGATGAGAATAATTAATGACCTCTGTGAAACTGTTCTAGTGATTTGTCTGGCTTGTTGTATAGCTAGCTGACTGTTCGTGACTCTGCATTCTTCTATTTACTTTCACTATTGCACCTTTAATTAATTCTCACATGTCTCTGCTGAGTGAATAAATCGAGCTGTAATTTCCAGTTGCCAAATCTGGCACCTGCAACATTACAATTCTTACATCATTAGGTAAATTTCTGCCCTTGGTAATGTTTTTCTTTTAAAAATGATGGACACAAGTGGAAGTTTCCTACCATCTGCAGTGACACTCAGCATAACTGGGCACCATCATTTTTTGTTTCCTGAGGTTCTTACTGTTATGGACTTCACACTCTTTATATCAAAAGTGGAATTGCATGGCATATGAAAAAATATAGGTGTCTGGTCTGCATTTCCTGTGTGTCTCAACATGTAACACTTTTCTTGACGCTTTCGCAAAATAAATTGTTGGAAATTTAAAACTATTTCTGAATANTGTGTCTCAACATGTAACACTTTTCTTGACGCTTTCGCAAAATAAATTGTTGGAAATTTAAAACTATTTCTGAATAGTGTGTAGGCAACTTTTGACAAATAGACCTTCTCATACGCCCACACAAGTAGTTTCGCTTCACGAACCTATTGACCCAGACAAGAGATGCCTTAAAGTCTTTAGATGAAATGTTCTCACACATTACTTGCCAAACTTTCATTTGAATGGTTTTGTATGAAAAACAACCATTATTTCACATTTCCCACACGTAACTTAAAACAGCTTCCGAAAATTTGCTGTTTTTTGNTTGTATGAAAAACAACCATTATTTCACATTTCCCACACGTAACTTAAAACAGCTTCCGAAAATTTGCTGTTTTTTTGGCTTGCGGAATGCTTTCCTTCTTGGATTCGTTTCCTTCAGCATATCTTTTAATTTTTGACGGTAATGAANTTGTATGAAAAACAACCATTATTTCACATTTCCCACACGTAACTTAAAACAGCTTCCGAAAATTTGCTGTTTTTTGGCTTGCGGAATGCTTTCCTTCTTGGATTCGTTTCCTTCAGCATATCTTTTAATTTTTGACGGTAATGAANTTTTTTGGCTTGCGGAATGCTTTCCTTCTTGGATTCGTTTCCTTCAGCATATCTTTTAATTTTTGACGGTAATGAACAAGATTTTCATTCACTGAAAATTCTCAACCAGCAATTCAGTTCCCATCTTGTTCCACAAACGCAATCACTTTCAGTTTGAAAGTGCTGTGTAACTGCTTGCTTTATTCATGTCTCACAATTACCGGTACTAATACATTTCCATACAGTACTTTCAAGATGATAATAAAGCAACAATTAAAATGTTGTCCACAAGCTCACAGAAGTAGCAAAGATGAACAGAATCAGAAGTAACTGTAATCTATACACACAATGAAATACTCTCGACTAATGCTCGGGATGGCAATGGCACTTTCAGTTATACAGTCCGTGTGAAACTATTGACCTCAGCACGTCTGGAAACAATAAACCACCCCCAACCCCTGAAATTTTGGTTTTTAAAATAGGGGCNACAATAAACCACCCCCAACCCCTGAAATTTTGGTTTTTAAAATAGGGGCAAGACTGTTATTCGATGGCGACTGTTATGCTGTCGATTACGGTAACTATATCTGCTTACTGATGCAGAAATATTTTAATTTTTATTTCACCCACGACACAAGCAAATAACCACCTTAAAGAACAGGAAATCTGCTTAAGTACTGCAAAACAAGAAAGCAAGAATACCTTGACATGCTGCAGCTGNCAAGACTGTTATTCGATGGCGACTGTTATGCTGTCGATTACGGTAACTATATCTGCTTACTGATGCAGAAATATTAAAATTTTTATTTCACCCACGACACAAGCAAATCACCACCTTAAAGAACAGGAAATCTGCTTAAGTACTGCAAAACAAGAAAGCAAGAATACCTTGACATGCTGCAGCTGNACCACCTTAAAGAACAGGAAATCTGCTTAAGTACTGCAAAACAAGAAAGCAAGAATACCTTGACATGCTGCAGCTGGTCCCCAGCTTGCGCTTGCGCCTGCTTGATGAAGATCGTCTGCCCAGACTCCCCCCCCTTCACCAGCTTCATGCCAGACAGGCCGGCAGTGACAAGCGCCTTTCCTGCTGCCAGCACAGGGACGCTCTGCTGAGGGCTTCTGGGGCTTACCAGCTGCACCTGCACACCACGCATTCCCTGCAGACACTATATCTCTCATCTGAGCATTTCCTGTAGACTGAATTGTGTACAGACAGAAAGCAATTGAACATAACTTAGGTAAGAAGAGGTGGTACACATAAAATGATTCTGACCTGCGACATGCTAAGCAACTGAGCTGCGGCCCGTGAGCTGGGAAGGTTGGCGCTGCTAGTAGCAACCACTGCCTTTTGGTGTGCGGACGTGTGAGGGGAGCTGCCGCCACTGTTCTGTGCACTGTCCACAAGCACAGACCTCCCGGGTGACTGCAACACCAACACCAGCCAACTGCATGTACACTCCCATACTACCATCAAATCTATAGGTGCCCAACTACTTACTAAACGCTCTTCACGGTAAAGTGAGCACTTTTGAAGTCTCTGCTAATTTATACTTTCAGCCCGTTGCATATCCTTCCACAGTATCTCAATGTAAAAACTGCCTTGTGGCATATGTATCAGCTGATCAGAAGTCTGCTGTATTTATTTACGTAACAATGTAGCACGTGATTATATATTGTAGTGTACACTGTAAATACATGCATGTGAATTTCAGTAAATAATATCTCTTTGCGAACACTAATGTGATTTTTACTATTTTGCAAAGCTCAAATTTTTGCCCATCATAAAAACGAAACCCTCCAAAATAATACCGAGTATCTTGTCCATCATCTACAGCAAACATTTGTTAGAAATTATTTTTAATAACATTTACGGGCAGAAGTACGGGACAGGACTAGTTAAAATGCTTTTTAAAGATGAATTATTTTATTTTAGCACAATATAACAAAATACTATCCTCCTGCTGCATACATTACAATTATGACAATTACCAACGTATCATAATTCCTACTGATAACAGTGTGCAACTTAGAGCACAAATAATTCCCAAATTAATACGTAATTGTATACATATCCACACTATGTGTAAGCAAATAGCCAGTTTTGCTATGAACGTTACGAATGCTGGAAATAGTTGTCATAAAACCTAGNCACCAGCCAACTGCATGTACACTCCCATACTACCATCAAATCTATAGGTGCCCAACTACTTACTAAACGCTCTTCACGGTAAAGTGAGCACTTTTGAAGTCTCTGCTAATTTATACTTTCAGCCCGTTGCATATCCTTCCACAGTATCTCAATGTAAAAACTGCCTTGTGGCATATGCATCAGCTGATCAGAAGTCTGCTGTATTTATTTACGTAACAATGTAACACGTGATTATATATTGTAGTGTACACTGTAAATACATGCATGTGAATTTCAGTAAATAATCTCTCTTTGCGAACACTAATGTGATTTTTACTATTTTGCAAAGCTCAAATTTTTGCCCATCATAAAAACGAAACCCTCCAAAATAATACCGAGTATCTTGTCCATCATCTACAGCAAACATTTGTTAGAAATTATTTTTAATAACATTTACGGGCAGAAGTACGGGACAGGACTAGTTAAAATGCTTTTTAAAGATGAATTATTTTATTTTAGCACAATATAACAAAATACTATCCTCCTGCTGCATACATTACAATTATGACAATTACCAACGTATCATAATTCCTACTGATAACAGTGTGCAACTTAGAGCACAAATAATTCCCAAATTAATACGTAATTGTATACATATCCACACTATGTGTAAGCAAATAGCCAGTTTTGCTATGAACGTTACGAATGCTGGAAATAGTTGTCATAAAACCTAGGTGGCTAAACCAAATTGATTGAAATTTTTACAGCACACTCGCATGGTAATATTTATCGCTAAATGCAAGATTCATGAAAATCAGTCCAGATTAATTTTATTTTTGCAGGGTCTAATGACATGGAAGTTTATCCTGACATTTCTTATGAGAAAATCACCTTTTGCTTATAATATTAGAATTACTACAGTAACGTAGACATAATTTCATCACAATACAAACAAAACAATACCAAACAGATGACCATGTATTTCATGAAACTGTATTCACTGATTTAATTCATGTCCAATTTTCATTATTGAAATTGTAGTTATTTGTGGCAGCTCGGAATGCTCAAAGAAACACTGTGAGGTTCAACAAAACATCAAGAAACTGTGTTAACATATTAAAAGTAGAGGAGAAATATAAAGCAATTTCATAGCGTAATTTGTTAAAAACTAATGAAATGCGTACCAAGGTATAGACTCTTAAATGTTCGACAGTTACGTAAATAATAACACGCTTCCATCAAGGCTCCAAAATTGCAGCACAATATCGTTGAACCGGTTGCGTAAAGCAATTAAAGAGAAGTGTCGGGGAAAATTGAGCGTCGGTGTGATTTTGTTGCACAATAACGCAACACTTCACACGGCCCACCAAACGTCCGAACTGTTGCAGCGATTCAAGTGGGAGGTATGGCAACATCCTCCATACAGTCCAGACTTAGCACCATGCGATTTTCATGTTTTCGGTAAGCTGAAAAAGGATTTCGGTGGACGATTCCGAAACAATGAGGTGAAAGCAGCTGTCTCCGGGTGGTTACATAGCGCTGGAGGAGATGTCCACGCATCCGGAATCAAAAAGTTGGTTAACTGTTCCGAGAAATGTTTACAGTCTCTTGGGGACTATGTGGAAAAGTGAACTTACATTGTATGTTGTCATAGCCGTGTTGCCTATATAGGTGGTTTCATACATGGCCGTAACGTGGAAGTGTAACTTATTTATTGATTTGCCCTCGTATCTGTGTAGCGTCTGCCTCTTCTTGTTGCTCGTACCATTCAATGCACTTGGAAAACATATTTTCAGTGTCACTGTGGCTAATTTATTTTGGGGCAATCCTTGAGAGTATTATCCTCTTCTTCTTCACTTAAACATTCTACTTTCTGTGTTGCACTTAATACAAGCTCCTCATCAACTTTCGATTTTATCTGCATCTTTCTTAATATCATTGACTGTCGTCTGCCCAATTCCATATAGCGGAGCGATACTCGTAGCGCTTTCTCCTTCACACAGTCATTTTATAATTTCAAGTTTTTGAGAAAGTCCCAATACAACACGTTTCCGTTTCTCAGACATTTTTAAACACACTACACTTTGACAACAAACTGAGGACAATGACTTGCTTACTAAGTGACTACTGCTACTGAACTGACTAGGAATGGGAGGGCGGATGAGCGTCTAGGAATTCCGGTAGGGTGGTGAGGAAGACGGAACAATTCTGCGAAGTACATGTGTAGGTTGTACACGAACAACAAACATGAGTCATTCACATTCCGCACCGCACAGAATGTATTTTTACCGGGTATTCACTGACAAAAGTATGTATTACAGTACAGTATACGTATTGTTCAACTCAATAATGTGCTTAATTTGATCTAATATGAAGCGAGAAAAAAGTTATTTCATTTTTAGTTTATTAAATTTGTTTTTGTATCCAATTTTATTATTTTACTTGTGTCAGTTTACTGACGGATTTCCAGGAACTCACGGTTAAAAGGGTGGTGGTTAACAGAGACTCCACTGTACATCTTTTATATTGACGGTTATGAACTGCCACATAAATTACATTGTTCAAGGCATGTAGGAAAACTAACTAGGGAACGGAACAGAAAAAGGCCACATAAATTCACATAATACACAGCATTTAAAAACAGGAATGTAAAAGACACAAAAAAGAGTAAACAAAAAATGGACCCTATAATTTCAAACGATGCATTCGCCAAGAAATGTTATTCTTATGCAAACAAAAAAAAATTAAGTGATGAATTTCAGGTGTCATTTTATGTTTAATATTGTGTTTTGTGAGATTAATAACCTGGATCCACTTCTAATTTGTTTCCAACTTTGCTGAGAGTATTGTGGTCAATGCATACGTTAAAATGTATGCAGTTACACACAACAATTTTTTTCAAAGGCTGATTTCAAGAGTGTTCACTTTATTGTGAACCACATACACAAGTTTCCAGTTTCCCTGTAGCACATCTTCAAGTCAAGTCCTTTATCATTAGGGATGCAGAGGTGCCAACCAATTGCCCAAGCTATGAGATGCATTTTATTTTGTTTAAAAATTAGCAGTTTTCATTAATTCTCACTAGAGATGGTATTCATTTCACCATTCCCAACAAAATCATACACAAAAAAATTTACAGCGTTAGAAAAACTCTAAATGCAAACCTGAACTAATGTTTATGCTCATTTACTAAAGCTGGTGTTTTATCATACAAGCATACTTCTGAATTATTTTTGAATTGGTATACATGATGTTTAATACCAGTCTGTTTGGTCTGCTACAGGCCCGTCAGTGATAGGGCTATGGACCATGCAAAGTTAATTTGTAGTTTCGCTGAAGAATGATCTCTCATTAAAATACTAACCTTTTGCACAGCTTTCCTGGACTGTGGAAAACTGAGTATATATTTTGTATAGATCATTATTTATGGAGTTTAGTATTTCAGTTTCAGCAATACTTAATAACTTTTATTTACCATTAACATGTGGCAAGCAACTAACCTTGTTGCACATTTCGTAAAACACATGATGCAGAGATAAGTTTGAAACAATTTTACGGTAATAAAAACTAGGGCTGGGCCGATACCACTTTTTGCCGATTCCACCGATACCAATTCTTGTGAGCCGATACTGCCGATACTCAATGCCGATACCTACATTAGAGGTGATTTTTATGTGATACAAGAATATTTGAATGCTTTCACAATTTATTATTAAAAACTATTGTTTGCATCTACGAACACTAAAAAAAAGATCCTTACAGTAATTACACTACTCTAAAACACGAAACAGTTTTAATCACTTATCTATAAAAATATTATGTCACAAGCTAATTAAATCAAAAGAAGTTTTAACAGCTTTATAGTTTAGATATGAAAAGTAAAAATTATTGTGTACACTCCAAAAAGCATATCATCACTTATTTGCAAGATTTCAAGATGTAAATATTTTTATTTAAGAAGACCAGCTGACGTAGCTTCTCAGAGTTCAAGGAACTCCTTTTCTTGGAAGATATCAAGCCAGCTTAACTAAATAGTCTCTCTGATGCCACAGACCCAGCTGGGGAGGACAGATATTTCTGTGCTGCTTTGCGCAACCTAGTATTGTAATGGGTTGGAATTTATAGGAATAGGTGGCTCTGCAAGATACATTTCAACTTCAGCCTCTGGACACCTGTAAGTGGATGGTATGCTAGTTTTATTAATAATATTAGAGTAGATTGAAAGCTACCCTTTCAATTTTTTGGAGTCATGTTCCTCATCTATAGATATGCCACAGGAAGTATTTGCAGGTGGTGTACATTGGTATTCTCTAATCTCTTCAGTTAAGTGTTGGGTTGCAGAAGCACATGCATGAAGTTCTGCAAAAACAGTTTTCTTAAACATGGGGTCCAATAATGTTGCAATCGCAAGCACATTGTTAAGTCTCAATGCTTCTGAAACGAAAGCTCAATGTATGTATCATGTTCCTCTGAACACCTTTCAATCCTGAATGCTGCTGTTCAGTCAGAGTAGTTAATTCAGATTTAAGGCCATCTACTGTTGGGATGACTTCAGCAACTGCTACATTTTCATTGCTGATATTAAGGGTTACTATATACAAACGGCATGTTCCAAAAGAGACCATTCGCTTGATGTCAACTCAGTGTGGATGCTTATTTCTGGGGTGAGCCATGTAATTGCACGCCGTTGTTCTATCAGACGTTCCAGCATGAGGTAGGTACTGTTCCAACGTGTGGGTTCATCTTGAATGAGACGATGAACAGACATGTTGTGATTTTTTTGGAAATTTTTTTAGTAGTTTGGAAGAACTGATCGAGTGTTTGAAATGTGCTACTATTCATCTGGCTTTTATAAAGGTATCTGAAATATTTTGTTGGCTGATAAAAGATTCTTTGATTACTAGCTGTAATGTGTGAGCAATGCACGGAACATTATAATTTGTTTTAGCAAAACCATTTATCATATTCCCAGCATTATCTGTGACAACAGCATGAACTTTGCCATTTAATTCCCACAATTCCACGGATTCTTTCAGTATTGTGGCTATGCTATCTGCAGTGTGTTTTGCTAATGAAAATGGCAGAACTTCTTAGCACAAGGATCAATCTTCAAAAGCGATGTCCACAAAGTGAGCAGTGAGTGAAATAAAATCATTATAAGCATGTGTGGACCACAAATCAGAAGTCAAATTAACATGCTCCACACCAATAAAACCCCCCTTAACTCTACTCTGCACCCTTTGGTACAGCTCAGGAATTAGTCCTGGAGAATGTTGTTCGGTCAGGTATTTTATATCTTGGTTCCAAAAATGAAATAAGGTCATTAAATCCCTCACTTTCAACAATCCTGAAGGGAAGTTGCCGATTAGCTCTGCGATTTGTATGTGCTTTGAACTGCAGGTTGACAGTGGTGTTTGTTTCACAAACACGTAATTGATTTAGTAAAATTTCGGTTTAATCTGACTGTAAATCGGTATGGTCATGGTCGAGGATGATTGGGAGGGAAGTAAACTACAGACCTTGCTGCTCATGGATGAATTACTAGCACAGGAAAGTTGACTTGCACCACTTACATTGATTTGCACACCACTGGTGCCAGGCACACAAGTCTGAGCATGTTCAAAACAAGTGCGTGGCTCTTTCTCTAAGTCCATAATTTTCATGTCCCTGCTGTGAACTGAATCTAAATGTTCTTTCATGTTTGAGGTAGTAAATCCTCGTGTGTTAGTACCACCACGTGAAATTTTTGCATGGTAGAAAGTGCATGTTGCCGTGGTATCTTCATTTGATTGTATAACAAAATACTTCCAAACATCACTTTTCTTCTCTGCCATTGAAACGGTTTAACAATCACAAAAACCAAAAAAAAACTCTAAATCAATATCTTGGCTGGCGTACAACATGTAAACATATAAACACACAGTGCTGATAATACAAAAATTTTTGTTAATAGTAGATTTATTTTAGTGAGTCAAACTGGTAACATGCTAAGTGTTTCTCACAAAATCTTTGCATTCACAAATTCACAAGTGAGCGCCTAAGTACAATTCGTTACTAACGAAAAATGGCAGCCTTCGGACGTGATCAAGCAAAAAGCTATGCCAAAAGCATCATGAGCTCAACACCACATAACAAAACATCTTTCGATTACTACGTCCAGTTGCTATCCGGTACGTGCAGAGCTTTGCAATTTCAAAATAGAATCAAAGATTTTTGTTCCTTCGACTTTGGCTTCGCTTAAAAAAATAAATCTTCGCTGGAACTCGGAAGTTTTAAGCCTAAAATGTTTAATCCGCCATTAGTATAAAAATATGCATGCATAATTAATTAATCGGGATATGTAGGCTAATTTTTTGATTTAGTGATATCTTCAGCATTATAAGTAACACCCAATATCTGTGTTAATACATGTATTTAACTTTCAAAGCGCAGCGTTCAATTTGTTTTTTTTTTTTAATTCCATGATATAATTAAATGAACACCACTAACCGCAACAAATTCAAAAGTTAAAAATGTAACACAGAAAAATTTGCAAAAAGAATAATATTCATATAAGTACGACTTGCCTGTTTTTGGTATTTTTTAAAATGATGATGTTTTGGGAAATGCACAGTAGTCTTGAAATCACATGATGTTTGACACATTGAGACGTTCAGTTTTACCTTGCAGGGCCATTTCTACAAAACAAAACTATAAATTTCTTCCACAGAGTACTGGATGAAATAGTTATTGCCCCTAAATTAATATGCCTGCATAATATAATTTCTGGAAAACATCTGCACTACATTAACATAACTAAAAGGAAGTCATCTGTGTGCACTTGGCAGAAAACAAATAACACACACACTGCACATGCGCATGGACTCGTTTGCACTTTTTCTACCTTTCTTTGTCTGTCTTTATCTTTCTCAGACCCACACACCATCATGTCGTGCTTCGCGGCGTTTATTATTTCATTACACACATTCTCTGTGTGTGGATTTTGTATTTAACTAGGCAAGCAGATTCAGAGCATTTCTAGTGAAGGCAGAAAACTAAGTTAAGGTGTACAACTGCTATGAAAATGTTGGTAACAGTAGAATCGAACTCCACCACGCGCCATATTGCAAACAAATGTGAAGTAAACGAGTCGTGTCCACACTTGTTTTTAGTTAAATACATTTAANACCTTTCTTTGTCTGTCTTTATCTTTCTCAGACCCACACACCATCATGTCGTGCTTCGCGGCGTTTATTATTTCAATACATTTACACACATTCTCTGTGTGTGGATTTTGTATTTAACTAGGCAAGCAGATTCAGAGCATTTCTAGTGAAGGCAGAAAACTAAGTTAAGGTGTACAACTGCTATGAAAATGTTGGTAACAGTAGAATCGAACTGCACCACGCGCCATATTGCAAACAAATGTGAAGTAAACGAGTCGTGTCCACACTTGTTTTTAGTTAAATACATTTAATATTAAACAAATTAACTTTAGATTTTACATTATTAAAAATTGATGTACATATAATTTTAAAGACATATTTATGCTGTGGTAGGTATTTTTTGCTTAGAGAATGCAAATAGTTACATGAAAAAAATTAATAGTTTGCTGCGCTGTTTATAACAAACATATATTCATGTTGAAAACCAATTAATTGATGGAAATAAATATTTGACTCAATTGTGCTTGAAGAAGAACATGTCAAGTGTTGGAATATTTAACTTTGATTACACCGATTCAAAATTTGTGGTGGGTAGGATTACATTATTTTCAATATCTCTAGTAGCTGCAAAGGCCGTATTACCGTCCTATGATTTTAATTCGGCACTAATGATTATCGGGAAAACTTCACAGAATAAGAAACAGAATTGGGAGAAAATTGGTATAGATATCACAGTAAATACAGTGAGTGAGTGGGTGTACAGTAAGTGGATACACGGAGAAATAGAAAATAAATACCGTAGTATCAGCGCTAAGTATCTGCAATATATTTTACTGATACTACCGATACCTATATTGCTGATATTGGCACTCTCTCGAGTATCGGTATCGGCCCAACCTAATAAAAAGGTACAAAAGAAGAAAATTCAAATCCTTTAAATTGGCATACCTACCTTGAATACGTTATGTCGTGTTTTCCAACATAAAAACTTAATATGAAGACACGTAATTTTTGTTAATATCTATTCAGCTGTTTTTTTGCCATTGATAATGAAAACGTGCTAATTACGCAGGATTGTATTGTAACGTTGGCCGCTACAGTTTCACCAGCTATAGGTTGCCGACTTGCACTCGACTAGCTCAGAGGTAGTACACGAGACTCTGTGCCATGGACGCCAATTACATATGAAATAAAGTCAAGTTCCAGATTATTTGTTTTATACTTTTATTTACTATTGTAGTGACAATTATGCAGAGTACGAAACGTTCACAGATAAACATACATGTGCATAACAGCGCCACAGTCGTTTACGAAGTATTACGTTTCTTAAAAACTGCCTGATGAAATAATAAATGCGGCGACCTCCCACACTGGCGTAGAATTAATCTTGTAAGTTAAAATTTACCAATGTGGGGGTTAGCGTCACGCCCGACGCGGCCTAGGCGAGCATTGTATGACGACTGCCTTCCAAGTGACCTCGCCGCCAACTGACTTCCCCCTGACTGAAGGGCAACAGGCCCACATGTACTTTGTGCTGCCTCTCACCCCCTTCTCCAGAGATAAGGGCCTGGCCACGCATGCTCTCTACACGTTATCGAAACTGCGTCGTACAAACTAAAACTGTCGACGCAGTTTGAAAAAAGCTAAATAATGCTGACGCTTAACCAAAACTCCAACTTTCAAAACGGCAACTGGATGCCTGATAAACGTACTATCACGGTAAAACGAACCACCGCGGCTTTAATTTCAAACCCGATAAAAATATTACGAAGCTAAGGAAAAACGAACGAAAATCACACGTGTTCCGGTCTCGAAAATTAAGGATACTGCATCATTACAGTAGGTAACTTATTGAATTTCCTTAAATGCAATGTTACTGCAGTTTGTGCTTCTAGCAAATATATTCCGTGTGTTATATACAAAGAAACGTATCTGTCACAATACATGTTTTACTACATGTCACATTTTAAAAGTCTTTAGTTGTTACTTCGGTGCCTTATCATAATTCAGAATTTCCAATATTCATTTTATATCAATTCGTTAGCAAACGCACGACGTCACATAACACACGCACTTGACTCTTGACGTCTTGTTCAATATTCTCAAATCTACTTGCAAAAAATAATTTTGAGGATCTAGCGCAGTAAATTTCTCGAACTAAAGACGTTTTCACTACTGCACATGGTTTTATTAAGTTTTTTTTTACCAATTTAGTTTATAATTGATTTATTTCATGCAAATACAAGAAATTACGCTAATATTTTCAATTTTGCGCACTGCAAAAGAATCTGATTTCAACACTCGTTATCGCAAGTTTACTTTAGAAAACACATATTCAGGAAGTTTTTATCTGTAAAACTGAAAATGTAAAAAATCCATATTATTTTTAGTAAACTTCCATAATTCCGTAGCGAGGCCACATAAATTGTACAAACTACGGAAAATCCGATGGGACAATTCATTCTTTGGCTGAGAGACAAGTTATAGTTACCGGGGTTGGGCCCGAGCAAAGAACAGAGCAAATTCTTCCAGGCCCTGAGGGGTGAAGGGGGGGCAGAGGTTTGGCATTCATACTGACCCAGTTTGACGCTTTATTGATGGACATTATAACGAGAGTTTACTGTACTCAGAAGTGTAATGAAGACATTAAATGAGACACTTGTGACTAAAAATCATTTTGAAGTGAAACTGCTACAGTCGGTTCACGACTGGAAGATACTTTTGAAAATCAACCTCTGAAAAAACACCCTAGCCGTTAGCTACATGCATATAACATTACAAACAGCGGCGAGCACGGATACAGTTATGCCGTTAGGTTGCCAGCACAAAGAGAGGAAATAGTTCCAAAGTTTTAACGTAATTATTAATTTATCGCTTACAAATGGGTGTTGAAAAGACTTTTATCTTATTATGCCTATTATTAATGATGTGATGCTAACATATTTAGATTTCAAAGTTTCTTGCATAGTCGCATGATCATGCTCAAGGTGAAAGTAACGTGGCCATTTGTTTATTCACCTTCGTATCCTTGTGTTGTTGACACACGTGCCAGAGAATTTGTGCGATTATCTCGTTTAACCTATAATAATTAATTTATTTGTCTTGTTTTACTAATATCCGCTCTATATTATTTGGTTTTTAATAACGCATGATTTTAATTTGTGCTCACTTTCTCGTACTAATTCCTTTTGTTTTTATGTGTTTCGTGCACGTGTCTTTCCTTTACTACTCTATTCTAACGTTGCAGTATTTGCACATAAGAATTGTTTTCACATTGTCGAAGACGTAGAATCCTTCACTCGCAAACTCTGCCGTCCTGTCGAAAACTGTCACAACCACTTTTAAATAAAGTTTTACAATTGCGCGAAACATCCGACTCAACCACCACAGCATTTTAACGTCTGTAGCAATTTCGATCAATACTGATGATCTTGCCTTCGATGTACGGGAATTTATTGAAAGTCACTAACAATCAATTGTAAATAGACAACAACTATCGATTCATCAAAATACTCACATTTTGGGTTTATAGAATGAAATGTTTTTCGCTGGCATCGCATATTCATTTGTGTGAAATTCTCAAGATTAAAAACTTTACGCTTGTAGAATATCCATTAATAATAAATACACGACTTTTATAATGGATACGTGCATCTACGAACACATGTACGAACACATGTACACACACACAGTGGAATATAAACATTGCATGTAAACATTGCCATGTGACTGCCACATGGCAATGTTTGTTTACATTTGGCGGAAGGATACAAAATGGACTTGAAAGTAAATTTTTAGCAGGGCTTCAAGTAAGTCTCTTCCAGTCGTGAACCGACTATAGCTAGTGACGTCATGTGAACTATGAAAAAGTGCCCACTATACTAAAACAAAGTATATAATAAATGAAAATGATATACACACCACACGAGAGCCTCGGGACGCAGCAGTTACAGTCTGGGATAGCTGTGGCGTCAATGTACTGGATACAGCTGTCTTGATGATGGATGTACCCTGGACTGCAGATGCTGCACTCGATGGCAGCAATGATTTGCCTAACACCACAGGAGAGTTTGTAACCTGAAAAAGCACGCAACACTTTGACACCAGAGGCAACGAGTTGAAGGTGCCTGGCTCAGTATCCCTCTAGAGACTGGTGAAACGAATCTCCTTATTAATGAGGCCTGTATGGGCCGATGCATTGAACACTGGGGGCATCTAGACCTGGCTCACCAGAGCACGTAGTTTTGGCAATGCATTAAATTACCCTTTTTCTAGCCCGCCTAGTAATTGAGCATTGGAATAGCCGTGGGTACACAGCTATGGAGAGTCAGAGATGTTACGCTACTTTAAGGGATGAAACAAATTAAGAGGAAAGAAATAATATCTTAGTGGATTCAGTGGGTGACCTGTAGGTCCAGACATAATTGTAAATATAAGTACAGTAACGTACCCGACAGAGGGAGGAAAGGTTATGGTGTGGTCCGACCAGAAAGGAATTTACTCATCCTAGGGCTGGTGCTTTGGGGTTAACCCTTGCTGGGGTCCTATCAATCGATTGGAGTGTCTAGCGACATAACCAGCTGGTAGGTACACCTCATGATTAATGGTGCTCAGGCCTATAGAAACTTTTGGAGAGGGCCCCCTGACCATCCTTGGGAATGTTGAGTGAGCCGCAAGACAAGCTACTGTCATCAACTTCCCACTTGGTCTCACAGCATTCCCCATGCAAGGCCTCTAAGGCTCTCAGTAAGTGGCAAAACCTGTTTGTAGCCAGAGAGTTGTGGTGACCCAGTGTGTTTGTTATTCTCAAGTCTCAGGACCCTCAGAGAAATATTCTCTCCCACCTTGCCAAAGTGGTGCTAGAGGGCAATATTAGCAGCCAGCACTATACATTAACACTGAAAAGAGGCAGGCGTGCTCTTCTGTGTAATGCCTGACGGTTGGGGTGCTTAATACATCACCCAACCTAAGGGGAGTTCTTGAGGTGCTGGGACAAAGAACACCTGACTCAACTTTACAGACTGGTTCTAAGATTGTTCACATCTGCCTTTGGGAAGCCCTGTGTATAGTTGGACTGGTAGGGTGTCGGAATGCTTTATAGTTGTCTGTGGAGACTAGGACGGACGTCAACGGTGGCTTATCTCTTGTAGGCTGGTGTTGGGGCTAACTGGCGGCGGGCTTCTGTGGGTGGCATTCGGGGACCCTTCCGGGGGCGACTGGTGTTCGGCCGGTGGTTGAGCTGGGTCTGACTGGTTCCTGGTGGCGTCAGTTGGCAGATGGCATCAGCAGTGCCCAAACCCATGGTAGTCAGAGGTGCTGGTGCTTCGGAACAATGGGTTCGCNCAGATGGCATCAGCAGTGCCCAAACCCATGGTAGTCAGAGGTGCTGGTGCTTCGGAACAATGGGTTCGCTATCCCTAGTGGCATGTGACGTCCTTGACGGAAGTCCGTGACAACCGGATGAGAATGGCCGGTGGTCTTGAATGGAGGCTGAAATAAGAAGGGGGAGGGAGCTGGGAGGTGAGACCTCTCCAACTGTCGGGCGGCTTGAGCTTGTTCCGGATGGAGAGGGGGTGTGTTATGCTGCAAAGTGTAATTGGAGATGGGTTACAGCTCCCATTGGATTCGGAGGCAGTACCTGCCNGAGGGGGTGTGTTATGCTGCAAAGTGTAATTGGAGATGGGTTACAGCTCCCATTGGATTCGGAGGCAGTACCTGCCTTCCTAACTGGCCACTTCGCACCACTCATATGGGTGTATGGCATTAAGGTTGGTACTAAAGTCGGCCCCACAAAGGAGGAGCAGACGATGACGATCCCTAGCTAGGTGTACAGCCAAGCCGAGGCCAAGCCAACCAGTCATACCCAATTACTTCAACTGGCGACAGTTCCGCAAGGTGGGTTTACCCTGGAAGTCAAACTCCTTCCGGTGACAGTTCAATGCGGTGGATGGAGTGAATTGGCTGGGCTGGTTGACTAGCCAACTTGTGGATTAAGTCTCTAGTGGTTGTAGCTCTACCGTACTGCACACCAAGTGCACAGTATAGGTGGCCGTTTAATGGGTGTGTTTGCGACGTACGTGCACCCAGTTAAGACAGCCCGCAGTCCTACTCTACGTTTGGCAATTGAGTTTGTAAATAGCACAGTCTGCTTTTTTTCCCTGGTGAGCTGACGTCTACGAGGGATAAAAGACACAGTCACCCTAGAATCAGTATACTGAGATTTGATAGAAAACGTGTTTATTCCGTGAGTAATAGACACGATAGCCAACTGAAATGGAAGAAGACTATGAATACCAGGTGAAGGGGACCTGGGTCATAACTAAACTTCATGTCGTGAACTTGAGCACCCATAAGTACTTTCGTTACAACACAAGGATGGCACATAAATGGAAGGTGGGTTCAGATTCCTGTGGAGATTTGGATTTTTTACTACTGAAGCATTAATAATGAGTGCTCCTGTTTTAATTATTACAAAAAAGAGGTATGTGGNAGATTTGGATTTTTTACTACTGAAGCATTAATAATGAGTGCTCCTGTTTTAATTATTACAAAAAAGAGGTATGTGTATATGTACGTACACGCACACACGCATACACACACAAAGGTCTAGGTACTCTTATGGTGTAACTCAAATTTCCTTTTAACACAACATTATGGCTATAAAATAATTTGTCATCTGTGGACGAAATAGAGCAAGTAAATTACGAAAAGCATAATTCTTTATAACAAAAATTATATAATTTTTCTATCTCTCTTATCATACAACAAATCAACAAATGCATAAATTTTCTTTTAAAATTTATTATTTATAACAATNAGATTTGGATTTTTTACTACTGAAGCATTAATAATGAGTGCTCCTGTTTTAATTATTACAAAAAAGAGGTATGTGGATATGTACGTACACGCACACACGCATGCACACACAAAGGTCTTAGGTACTCTTATGGTGTAACTCAAATTTCCTTTTAACACAACATTATGGCTATAAAATAATTTGTCATCTGTGGACGAAATAGAGCAAGTAAATTACGAAAAGCATAATTCTTTATAACAAAAATTATATAATTTTTTCTATCTCTCTTATCATACAACAAATCAACAAATGCATAAATTTTCTTTTAAAATTTATTATTTATAACAATGAACTATTTGGATACTTTGTTTCTTGCTTTAGATATAACAGAAACATAAATATAAATATATATTGACAAAGAAGATTTTCATAGTTAGAAAAATAGCTTTTGAAAATCGATAAACTCCTTTATTATTAAATTATATTATGGCAATTACTATTTGGCTGGGTACCCGCGACCACATGATTTAAAATTATACATTTGAGCAAAATAATATTTTATACAGGATTTATTTCTTTTAGTTAAAATGAAATAAACATCATAAGTTTATTGTTAAAAAAAAAAAAAAAACCAGACAGAAAGTTGTCAAGAGGAAGATAGAAAGTTCAGAGCATTCCCAAGTACATGCAGCAGGCAAAAAAAAAAATTATTTATGTTACTTGGATGACGAAAACATTTTTTGTGGTGCTAGCCAAAGAAGTGGGATCATGGTTCAAAATGACCACGAGACGATTTGGTGTGCAGCTCACATCCCAGAAAGGATGAAAAATAGGCCATGTGGTTAAGCCATCAGTCAGACCACTAGGGAGGAAGAAGAAGAAGAAGAAGAAGAAGAAGAAAAGAAGAAAAAAATTGAAAAATGGTGGTAAAAATTATTGTGCACACAAAATATGATCACGACAGAATGAAAGAAAATATCAGCAAACTTACTTACCCAAACGGCAGATGAAAATACTATAACATCACAAAGATGCCAAAAGAGTCTACAAGATAAAAAATTGTTAGCGGACTACATGTTGTATGGAGTTTGCGAAGAAGGAATAAACTTCAGCGGAAACCTATATATACTAGGGTATGCTCCGGACTTCATGGTCTCCTGTGATTAAATGATACATAACTCGAAAGTCAAGAATGACATATAATAAATAACAAATCGTTTTTCATTTTTCTTACTGACATTAAGAATTGAAACAATGTTAAGTACGTAAATAATTAATAAACATTAAGAAAATTATTTATTTNGGAAACCTATATATACTAGGGTATGCTCCGGACTTCATGGTCTCCTGTGATTAAATGATACATAACTCGAAAGTCGAGAATGACATATAATAAATAACAAATCGTTTTTCACTNCGAAAGTCGAGAATGACATATAATAAATAACAAATCGTTTTTCACTTTCTTACTGACATTAAGAATTGAAACAATGTTAAGTACGTAAATAATTAATAAACATTAAGAAAATTATTTATTTAAAAGAAAAGCATAAAAATCTATATCAGGTATATATGTAAACAGTACAAATTTTTCAGATGATTAAGTTAGTTTTATCACTTCAAATTGAATAAACAAAATAATTAAGCATAATTAGAGCACGTTTCAATAGAAATTTTTTTGGAATAGTACCAATTAAATAAGAAGGAAAATTAATGGCATTACAATGACATGAAACACGTGCCAAAACAACTGGCACACTGCACAAGAGCAGATGAGAGGCTAGATAGCTATAGTACTAAGTGACCCTAACTAACTCGATGCTGTTGTCAGGAAGGGACTCAGGTGACTCTACCAGAAGGGCAGTGCATGTTGAAGGGGGTTGAAGACTTCTTCGGAGGTTACTGGTGAAAGTCTTGAAGAGCTTCTGGTAGGTCGCAAAGACGTTAGGGTTGTCAGAGAGCTTCAGCACACGAGGTGGTGGAGCGAGCTGCTGAGAATGAACTCCCATTCTGCGGCAGTGCACGGACATATATTCCACCTGCCCGCGGGCTCTCTGGGGTGCGGGGGTTAGCTGCTCCTCCCGTGGGCGGAGCTGTGCTCTCGGGTGCCATCTCTCAGTCTGTGGCGAAAGCAGGCGTCTGCCATGCAGGGTTACATCGGCTGCGCAAGCTCGGGCACTTAGCTGGGCTGCTTGACTGGCTTCCATCACACGTGGGGGGTTGGCGTAACGTCTAACATAAGGGTGAAACAAACTTGGCTGACATGTCCATGGGCACCCCTGCGTCTAGGGCAGTGCGGGTAGGCTCTGGTAGCAAGTAGTTTCAGAGTTCAAATCCCACCTGGGGTGACGTGATGACACAAGAAGATGAGGCAATGTCGTGTTTAAATAATTGTCAGCGCGCGTCACGCGTCAAATACTACGACAATTTCTGGCCCAGCCAGTGGAACTGCGAGTGACGGTTGTCTTGCTGGTTCAAGTAACTGGGCATTAATGGTAGTATCAGGATAGTGCGAATTTGTATCAGAAAATGAGGTATCAGAACAGCCCAAGTTTTGGCAATAATTATTACAAACGAGATATTTTTTTTCTGCCAGTAAATTATTTATTAACGAATAAAAATACCTCTTATTGAAACCTTGCAGAAATAAAACCACTTGCCATTACATATTAACCATATTTCGAATTAAACAATTTGTTGAACATTATTAAAAAGTTTANAACATTATTGAAAAGTTTACTTCATGGGACCATGAAGATAATTCACACAAACTGCAGTTTCACGCCAAGCAATACGTATGGTTTTAACAAGGCTACAATGAACTAAATTCCATCTTCTCTGATCTTTTGTACATACAAATAAAAATGTAAAATGAAAAATCCAACACAAATGAAACTGAATTACTGTTTACTGTAAAAATGTAGTAAATATTAAGTCAAATCAACTTTGTTAATGTTGACAGCACTATAATATACTGACCTGTATGGCTTGTATCCCAGATGGTGTTGAAACTTGGAGATTCTGCACGGAGTGGCCCGCAATGGTAACCGGTCTTGGAGTTCGACTGGCCTTTTGTGTCAAGATGGATGATGCAGTGCAAGTGACAGGTGTAGCAGCAGATGTCGTCGTCGCTACAGGTTGAGATGAAGTGACAACAGACTCCAGCTTTGTTGGTAGAGCAGGCACTGAAGGGGACTGAGAGGGAGAGTCCTTTGGTACAGATGTAGCAGATGTGCTAGATGCTCCTTCTTTCTGCTGCTTACTGCGACTTGTCTTGCGATGACTTGTCGCCTTCTTGCCCTTGGCCATCCCTTGTTGTTGCTGGTGAATACGCTCTGTAAAATGTCATCCCAAAATAATGGTTTAAAGAGTTTACTTATTTTGACATTTCCAAAATTATATCACAAGAGAAAACTAGAATATATTCCCAATTTCCAGTTTATATACAGTTGTGACGTTACGCTCGTGCCAGACAATGGCAACGGCAGTATTAGCTTGCCCAGCTGTGTTAAGAAACATTTATGAATAAAAAAAAGTAATGAAATGGAAAGACAGTTCAATGGAAAATTATTCTTGATGCAGTTTCACTCCATCATACTACAGAGGCACAAAATAATTGTAATGATGCAAGTAATCGTAATTGATATATGCAGAAATTTTTTTTTTCTCCTATACTTTTGGAAAATGAAGTAATTTATTCCGTGTTTGGAACTTTGAGATAGTAGCAGTTTGAATTTATTTTATATATTTTCAATTTTAAAAGTTTATAATTTTATTTCAAGTTGTTTGAGAGTAGTAATGATCATCTAATGTGATGAACTTGTTTTCTTTTAGTAGGAAGCTAAGGACACTTAGTTAGCTGTTGTAATATAGTGCAATACAGGCAGGATGACAAGGATTGAGTTGTGGCGACGTGATGAGATACAAGCCCATGTTATGTGTCATGTTTGTGCTATTTTTACGTGGTGCAATAAAGCTTTCAGAAGATACTTATAGTAGGCATAGCATCCCTCCTGTCCAGTCGCCCTTGTGTGAGAGTAGTAGTCAGTCGTAGTACAGCAACATAACCTAACAGACGCTTTAAGAAGGCAGAGCACGCGAGTCACGATTGTAACTCACACCTGCGACCTATCTTTCTTTTACATCATATTTTGGACTAACCTAAAACTACTATATTCTTTCTGCCGGTGTGAGGGTTCATTCAGGTTGCTGGAAGAGAATTTGTTTCTTCTCCCATCTTCGTAAATATCATCGTGATAAAAGTTTTTTGACTGGAGAATAACTGATACAGCGATTACTTTCTCGTTCCTGGTTGTTGTGAAGCTATTTTTCTGTGCAACACTGCTGTAATTGAACTGCATATTTTTCTGTGCTACTGTTGTAACTGAAGTGCAAAGTATAATTAAATCCAGTTGAATTATATTTCCCGCTAGTCTGATTATAATATTTTGGCGCCACATTTATAAAATAAGTCTTAGTGTTCTTATCCGATTGAGTTAGGCGAGATAATGTTCTACTTGTGCCACACCTGGCACGTCCTGTAACATTACACAGTTTATGAGATTAAAAGCAAGACAGATATTAGAGCCACAGGATACCGAAGAAAGGATAAATTCAGTATCTAGGGCTGGAGGAGCGACCAGAACGCCAGTACACATTGAGTTGTCATCGCATTCGCTTCCTCTGCTATGGCAACCTAGCAACTCGCCCTTCCACTGCCGTACTAGGGCTCTATGCTTCAACCAGATAGTATACCAGCGAAGCTTGCTTCAACCCCAGAGAGAGACACTCCACTTGGAAGTGCTTACCTCCATCCCTTCAGGAGACTACACTAAGGTACAGTAGGGTCTTAGTCGTTCTCACGACTGCTTTATTATTTTTAGTTTTTGCTCTTGCTTTGACAGGTCCTCTTCACCTGTTAGTAATGTAACTTCCGCTGATTTCTTGGTAACTACAAAAGCTTAAGAGTTAGTATGGGTCACCGTATTTATCCTCCCAAGAATAGAATGCGTTCAAGTCTATGCACAGCGTTCTAATTCCAAGGGTGATTTGTACCTCTGAACTCCCCCCCCCCCAAACGCAGTCACCCAACGGAACGGCAGGNNNAAACGCAGTCACCCAAGGGAACGGCAGGTGACCGGGTCTTGCCACACCATTACTGATATTAGTGTAGGACTGCGGGCTCCCTTAACTGGGTAGTACGTACATCGAAAAACACCACACGATTCGCCGGCCACCAATACTGTGGGCCTAGTGAGCAAAGTCACTTGGCGGGCACGTATAGTAGAGCCCCCTACTAGGTACACCTCCACGAGGAAGCAACTGGGCCACCCGAGTCAGCTAACCCACTCCATCCACTGTGTGAGATTCGCCAGTTGTGGTGTGACGTTATTGGATTTGGGTACTCTAGCTAGGGAATTTATTGCCACCTGCCCCTTGCTTGCTGCGATGACCCTTAGTACAAAACACCATGCCATTTACCTGACGAGGAGGGACTAAGCGGGCTGATAAAAAGGCTCCCACGGCTCCTACAGCCAACCAATTACCAGGTAATCCATCCCAACCTGACTTCGGCCTTTCCTCAGCTCGGTATCAGGCACAAGACACCCGCCGACTGCAGGGTCCTCACTCCTAAGTCACCCCCATGTAATTTATTTGAGCCACCCAGAAGACAGACAGGGCACTGTATCCAGTCGTCATCTGCTCCCGGCTCGAACTGCTTATGGGATTGGGTATCGCCAACACCCACTACCGAGCGCCGCTGCCTGCCACCACCACCCGGAGCCCAGCAGCCCCAGGACCAGCCAGCTCCAGCCGCATGCCAGCCACTCCCGGAAGAGGCCCNCCACCACCACCCGGAGCCCAGCAGCCCCAGGACCAGCCAGCTCCAGCCGCATGCCAGCCACTCCCGGAAGAGGCCCAGAGAGTCGTCCACGACAGTCTGCCTACGGCCAGCTACAGCGCCAATCTACAGGTGGTAAGCCAGGATCCACGACTGCCACCCACGCTTCGTGGATTGTGTTACTATTGGTTGGGGCTCTGCCGTACGTGTGCACCAGGTCCACAGTATGGGTGGCCATCTAATGGGTATGTATTGCGACGTACGTGCACCCGGTTAAGGGAACCCGCAGCCCTAAATTAGTTTCCGAAAAGGGTTTCAAGATGCAGTCTCCTGCTTTTGCTTAGTAGGTTTGACATCTACGGGGATGGAAGTAACAATCGCCCAGAAATAATAACTCAGGGTTAGGTAAAATCATGTGTTTATTCCCCAGAGGAATTGATACAATGGCCTGAAGTAAACTCCGGTAAACCAGGTGAAGGGGACCTGGGGCTTAACGAAAGAGTAGATACAACTAGGTAGCTATGATAACAACTGACCCTAACAAATTCTATGCTGTTGTCCAGAAGGGACTCGGGGTTCACTACCAAAGTGGTAGAGAGTGTAAGAGGGGTTGAAGACTTCTTCGGTGGTTGCTGGACAAAGGTCTAGAAGGTAGCGGTGGTCCTTCGTGAGGAAGGCGGTAAGCAGAGAGCTGTTAGTGGAGCGAGCTGCTGAGTATCAACTGGCATTTTAGAGCTGTGCACTCGCGTATATACAGTCGGTTCACGACTGGAAGAAACTTTTGAAAATCAACCTTTGAAAAAACACCCTAGCCGTTAGCGACATGCATATAACATTACAAACAGCGGCGAGCGCAGATAAAGTTATGCCGTTAGGTTGCCAGCACAAAGAGAGGAAATAGTTCCAAAGTTTTAACGTAATTGTTAATTTATCGCTTACAAATGGGTGTCGAAAAGAATTGTATCTTATTATGCCAATTATTAATGACGTGATGCTAACATATTTAGATTTCATCGTTTCTTGCATAGTCACAAGATTACGCTCAAGGTTAAAGTAACGCGGCCATTTGTTTACTAACCTTCGTAGTCCTTGTGTTGTTGACACACGTGCCAGAGAATTTGTGCGATTATCTCGTTTAACCTATAATAATTCATTTATTTGTCTTGTTTTACTAATATCCGCTCTTTATTATTTGGTTTTTAATAACGTATGATTTTAATTTGTGCTCACTTTCAGTTCTAATTTCTTTTGTTTTTATGTGTTTCGTGCACGTGTCTTTCCTTTGCCACTCTATTCTAACGTTGCAGTATTTGCACATAAGAATTGTTTTCACATTGTCGAAGACGTAGAATCCTTCACTCGTAAACTCTGCCATCCTGTCGAAACCGTCACAACCATTTTTAAATAACGTTTTACAATTACGCGAAACATCCGACTCAACCACCCTGCCATTTTAACTTCTGTACCAATTTCGATCAATACTGATGATCTTGCCTTCGATGTACGGGAATTTGTCGAAAGTCACTAACAATCGATTGTAAATTGACAACAACTATCGATTAATCAAAATCCTCGCATTTTGGGTTTATAGAATAAAATGTTTTTTCGATGGCATCGCATATTCTTTTGTGTGAAATTCTCAAGATTAAAAACTTTACGCTTGTGGAATATCCATTAATAATATATACATGACTTGTATAATGGATACGTGCATGTACGAACACATCTACACACACAGTGGAATGTAAATGTTGCATGTAAACATTGCCATGTGACTGCCACGTGGCAGTCACATGGCAATGTTTGTTTACCTTTGGCGGAAGGATACGAAATGGGCTTGAAAGTAAATCTTTAGCAGGGCTTCAAGAAAGTCTCTTCCAGTCGTGAACCGACTATAGATGACCGGCTGCACGGGTCCTTCGGCTACCTTCGGCCGGTCGGGTATCTTAGGTTGGGACTCTTCCCTTAGCGGCGAAGGCCGCATTCTCTCGGGGGAGGCTGGAAGTGTGATTTTCCTTGTATGTGGTTTGCATCGCTCCTGTGAACTTAAGGGCAGGGCTGAGCTGCTTGGCTGGCTTCTATCGCACACGGGGGCGATTACCAGACATGTGACATCTGACAAAGGCATAGACGGCCTTGACTGCTGTGTCCTTGGGTGCCACTTGACTAGGGGCTTGCTGGTGGGCTCTGGAAGCAAGTCATCCTGGGTTCAAACCTTGCTTGCGGTTGCGTGACATGTGAAGATGAGGCGAAGTCGTACACACATCTGGTAGAATTTTGGTGTGTGCGTGATGTAGCACTGTCACTCGAAATGGCCTGGGTTGGCTTCTGTAGCGTTCTTCTTCTGTGCGCTGCTTTGGGCTCCGGCACGTGGCAGGTCTGTTTCCCTCTCGTAATAGTAGCGCTCTCTCTCTCTCTCTCTCTCTCTCCAGCACGCAGACTAGTCGGGCGAGTGGCCCGTTAATGGGTTTTACCTCCTGGGCAGGACAACTGTCGTGTGCAATGTACCGGTGTCGGTTCAATGCTCCCGTCCCTTCGTTGGTTACAGGAAGCGTGTCGCTCACACAAGTCAGCTGAAGGCTGTTTTTTATTTACATAACTTGACAGAGTTTTAAACTGGAATAAACCAATTTACAGGTGTACACGTGAAAAAAAACTGTTGAATACTAGGCGCGTATTCTAGTCCCACTCATGAGGGGTGTGTCAACTTACTGGTTAACTGCCGTGGGGTTGAAGGCATTTTCAACTGGCTCTGCTTTGTAGCCTCCTGGTCGCACGGCACACACTTTACGTGTGACAAGTGTATAGCTGGGCCGACTCTAAGCCTTCCGTCACTTAGGCCAGCTTCTATTTACCTAATATACAACATGAGTTACCCTTTGAAATTTATATTCACAACTAATTGCTGCACAGGCCACCTACAAATAATTAAAAAAAATTTATAGCACTCAAAATATTACAATATTTACAAAAAAATTCTGGTACCACCGTACACTTTCCATTACTGCAGTCCATTTTCATTCCTTATGGCTGTCTTTCAGCGTGGGTTTCACTCAATTTGGGTAGTCTTTGGTTTGCACAGGCAGCCTCGCTTCCTTCATAAGGCCTCATGCTGTGGATATGGCAATGTAAATTTAACAGTAGGGCGCCATGGTGACTCCCGGTACTGCCCTGGCTGACTTTGGGAGGTGGTGCAGCAGGTGTGAGGCAACTCCCTCATTCGGCTGGTCATGGGGTTGTCCTCGGCAGTGGTCAACTCGGGGCCACCAGGCACCGAGGCACGACAGGCGGTCCCCTCCTCGTGAGTGTTAGGGTAGCCGTCAGAGGTAGGGACTCCTCTGCTTTACCTGCCCCCTCGATCCTGCTGGACTCATCCTCCCAGTCGGAAGACGGTGTAGCAGCGGCCTCGCTGCAGTCCGGCGTCGAGGCCTGGTTGGTAACCATGTCCTCCTGAGTGGACGTGGTCGGGGTTGCCGTCAGAGGTGGGGGTTCTTCAGGCTCTCCTACCACGTAGGCACGGCTGAACCCCTCCTCGGGAGCTGGGGGTTGGCAGCTGGGGCATCGAGGCCATCCGGCATCAAGATGCTGCAGGTCACCACATCCTCCTGTTTGGAAGTGGTCAGAGTTGCCGTCAGAGGTAGGGGCTCTTCGGCGCAGCTNTGCTGCAGGTCACCACATCCTCCTGTTTGGAAGTGGTCAGAGTTGCCGTCAGAGGTAGGGGCTCTTCGGCGCAGCTGTGTTCACTTTCCTCCTGGATGGTGCTGGGTAGCTGGGGTCATAACAGGGCTCCTTGTCCAAGGGGCTCCATCACGAGAGTTCGGACCCAGTCGGGGTCATACAGCCGTGCTTGGCGGCCACTTNGGCTCCTTGTCCAAGGGGCTCCATCACGAGAGTTCGGACCCAGTCGGGGTCATACAGCCGTGCTTGGCGGCCACTTATCTGGCGAAGTCTGTCTGGGTCGAGTGCAGAGTCCTGATGGATACTGCTCAAGGTACTGGTCGTTCATTCCTCACTGACTTGAGCTGGATACTCCTCTGGCAGATGTCTGAGTATGGTTTGGGGTCACGGCGGGCCGCTTGTTCCCGGGTGGCTGGTGCGAGACTAGATGAGGAGAATGACGTCGCTCGTGGCCCGTCAAGTTTATCTAACCACTAATGTTGTTAATGTGACTAAAGTAAATAGTACATATATCACAGAGTGGTATTTGATTTGTAAACATTGCCAACTTTACTCATCTTCTGTGCTTTGTGGTTAGGTTATTGACAACTAGCAAATACAGCATTGGCAACTATTGTGTAAGGATGGTGATTGTAGTTGGTTGCTTAGGTTGCAAAACANGACAACTAGCAAATACAGCATTGGCAACTATTGTGTAAGGATGGTGATTGTAGTTGGTTGCTTAGGTTGCAAAACAGGTTAAGAATGTCAAAAATAATTACTTTTATGTTGCGCCCGGAAGTTTGAAAGTGAAGGGTTTTTAGTTTTATAAACATACTAAAGTATAAAACTGTGATGTAAACACTGAGTGGGTGGGAAAATACATGTGCTGAAACACCACCATGCTGTATGCATAGTGATAGTGGAAGACATAAAAAAGAAAAATGCATTGGAAGCAAATTTGTGTGATTTTCATATTGCCAAGAAATCAATAACAAATAGGTTTCTGCCACTTCTTTGTGAAAACATTTTTACTATACAAGGAGTAATTTTGTTTTAATCAATAATAAAATATTTACTAGTATTTTGTAGTTGGGTTGTGGATTTGTGTTGGAGTAATAAAATTGAACTGAATGAGATTTAATTACAATATTAATAAACGAATGGTGTATGTGGGTGATGCAAAAATCTTGTAAAACTCAAATGCTAGTGAATGTTCTCGGGCGGTTTTAAATGTCTGTATAAAGTACAAGATATATCACACAAAAATTACTGTGGTGTGACAATGTGTGTTACATGACAAGTGTGCCCTTGTAAGGTCATCCTTAACATGAAGTATTTTTGAATGTTTTCCATTTAAATACCTACTGATTAAAAGAATGAATAACAAATGCCATTTAGTTTTGAGCAAAATTGATACAAAAACAACAGTCACGTTCTAATAATAATGCATGCATTATTTTGCTATAAAATTTATTTGACAAAAATTTGTTTTGATGAAATGGTNGAAATTGATACAAAAACAACAGAGTCACGTTCTAATAATAATGCATGCATTATTTTGCTATAAAATTTATTTGACAAAAATTTGTTTTGATGAAATGGTGAAATTTTAATGACTAAATCAGCTCATTTTATTTATTGTAAAAGTAGGGCCCTAAGCATAAGATCCTTGCATATTTTATTAACATTTCTGTTGGAATTTTGGGAAAAAGTGTTTATTAAATTTAACTCTTAGTATAAGGACCTTTTAATTCAACATGGACATCTCATTACCCATTTTGAGATGTAATATTTGTGGAGACTCCGTAAACGTAACTATGAGTATGGAGCAAAAAACTATTCCTTGTCACAGTGCCTGTGGTAAGATGAAAACTGTTTCGTAAGCACCAGACTTCTGTAACAATTGTGACTGGCACTACACAGTAGCAGAAATTCCTGTCAAAATTCTCTCGGTGCTGAGAGATGCCAACAAGCCAGGTGATAAGTAATTTTTATATCTAATTATCTTTGGATGTATGTTACATGTTACATAGACATTGTATGTAGAAATTAGGAATTACTTCACTTAGATTTGATATGGCTCCTGCCAATCCAGTCTCATGGCGTCCTTTATATAGTATTTTCACAATTCCTATTTCACACAAAGTTAGGTCATTAACACCACCTTTCAGGCGGTACAAATGTTATTCCTGTATGCACATAATATTCCATTGGACAACCATCTCTCTCAGATCTCTGTGATGGCAAAGTGGGCATGTTTTATGTTCATTTGCTGGATTTGTTATAGCCCTTGAGTAGCCATTTGTTGGGACACGTTAAATAAAAAGAGAAATATATTGTCCAGGAAACTAATTTGAACAGAACGTCAATCTCACCAAGTAAAACATCTGTGGTGGCCTTTCTAATTATGTTTTGGGTCAAATTAAATCTTTAATTATCATACTTTGATGAAGTAGTAGTCATACATGGGGAGTTAATTCCAGTAAGCAACCTATTGTTTGGAGGATACACTGAAAACAGCAAATCTTTACAGTGGACTATATGAACCGAAAACGCATGTACCAAAAAATGGTATCCACAGAAAATTTTCAGTGGTCCTGGAGTGGTTCCTTTATAAATAATAATAAAATTATTTGTTTTTAACATTTATAGGGCATTTGCATCCATCAAAAAATCTTTTCGTCGAATCACTTAAGATTTTACGCATAGATCGTTTTTAAACAGATTGTTTGTGCAAATGTATAATAACTGTAACAAAATCACATGTTTTTTAAAAGTGAAATAATTACACATTTACCATGTGCACATAGCATTGTCAACAATAGTTTATAAATGCTCCCTGGATTGAGTAAGCTTCAGCTGTCCACTGTGATACTTGGCAGAGCTTATTTTCCTCCACTTACACTGCTGGCAGGATGAGAACTAGTCGCCTAGTAACCAGCATGGCATCCTTGCACCCTCCCTCTGGGTACAGACAGGTTTGAAAGGAGAAGGGTAGATTCATTCACTTCTTCCACAGCTGTGGCTTCCTCTTTTCCATCTCACCTGCTATGAACATAATGCCTGACTGATAATCTCTTCACGTGCTCTCAGCTGATCCGAGTGCATGCAGGATGTTGAAAATTCTGCTTGCAATCTGTGTCACATTATTTTGTTTCAGACGGTTATAGAGTTTGGGGCCAGCTTGCATTTGGTGTCAGCTTACAATCAATTATATACAGTACTTTGTGATTTTATGTTCTTTATTTTGGCAAGTTGAGGTGAAATGTTAAATGTATTATTTACAGTATTAATACTAATACTTTTTTAAAAATTCTTATATTTTTTGTGTTTATTAGTTAAACTTTATTCACATATAAGTAGAGCTCCTGTTACACTCAACGTAAAATTTAATATGGGTAGGAGTTTTATTTTATTGATGTACATATCATATCCTCATCTACTGCAATTCTGGATGTATGGAAAATTTTGACAGTCCTCTGAAAAAGGCACTGTAATTAGAATTTATCCTTAAAATACTGAATCTGCCAACCCCTTTTTGTTGCTGCCTAGTCATTTATAATGGAACTGTCCCAGCCTGCGTAATCTCGCAAACCCCCCTCCCACCTGAAGTGCATCTCCCTTTCATGACCTACAATATATCTACGTAATGCATCTAGTACACCTTGGGTTTCGGTAAAGGCAATATTACACGATACCAGACTCCGTAAAAGCTTGTGCAAGGTCCACCATAGCAGCCCTCATATGGGCTAGCAGCACTCGTCATGGCATTTTCCACCTTGTACGGCCAGATTTCGTACCAGGTTTGGCAATAGGACACATTCTATTTTTCATGGCAGGTTCCATCCCAGATTTGTATTTGGCCAATCACATCCCAGTTTCAGAGCGTAGGGCGCTTCCCGTGGCTACTACTTGAAACATGTTGATGAAGCAACCTAAAAGGATGCCTCTATCTTGATGAGGTTGAAACTCTTTCAAATAGATTTAAAATGTGACAACGAATAATATTGGTGATAACTTTCAATTACTGTTTAAAACCATTCTTAATACTTAAAACATTACCTTCTCTATGAAAAAATTAATTCAAGCTGTTTGTATCTACAGTATATAAACACACCTGGTGTGTGAACTGGCAGTACGCACAGTGGATAAAGTGCGGAACCAGTTAGTAAAATGTAACTTTTGGGCGTGAGTTTGAAACTCCATCGGACAAAAATTTTTTTTTAATCATTAAATGTTATGTGCGAATAATAACCTGGTACGTAAAGAAAAAACTATATTTTGCAACTGGTTAGTAACTTTTGTCAAAATTAATAACAACACACTCGTACTCTAATGACTTCTCATAATTTTCAAGAAAAGGAATGTAACTATACTAGATGGCAATCAATTTATGTAAAGGGTGAATAGTAATATAACAATATTAAGATGTGCTAGCTAGTTTTTTCATAGACCTACACAAGTTACTAACTGATAAGTAGTTCTATGAATGGGGTTCAAATTTACTACAAACTACACACTACGCACCCAAGGGTGCCAAACGCTAGTACGCAAACTGCTGTCGTGTAATATTAATCTTCCATGGCGGCTCATATAGCGGCTGGCGCACCAGAGTTTGTAGAAGCCTGTACAAGACCAAGTACGGCAGCAGGTATCTTGTAATATCTGCTTAACATCCTATGTAAAAATTACAGTGGCGGCAGCATAACTTTCCCCTTTCTTAACATCGTTCCACGAGAGGGTACCCCAACTGCCTCCAGAGTCTTGCTTGATCTAACAGTGACCCTGAGTACAGTCATGCATCGTGACAAACCCTTCTAGTAGTTATTCCAGGTGGCAAAACGCCAGTCTTGCAACCATTGGACGTTTCCCTCAACAAGCCCTTCAAAGACTACATACGTAGTTTCTACAAGTGGTTGGCCAGGGAACACTGGAAAACTGAAGTACCTGCTCATTGAACTTCTGTGCACATGGATATTGCACAGCTGGGAGCTGATACAGCTGAAAATGGTCAACAAGAGCTTTAAAGAAGACACATTTTGGATGATTCCAAAGACGATGCACTGTGGTGGTGGGAGAAATAAAATGAAGTTTGATACTGATGCTATATCAGATAATTGCAGTAGTTCAGTGTCTGAAGATAGAGATTAATATTGTGAACATGTTTTTGATGACCTGCAGCATTTATATACTCAGAGACAATTATTAATTTTAAAGTGTTTTGTGATTTTTTATTTGCATTAGTGTGGTTACAACTTATTGTTTCTTAAACAAGCAAGGGAAGTTGCACAATTCTGTCTTAATACAGTTTTTTTTTCCTTCAAATTGTCTTCTGAATATTTTATGTAGTATATGATCATATGGAAAGAAAATATCATAAACAAGTTTATTGATTACATACACTGATTACGAGTTCTTTTTGGTGGTGTACTGTTTTGCTTTTTTTTGGTATCCAACAAGGCTGCCATCGAGCCATGTTTATAAATACTGGGGAAGAGCCCCAAATTACTGTTTACGTAGTATTTGTGTATCATATATCAATTTCTTGTAATAATAATGTGACTTAGCTGGATTACTTTTTTTGTTTACACAAATTTAAACTTCACCTGTAAACACCAAATGAACTTTTGCTCCAATAAAGCCCCGGTACCCAAGTTTTTTAAGGCCAAAAGTTTGACAAAAAATGTGCTGCTTATAACTGTGGAAATACAGCAACTACACTCGTACATGGAAATACACAGAAAGGTGGGTCACACTGCTTAACATTACAGCTATTAAACAATTCCTTTCAGCCAATATGCTAAACAAATAAGATAAAAAATATTTTTATTTTTTCCTGTTCCTTACCAAACTCCTCTTCTGATCGACCACGGTGTAAGTAGATCCATATCTTTCGCTTTGTGTCATACTTGACACATGGATCAGGCTCATAGTGCAGTCTGTCTAATGCTCCACTGACTACTGAGTGCAAATAAGATTCCAATGTGATGGGAGCCAGGTACTGGGAGTCCTTCAGTAGCTCACAGATGTCTGAACGTGTGCCTTCACCGTTAGGCAACCGAGCAGTTGCATCTCTCACTGTCATTAAAAACAAACAAACTGAAATACAACCTACACAATCGCATTACATGTATACACTTAATGATACTCTACTCTGAAAATAACAGTGTTAAAAACTATGATTTCAACAGTCATGGAGTCAAAATTAATAATGTTAGGAACTAAAAGGCATTAACAAAAAATAATTTGTGATTTCCCTTCCAGTCATGACACTCCACTCATGGCCCAGGATCAATGCTATTGCCTATAAATTAATGTAATTTGGGCCTTGTCTCAGCTAGCTCAAAGAGTCAATAAGTAGATAAGTTATTTGACTCATATTGACCAATAGTAACAAAAAACCTTCGCAACACAACCAGGGATGCTCGACTGTCAGCTCTTAATGGAGAAATTGATAAAATTATTACTGACGGAGTTCGCTATCAACACTTGATTTTGGTGATGTATAGTGCGGCAATTTACCATTATCGTCACAACTAATATTTAACTGATTGTCCACCGGCTGGAATCGCAGCACCTACTCCGCTCCTGTGAAGCCTGGCCCTCAGTTCATCGATTTTTGCATAAGCCCTTCCTCTCCAGCCAAC
This sequence comes from Clitarchus hookeri, assembly GCA_002778355.1. Taxonomy (NCBI): domain Eukaryota; kingdom Metazoa; phylum Arthropoda; class Insecta; order Phasmatodea; family Phasmatidae; genus Clitarchus; species Clitarchus hookeri. Next base: position 108,540 of record NQII01001803.1, read on the forward strand.
AAAATACTTCTGATTGTGTGTTTTGGCACAGGAATATTCTCTCTCCCTCTCCAGGGAGGGGCGATGCTCCCCTCCTTGTGTACCTTTATTTGTTCGGTGCTCCGGGAATGTTGCGTGAGGCCGCCGTTACTCAATATATATTAATTGTACATCAATTTCATTAAAATTAATAATGTTACCAATTATATATAAAATACTGTTTACATACGTATAAACATATTTCATTAGTTATTATTTGAGAGACTCCTCACTCCACAGCAGATCGCTGAAGCAAAAGGAGCAGTGAAAGAGTGAGAGCCACCCTCGCTGCCTGGACGTGTGTGGAGCCGAAACTTGCCGGTTGCTTCATTTATCGTTTCAACTGTTGTTCGTTACACTACAGAATTTTATACTGAGAACACTTAATATCATCTGAAAAATACTGGGCAGTATTATGACAGGCGATGAGATGATGGTAAAAATTATAAGAAACAACGAGTTGTTAAGATTTACATTATCAATCAAGGTGCCTGCCATACATTACATATACCTAAGACAATGCAGGGTTATCACAAAATTAACAGGTTTTTATGACATACTTTTAAGCGGGCTTTTTATTATAAAGGCATGTATTAGTAGACACACCTGTTTATGGTGAAAATGTTTTCATGAATTCATGAATTTTTATGAGGTGATCTAGTAACAAACATGCAAGTTGGATTTTTATGGCTTCAAGTCCAGTCAAGTTTAACAAAACTCAAGCAGCTAAGTCGAGTTCAGTATAAAATTTTAGAGTTAAAATTAAATTTACACCAAAAATGTAAATGTGTAGCTATGTACATGGATATACAGCCGTAATGCCAGCTTCTTATAACTCTCCCCCTGCCTAAAGTAACGGTTTGCCAAGAAACTCTCAGATCTCTACTTAATAGTATCTAACATGATGTGCAAATTTGCGATAATAAGAATTAATAAACTCAAAGCACTCAAGAGTATTTTCTCGTCATTGATGCATTACGAAATTGTAACGACCATAGTTTTCACGATGGTGTAACAGCAGTTTACATGGAAACAATTTTCCTGTGATCAACCTCCCAAATAGTGCATTGGAATGACAGTAGTGTTGGTAGTGTCCATAACACAGAAAATCTTGTGCACAATGCACACACCAAGACTATGCTACATTGTCTATGGCAGTTTCTTTGTTCATGGCTGATGAAAATTGTTTGTTTACAATAGCAGAATTGTGTTTGTGTGACATGTGTTAATTTTCTGGAGAATAAATTTTTATGTATAAATTATTGTAACGATACCAGACTAGTTGTAAAGAGACCACCATGAGAAACATCTTGTCAGAAGTGGCGAGGATGGATGGCTCTCTCCTCTCACAATGTTTTCGAAACACCTCATCCAGACACACTGGCTAAAGAAACTTGGCCTCCAGGTAATATTGTCGAGAAGTGGAGCCAGTTCAACAGCGAGCTACCACTGCTAGCATCAGTTGTTGCCAGACAAGTAATTGACCCTGCAGGTTCCTCCTATGAAATGCATGGCTTCTCTGATAGCTCAGAGATTGGCTATGCCGCAGTGGTTTATTTACGCCTCAACATGTCTACAGGAGTCACCACACATTTAGTTGCTGATAAAACTAAGGTTGCTCCAGTAAAGGTTCAGTCCATCCCACGGTTGGAGCTTTGTGGGGCTTTAATGTTAGTTCGTCTACTTCATCAAGTGGTAGCGTTGTTCGCTCATGCCCTCACTTTGTTATCTATAAGTGCCTAAACAGACTCGCAGATTGTTCTTTGTTGGGTGAACTCGTCTCCTCACAAACTGAAAACTTTTATCGCCGACAGGGTGAGTGAGATCCAGGAGCTCAACATGCCATCTTGGTGGAAGCATGTCCATCAGAGTCCAATCCTGCAGATTGTGCATCTCGTGGGCTCTTGCACTCTCGGCTAGTAGGGCATCCCCTGTGGTGGACTGGTTCAGCATGGTTACGGGAACAACCTGCTCAGTGGCCCTCCTGTTCTAAAACTTAGTCACTGACACAGTCCTGCTTGAGCAGAAGGTTCAGGTTTGGGGAACATTTGTTTCAGCTGACGAGACTGACATTCTGCTATCACATTTACGTAGTTTGACAAAGTTGCTTCGAGTGATGTCATTGTAGCTGCGTTTTATTCACAATTGCCGTAACTCTCGTGCAAATCACCTCACTGAGCACTTTACCCCTAGTGAGTTAGACAAATCCCTTCAGGTTCTATTGTTGTATGTGCAGTCTGTGACGTTCAAAGAAGAGTTTATTTCTGTGGAGAAGGGTCAACGTCTTTCTCCCCCAATTTGAAAACTTGTTCCCTTTGTTGATGATAAAGGTCTGTTGAGGGTGGACGGTACACTCCAGCACTCTGACCTCCCTTTCGATCACAAGCATCCAGTGCTGCTCCCAAAGACCCATGTGTTGACCGACCTCCTCATTGGAAACTACCATGAAAGGAACCAGCACTTTGGTATTCATACTTTGCAGGGCATTCTGAGGGAAATTTTTTGGATCCTCTCAGATAAACATGCCATCACACTGCGATTGCACTTTTGTGTGCGCTGTTGGAGGGCAAAACCATCATTGTGAACACATCTAAGGGGCAATCTGCCTGCTATGAGGGTCCATCAGGTGAAGCCATTTGCTAAGGTAGAGGTGGATTATGTAGGGCGCATTTTGATAAGGGCCAGCAAGGCTCGCAAGTCATCAGTGTTGAAGGCCTATATCTGCATATTCATTTGTTGGGCCACCAAGGCTTTCCATGTGGAACTTGCCTCTGACCTATCTACTGATGTTTTTCTGGCAGTCTACAAAGGCTTTGTTTCTCGTCGAGGAACGTCTTCCGAGATCTACAGTGACTGTGGGACAAAGTTTGTCTGGATCCACAACTACCTGAGGAAACTCCAGCAGCTTCTGACATGATCCTCTCACCAGAAAAGAGTTGTTGATGCATTTTCACTGCTTGGAGTAACGTGGCACTTCAACCCACCTGCTGCCCCTCACTTTGGAGGCTTGTGGGAGGGCGGGGTCAAGTCCTTCAAAACCCACTTGGTACATGTCATTCGGGAACAAATCTTAACCTTTGAGAAGTTGTAAACTGTCGTTTTACACGTGGAAGTAGTCCTGAACTCCAGACCCCTGTGCCCTCTAAGTTCTGACCCCAATGACTTTGTCGCCCTTACCCCAGAACACTTTCTGACACTTGAGCCTCTTGTCGCTGTGCCAGAACCCAGTCATGATGACGTCAGCCTAAACGGGTTTCAACGCTAGCAGCTGATCGAGCAGCTACATCAAAACTTCTGGCAGCATTGGCATCGGGAGTATCTCCATACTCTCCAGCAACGCTCAAAGTGGCAGAAGTAAGGAGCAAGCATCGCTTCCAATCAACTTATGTTGATTAAGGATGACCGAATACGTCCTCTGCAGTGGGGTCTTGCACCTGTGGAAGAGCTTCATCTGAGAAGGGATGATATTGCACTAGTTGCTACAGTGCGCACTGCCAATGGAATCTTCAGCATCCAATTATTAAATTGTGCAGATTACCCGAACAGTGCTAAATGTATTGAAATCTCTGCATTTCAAGGTGGGCGGTATGTTTGGACTTGTGATCTTGTAAATATGGATTGGTTAGAATTTTAGATCAGTAGTAATTTCACGGCAGAACTATATGTAGTTTGTGGGCGGGACCCATTTTTAATTTCTCGCGAACCTCACTTGGTACGCATTCGTCAATCCTGTCTCAAGGTTTGGCAATCCTGAGCTACAGGAAGAAGAGGGCGTTTTCATGTTGGACATCATGGCGGTAAGTTGAGTCGTGTGCAGCTGCCGCCTGTCAGTCGTTTTCTAGCTGAAATTCGTAGCACAGTCGACTAGTGACAATTTAAATTTAGTAGTGTTAAATTTGCCACAACACACATATTCAAACTATTTCAGATGAAAATTTTATTTCTTTGCCACTGTTCGAAATTTATTTTCCAAGAAAATAAATCAAAGAAATAATTATGTGGCATCTCGATGAATCACCTATTTACTTGCTAGGTCAATTAAAAATAAGTTTTATAAAGAGTAATCAAATTAAGTTTCATTGTAGGGAAGATTTCTTTCACAGATTTTTAACATACTTTTCGATGGAAAGAAAGGTTTATGAGATCACTCATTCACGCAGATCTCTACCTTTTGATCACCTTCTATGAAAAGCAGTTTAATGACAGAAAGGTGCAAAGTAGTGAAAGACTAAATAGTTCATTAAAGTGAATACTAGAGGTAAACAACTGAGTTAATTTTTACTGAGTAAAGTAGTTATACCAACTTACCTAACACTGGCATGATTTCTATTACATTTGGAGGCACCGCAATGTTGTGCACTTTCCATTATTCCTTGTACTGAGGGGTTTGGTGCCAGCAACTTACCTAGTGCTAGGATGGTGACAAAGTTAGGACGGTCTGCAACAAGGAGCGAGTGCCCCCGCGGCTTGTTGGCACCTGCACTCTGGTTGTAGACGCCCTTCACTGGCCCCACCACAGACTCGTACCCATGCATCCTGAATGTAAACGCCCTGTGTGGATGCTCATACCTCTGCCGCTCCTGATCACAAACAAACATACAGAACAACAGTTTGCACAACACTGTTACTATACAATAGTACTAATTCCAACAAAGGAGATATAATACACATTAATATATTTTTTGGTCAATGAAATAATTATGCACTAAACATTTGCACATTATTTGTAAACACTCCCCACTTCACTCAACTTCTGTGATTTGTGGATAGGTTCGAGATTATGAGCAAAGGCACATATCTGTTGGCAGCAATTTTCAGATTGCCAAGAAACCAAATACAAAAGAGGTTTCTGTCATGTCACTCTTGAAAAACTCAAAAGAGTGCTACAATTAGAAAAATCGTTGAAACATTTCTTAAAACTTAAGTTTTATTGAAGCTATACTTCTTTTGGCACGTTGAGGGTAAAAGTTTAGTGTGCAACTGAAGTTGCGCGCACACAGTGTAACGAAATTCGACAGTGAACGTAACGTGGTAGGGGTTAGGACTGAGCAAATACCGGTACCGATATCATAATTGTTTGCAATTCATGTTTAAATCGCCAATATTATGCCCTAAGAATATCAGATGGTGCAATTTTCATCTTGTCATAATTGGAGTGGATTAGCGCACTACTTGGTTTTATTAAAATAGTAACTATTTTTAAATTGGTATTTACTAAAGTACCTAACTGGCTGTGTTTATTTCTAAAGCCAAATTAGGCACGTTGTAACAGTTATAGCCGGCTTTAAGTTGCCACTCGACTATAACTTACCACTCGACTAGCTCAAGACGGAGTAACACGAGAGACTGTAAAATGGACGCCAATTAAATATGAAATAAAGTCCAGTTCCGGTGTATTTGTTCTATACTTTTATTTACCAGTTAAGTGACACAGTTCACATACGAAGTTCAGAGTACGAACAGGTTTCAGACAACCAAACAAGTGCAGAACAGCGCCAGAGTCGTTTACGAATTATTCCATTACTTAAAAACTTGTCCCCGAAGAAATAACAAATGCAGCAACCTCCCACCCCGGCGGAGAAATAATCTAGTAAGGTCTAGTTTGCCGGTGTGGGGGTTGGCGCTAAGCCTGACATGGTCTAGGCGAGCACTAGTTGACGACTCACTTCAAACGACTGACTTGATTCAACTGCTCGATATCAACTGACTTCAATGGCGACAGGCACACGTGTACTTGTGCTGCCTATCACCCCCCTCTCCTAAGATAAGGGCCTGGCATCGGCTGCCACGCACGCTCTCCACACATTATCGAAACTACGTCGTACAAAATTTGTCGAGTAAAACAGTCTATGAAGTCTGAAAAAGTAACCGGATGCCTGATAAACGTTAAACAAATGCCCGATAAACAAACTATCACGGTAAAACTAACCACCATGGCTTTTAATTTGAAACCAGATAAAAATATTATGAAGCTTAGCAAAATGAAAGAAAATGAAACACGTGTCCCGTAAACTAATAATACTGCGTCATTACAACGTTTTACATGATTGTTTACAAAACATGTATACAACAAAACAATAGTAGCCACCATTTGCGTTTACTTATTACGATTACCTCCATAAATATTTTGTCTTAGTAGTGTCATGCCCAGCCGCGAACACGGCAAAGTATTAAAAAAATTACGTAATCTTGTAATGTTGGTTACATGCTGCTCATTACTGCCGCCTAGCGGTGCCATTCCGACAGTTTGCATTTTTTTTTGTTTGTTTGCTGTTGCTGTAATAATATGACGGTGTTAGGTTAGGGAACGAACGTGGTGAAATTATTTACGTGTGCCAGCAAAAAAAAAACAAATATGGCTGGAAGGAAAAGTAATGTGTGAAATTTTTTTACCTGAAGCCACACGCAAGAATGCAAGGCTGTTTGCAATATTTGCAAATGTTTGGTTTCAAGGGGCGGTACATCATCGAGGTCGTATAGTACCACCAACTTAAAACGGCACCTTGAGTGTACGCACCCTTTGAAGTGGAAGAGCTTCAAATTACAACAGTGTCCTCCTAGGCCTGTTGTACAACTCTCAACACAACTTTCTGGCAGATAAAACGTGCCTAACCATGCCATCATTGCAAGTACTTCACAAATTTCAGATAACGATTGTGTGGCTACATGTTCATCTAGCCCTGACGTAAACTGGTTTAAACTGAAATTTCATAACATGTATGAATTAATGGAAAAAAAGTAAACATTCTTCATCACATGCTCAAAATAAATAGTCTCATTGGAAAAATCATTTGCACAGACCTTTTACCAATTAGTATTGTGGAAAACGAAGGTAGGTTAATACTACAAATACATTATATGCATAATTCATATGTGCATCGCATCACATCTTACACATTTTTTTACATTTATTTAGATTATTTTTGTTTTAAAAATATGCTTAGTTACTAACTCGTAAGTCATTCCTAGATTTTTATTTATCTTCAGTTTGTTCTATCACTAAAACAATAAAAACAAGGATAATTAATTTTTTTTAAACCAAATTTTTTAAAAATAAAGTTTTTAATTTTTTGAAACATGAAAAACTGTTATTTTTTTTGTCAAGGCAGTATCGGTATTGGTATTGGCAATATTGGTAAGTTTGTATCAGCAATATTGGAAAAGGTTCAAAAACCATATCGGCTCACCTCTAGTAGGGGTATGACTCACTGCGCATGCGCGTATCGTCTAGCTATATACAAACGCAAGGTACACAACATAGCACGTGGTTATATTTAAAACTGTCAGAAAATCAGTTCATGTAATAAGCAAATTGAAAAACATTTCATTTATATAGTTTGAATTAAATTATGATATGGGACAAGATCATAATGAATATAAGCGTGAAATGGTAACATACGTAATAAAAATGTATTTTAGTCACGCCAAAGAAGTATAACTTCTAACGTGCGTACATAAGTACACACACCCATTTTATTTTATTTGCAATAAAATCTTTACTAGTTTTTTGTGATTAGGTTCTGAATTTGTGTTTAAGTAATATTTAACAGTGAACAAGCATTTTGTGAGAGTTTGCTGTTATTTTAATTAGACCTCAGTTTTATTATTTTCCTTACCCTCCTTTGTTAAGAAATTTAGTACCATACTTAATAGGTGGAGAATAAATGCTTTGTGCAAAAATACAGAGGGAGTCTGATGCCCCAACTAATGGGTGTTATTTACATGGGTTGACGTCGGAGCCTTCCCCCTCCCAGATGGCTGGGAAGCAGGTGTTGTCCGCTTGACGGGCTTATTGCTGGGAGTGGTACTGTCGACTTTCGGCAAGTTAATAATGGCTCACTGGGCAAGAAGAGCATTAGTGGGTGCTTACCTAGTTTGCATTCGGGAAGGTGTGTAACTGGACGGCAACTTGAGGAATCGGACCACCTTATCTGTGGTTAATACGCCAGAATAGACTTCTGCTTCCATTGGTTGAGCTGGTGGCTGTATCCCTCTGCTGAACTGCTTCCTCTCTTCAACAAATACACCTGGTTGGCACTCTGTTGGCCCCTTACCAGGCCTCCAATCGCCTGAGAGTAAGTTGGGGTTGGTAGGCCTGACTACTGGTCTCCAGCAAGTGACTTGGCGGGCGGGACGTAGCCAGCAAACCCAAGCACTTACTGAAGAGGTCAATAGCAGGGTAGGGGCAACCGCTCTCGTGTTACTCAGGAAGGTGGTGCATCGCCATAGATCCAAGCATCACGAAGAAACTGTGAGACTGTTCTCCCTGAAGATAACTTAGGAACAGAAGGTGGAGGCTCATGCCTGCTCCTGCAAGTGTGTATGAGGTTTGTTTGGATGAAACAGGAACTAGCAGGAAGCAGGTTGAGAAAGAATAGTAGATGCGAGTGATAATCCAACCAAATAGGTTTGTGTCTGTTTATTGCCAGAACAGTAAACACACATAACCAGCCTGTATCCTGACTAGGGTCTGAAGGGCCGATCCCAGGATGCCAACCAGAGTGACACGTCTCGGAAGACGCGGAGGCGTGGGGGGTAACAGTGACCTCAGTGGTACAATACTCTGACTAGTGCTTGAACGTGTGAGGCTAGCTAGGTAGCCGTGAAGTGCAGGTGGCTTCGGTGAGATGGCGAGCAGCGTGGCATTCTAGTCTAGAGCTGTATTAGTTGGTAGATAAAAGTTGGTACGCGGCCAGGCAGAGAAACATTCTACGAGCCACGAGTCAACTAGTGGTTGAAGAAGTCGGTACATGGCTGGGCAGAGTAACAATTTATAACTGAGCTGCGAGTGTCAGTTAGTGGTTGAAGAAGTTGGTATCTGTATGCGGTCGGGCAGAGTAACGTTCTACAACTGACCTGCAAGTCAGTTTTGAACTCTGTTCTGCAACCTCTATACATACTTAGAGCACAGGGCCAGCACAGGGGTGCGGGTGGCGGAGAGGTTGCGGAGCAAGAGTGGCGGTGATGGCCGAAGACGGCCGAAGTTGGGCTGCGTTACCACTCTGTGGCCGTAGGGGTAGGCGCATGAATTGTGATGCAAAGTGGGTTGCGGATCAGCAGGTGGCATCAGCTGGCCTGAGCTAACCCTGGCTCCGAGGGTGGCCTGTGGTATGTACAACTTATCTCTTCTTGGGAGGGACCCATGGCCGCAACTGCGGCAGGGCTAGAATGGTTAACGACGTCGCCCGTGGCGCATAGTCATGTATCCACAATACAAATAGTGCATGAACAAAAATTAAAATACTCTGTCGAAGGTCAACATGTGGCGATTATGTGGGATCTAAGGACTGATAAAAAGTGACAGTGGGTTTTTGTGCTCTAATTAAAATTTTGTTACCTACACATGAACAGATGCTGTATGTGGGTAATGCAAAATTCTCGGAAAACTCAAATTCTAATAAGTGTTCTTAGGCAGTTTTAAACTTCTTGACGAAGTACACAACTAAGTGTGTTGTCATTTTTTTTTACTTATGTACTGATTGAAACTAATGAATAACAAGTTCCATTTGGGTTTCATTAAAATTTTTACAAACACAGCAGATTAATTTTCTAATAACTCTTGCATTATTTGTTATAAAATTTGGCAAACCAAATATATTTTTATAACCAAATGGTGAAATTTTAATGATGAAATTAACAGCATATTTCATTTACCACAAATGTGTGGCCCTAGACACATGCAAATACAATAGTTTCTACACCCCATCTTAAAGAGAGACAGGCCAGATACCGGTTACCTAGAGAAAGCACTGAATAAGGAACCTGTACCTGCTCTCGAAACATTTCCTTCTCGCTGGGAGAGGCAGGCCGCACGACCCAGGATGTTGGGTAGCGCGGTGGAGGGGGAGAACACGCCCGGTCGTCCAGTCCTTCCGATGACTCCTCAAGCCCATCGTCTTCCTTCACAGGCCGCGCGATCATCTCCTCCCTGTGGTCGAGCCAGTGCCGGCAGAGTGGCATCAGGTGAGAGTCTGAGTCACGACCAGCACCTATCCACTGGTACACCACTAGATGTGGCTTGTATTCCACGTATGGCACAAAGTCGTCTGGCTGGGCATCTGCAGTCATGCACCAAACAATCTTTATGGAAGAGAGAGTCTACTTTAGCCTGTATGAACCACCTCACCATCAACAACAATGAACAAAAATTCAGACACCCAATTCTCTTTCCCATGCTGAAACTAAATACAGCATACCTAACAACCCACACACAAGATTTGATAAGCTGTACATAATGTACACATGTACTGCCTCCATTAAGGCCTACAGTAAATCTTGCAGTATGCTTGAAAAAACCAAGCAGTTATGAAAACCTGCGTACTCTATTCACAATGTGAATAACAAACCTGTCCATTTATGCTGACTATTCTTGTAAACAGTTAGCTGGTCTCTTGTGATTCATTTGGGTTAAACCAGCCTTGCACTATATTAGGCTGGGATGCAGAAATTTTGTAACAGTGGTCACATTTTAACCATTATAAAGTCAACTTCAAAGACAATTGATTAAGCAGAGTTAAACCTGCCAGCACCACAGTTTCATACAATTTCTCTGTCAATCCACACGAGACAAAAGTACACTACAGACGACGAGCTCAAGCAGATGAGGTGATTACCACCCAATCATCCTTCACCATCACCGCATGAATGACGACATAAAATGTGAGCTCCCTACGATTGCCAATCTTCCACAGGCTAGAATCACCCTCGTAAATAACTGCTCAGGATGCCCCTCATCTTCTGGTGCAGCAAGTAAAGTCTGCTTGGCACTCAAGTGCCACTACAGGGCTCACCAATGACCAGGCTCCTGTAGAGCACACCCTTGTTGCATTTGTTTCCAAACACAATAAAGCACCGTCTAGCACTACTTGTTGGCTTGTACTGTCCATCCAACGTTATTATAGTACTATATCTGATTTGGTATGGGGGAAGGGCACAAGGATACAGAATATTTAGATAAGGTCTAGATATGAAGTACGCTCCACCAAGCTTTCTACACAGAATGTTCTCAACTCCATTCTACAACTCTAGCTTACAGTATACCTTGTGCCAGGGCCAGTAATGACATCAAGGACATTCCATGTACTTCCCTTTCAGTATTATGCAAAGCTCTTTGTTTATATAGTAGCAGCACATTTCAAAACCCACAACTTCATTTAAATCATGGCAGAAACGAATACAATGCATTAGATGGTGAAATATCTTTCACTTTAATGCAAAAGAAAACAACATTTTAAGAATTTGAAAGTTTATTTAAAGACTTTGCAATTCTTACAGTTCGTAACTATCCACATCAAAGAATAAAAAGTATACGATGATGTCAATACTCGATCATAGACTCAATAAAGTGCTGGTAGTGCTTCACTTACTGCAACATGATTAGTGAACTGTTTATTCAGAATGTGCTCATGTTGTGCACCAGTGACCACAACTTACACTCGTGTTCAGCCACAGATCATGTCATGTAACTAAGAAAGTACAAACACGAGTGTGATCATGACACCATTTTGTTTGTTCTTTGCTGATACTACGATCACGGCAGAGTATATATACATCAAGAAATTTACCACGTGTGCACTTGTATTGGTGGCAACTATTTGTTATTGTTGCCAAATGTTTTTTATAACCACGTAGCATGAGTAATAGTGGTGTAAACACTTTTTGGAGTAGAAAAATATTTTATACGCATTTTATATTTTGTCCTTACGTTAATGTTTTGATTAAAAACTCCTGTTACCATTCATGTCTGACTGATGTTATACAATGAGTGGGAAAAGAAGTGATTGTGGAATAAATTCTTGAATCGCCAGATGACAGTCAAGCTGTACGCACGTTTTGCAGCGCAAAAATTTCTCGTGGTGGTGTTAAATCAAGATGCTTCAAAACATCAAATTTAAAGAAACATTAAAATTCCATCCATAGCAACCAAGTTAAAGCCATGCGCTTGGGCAAATACAGACCAAATACTGCCAATCTATCAAACTCTGCAGACCTGCAAAATAATTTGGATGATCGTGAGTCTAACCTAAAATCTACTGTGTACCTTAAAAGCGAAAGAAGACCTTCTACGTCCTTGTCGTCTTCAACAATACCTATTTATCAACCTGCCTTCCATAACATAAAATACATGTTTCAAAAACAAAAGCCTCTATCACCTTTAATCTCAAAGGCCATTCACAATACTGAGCTGATTGGTAAAATAATTTACAGCGATTTGCTGCCTTTCAGAATAGCGGAAAGTGAAGGGTTTTCGTGACCTCATTTGTTACTTAGAACCTCGTTATAAAATTCCAGACCAGACCACATTTTGCAGGAGAATTATTCCAGAGAGTGAAAACTATAATTAGAGGCAGTCTTGAAGCCATAGAGCATGTTAGCATAATAACAGATATGTGGTTCACAATTGTGTGAGACGATTACATGTCTCTGACAACACATTTTGTGGATGCCAATTTTGCACACAAATCATTGTGTATGGATGTGAACCCTTTTACACTGCTTAAACATACTGCTCAAAGTATTTCCAAATTTCCACAGTTTTGGGCAAATCACTTCCAACACTTCAGCATGAAAAAGTACATGCTGTTGTCACTGACAATGCTGCCAATATATCAAGTGCTATTTCCTCAGCCAATCTGAACCACATTCCTTGCACTGCACATACACAGCAGATTGTCATTAAATAAACATTTCTTTGCCAAAAGAACATTGCAGATGCCTGTACAAAAGCCAGGCAAATTGTTGGACATTTTAGGCATTCAGTTTCGGCTTCAAAATTATTGAAGAATTTTCAGGAAAGTAATAACATGCCTCTCCATTACTTGGTTTGTCTCGCTTGGTTCAGGACGAACCAACATGATGGAACAGCACATACCTCATGTTGGATCACTTGCTAGAGCAACGGCGTGCTATTACATGGCTTCTTCCCAAATTACAATTAAATACAATTATCATCCAGTGAATGATGTCTCCTCGAGCAAGCTGTGAACACGCTTAAAACATTCTACCTAGTAACTATGAACATTATTAATGAAATGTGTCACTGAAGTATCCCCACAGTGAATGGAATCAAATATGAAGTAACTTCACTTGCAAAACAAGTCAGGACTAAACGGAATCCAGAAAGACAGGATTCACTCATTAAAAACTCATTTCAAGGACTTGGAAAATAATAAGACATTTGCCATTTCAACATTACTGGACCCTACATTCAAAAAGACTGTTTTTGCTTCACCTGATTCTTGTAATTCTGCAGTTCTGCATTTAATACAAGAAAATGAAAACTACCCCTAAGTTTCATCTGCCACTGCAACTACAGAGGAAGTTGAAATAAAAAAAATTAAATTAAACACAAATACCCATGCATTCTATTTATGCAAATATTAACAATAAAACCTGTCTACCATCATCACCAATTGCCTCTCTCCAGAAACAGAAGATAATCAGAATGGAGCAATGAGCACACTAGTCTAGAGGTTAATGAGGGCAGTTGTTAATGTAATGTCCCATTTTCTATCTAAAAGTTAAAGTGTCACAAATAACTATTTGTTTTATTTTTACTTGCATTTTTGTAGGTAGTTTTATGTAAAAAAAAAAATCCATAATTTTGTAGGTACTTTAATTGTGCATCTACTGTCTCATGTAACTTGGCAAGATTTTGATAGTTCGACGAAAGTAATGCCAAATGTTTACTTTTCGTTTATGTATCCTTTCACCACCAGCCGGTGTGTCAAGTGGAGGCTGTATTTTTTATCAACACGCTGCCAGCTAATCCACTTGCCATTGTACCGTAATGCTAAACCAATTTTAAGGTATTTTAGACTGACATCTGCCTAAAAAAATTTGTAGGTTATAAAGGTAAAAATATAAAACCTTGCAAAAAATTAAATATTTGCTAAATCTTTTTTAATTTGTCCAAGACAGAGAATTTGGGTTAACATTTGTGAGATGGTAGTTGTAGTTCTTATCACACTATGGACGTCATAGCTGATATAACTGGAACTAAAAGTAATTAGGAAAACTTGATTGACAACCCACTTTTATTCGCCAACAACCCACCAACAAATATTGCAAAGCAGTAATTCTGCTACTATTGATACTAAACAGTTCGAGTAGGAAATATGTGGCGTGGAATAATGTAAGAATTGCTTAAAAACTATTCGCACGTCCCACTTTCTTCGTTTTATTAATACAATATAGTAACAACACTGAAATAATGAAATGGATTTACGGGAGAACATGGCGTGTAATGGACGCAGACGAACGATTACCTGCCCAATATAAATTACTAGTAATCAAAACTGCTGTATGCAAAATATATGTTACTTTAAAAATTATACAGAGCTTGCAGAAAAATAAAACTATAGGTATTTGTTTGTAAATTTGTTATTTTACACACGAAAGCTATTTTTTTGTGGCTGGTAATGCTTCGGGAAAGAACGGACAGATAGCGCGCATGGCATGGCAGGGCGAGTTGGTGAGCCGAGAGCGTTACTCAAAAGATAGCAGCATGTTAGCCTGCCTCTTGATAACTGTCTTTTCAAAAGTTGACTGTTGTTCTATTACTGGCTTGAAACAACATAAATTTAAAAGATATTTCGTTTCCAGCCTTCCCCAAGAGATTGCAGCCAGTGCCACACCGCCCACGTGTATAAAAGGCCCTGCACCGCCACAGAACAGCAGTTGATATCAGCAACTTACCTTAGCCCCAGTCGTACTAAGGCTCTCTGCTCTTTCTGCACTCGCGTACCTCGTGAGGAATCGCCAAAGTTATCACCAGTGACCAATGCCGGACTTCTTCAAGGATGCGTTACAGCCCCCTAGAGTTGTCATTCCCCCCCACTGACACTGGCAGTCCACTCACACCACCCCATCTCACCCTTAAGTCCCTTCAGGACAACCCAGCTTCAGTTGGGGCCCCAAGTTGTTGTAACAACTACCTAATTTGTTGCTCTTAGAGGTGTGCCGATCACAACTTTAACTGATTCTGCCAATGCCAAACATTTGTTGCAGATTCTGCCAATGTTTTTGGCCTATCAGTGCTTTTTATCATTGAATAAGTTCCGAATGACTAAGAATTTTCAAGTATAGACCAATAACAAATTAGCCAAATGTTTACTATTTATAAAAAAAAATATGATTATTTACAGTTCCACACAATTTCCAAATCTTTTTATATAGAAGACGCATAGAAGGAAAAAATAGTGTTAGACATGCTAACTGGAATGCACAGTTCTTTTGCAAGACAAAAATGTGTACCCCCCCCAGGCTTGTCGAACTTAGATATTATTTTTAGTTTATCTGCAACGGAAATTGTTTTATGCACTTTTACAATCTCCATTGCTTTCCACAAATAAAAAGTTTATAAAATAAAAAAGGTACATCAGATGTTATGTTTAAATTAAAATAACATATTGCAGACGTAGGTATTTATTTACCAGACATTGGCTAGATAGATTTTAAACTTCATTGTAGGAATTCTCCATAGGACACACAGTTTTGATGTGGATACAGCAGTCGCAGTGTCACCACTTGCACTTTTGAAGGGATAAATAATCACAGGCCACCATCTTGCTTTGAGGCATGTCCCAAGCGTACAACGTAAAATAAAGTGTTCATGTGTGCACTAAGTTACCAGATGTTACCCCATCAAATATCTCGTATGGAATTCAAAAATTTATTTCAGCACGGAGGTTCACAAACTTGTGGTTGTTATCTGCGATGGAGAAACAAGATATAAATAAACTGTTTGTACGTGTTTTGCAAGGCATTAATAGTGGCAATATAACCAATTTTGTGATGAAATTTGATGGAAGAGTTACATTACTTCTTATGGCACAACGGGACCTTAAGAAAGTGGTGCAAATTGCAAGAAAACGTAAATACCGAGAACACAAATAATAGGTTCAACTGCATTTTATTATGACCTAAAAAAGGTTGACCACAGTTAAAAGATATTAATGTATATATAAACAGAAAAAATAATTGTGAACATAAATCAATAATAACCAACCAATACCATTTACGGAAATAAATTTGTGATAATTAAAACATTTATTACTTTTTTTATTTTATGAGTATATAGTAGACATATATGAACCAGCAGATGTAAACACTACTTAAAAGTCACATGGCAGTGTTTATTTTGATACGTGGAAAGATACACAACCAATGAACTGGAAGTATAAACTCAGCAAGGTTTTCAAAAGTGCTCACTTTACTGTGAACAGTCTATAAATAATTCCCAACCAGGAGAAACTACACCAGCTCCCTGGACTTAAACGATCACACAGAAATACCCCTTGAAAGACGGCTTCATCAAAATTAAAGTTATAATTAGACTAAGATTAAAACAATGTAACAAAATTCATAAATTTGCTATTGGCCAGGCTTAGTGCTGCACACAAGCTTAGTTGAGTGACAACAAATAAAAATAATAATAAACAAAAAAAAAAAAACTAAATTAATATCACATTTTAGCACACGTGAATTAAAATGAACTTCAATGCCAAACCTTTATGAGTAAATTCTGATAAATTATAATACAAAATGTCATTTGGATACCTGGGTAGTCTCCCGAAAGGAAACTTATTGCAGAGGGCAGCATCAGCAACCATGAATCTGCAGCAATGCAGTACCAATCGTTGAGAGGCGATATTGGACTCTCCTGCCATGCCTTCAAGCGGTCCTCCAAGGTTGACAGGTTCATCCGGTGGTTTGGGGTGGAACAGATGACATCCCGAATAAGAGAGAAAAAACACGCGTGGGTCTCTTGCATCAGTTCCGGTGTTGGCCTACAAGAAATTCTTTACTGCACTCACATTATCCACTTATTTGGAGGACTATAGCAAATAATAGTACAACATGCTCTGGACATCAAAATTATTACATTCTGTGTTCTTTACTAAAACATGTAGTAATTTGGACAGTTCTGAAAAATAGTTTGTGATAGATTTTCATATGTATTAACTACACCCTACAGATGATGGGAAATATGAATATTGAAGACTTTTCAAGGTGAGAAAACTTCTCAATGGAAATAACCTTTGCTTAAAAACAATATAGTGAAACATCATTAATACAAAACTGAAGGGACCATAATTTTGGCACTTCGTAATAATAAGTTTCATATGATGTATACATTCCACAGAAAAAAAAAATTGGCCAAGGCAGACTAGTAGAAATTACGGCACCTCATATTACACAGACTGCTACATGTGTTCCACTAGTTACCCAGTACCATTAACAGACAGCCACTGGGGACGAGAGATGGACAAAGAAAAAACCCTGCATTTTGATTTACATAGCAACCAATTTTTTATAAATAAAAATTACAACAAGCACAAGAGTTGGCATATACATAGCCAAGTTATGTGACTTTTTGTATCTAAGGTCCAAACATTGTTAAGTTTGCTGTAGAACTTTATTGATGCCACAAGATTATGTTAGCTGGTTTTTTTCGGTTTGTATTTAAGTTTCCTCTCAATATGCAGAAAAATTCAAGTACATATAATAAGGTGACTAGCACAGGAGATACAGGCTTCAGTGAGGTGATTAATTTTTAGCAGTTTAACTTAATTTCACTTTTCCATTATCATGTAACATAATTTAATTCACATCCCTGTTCTTTTATATGTAAATATGATATGTTTTTGCTTCTTTTTCATTACAACATCTGTAAATATCAATTTGGCAAAAAAAAAAAAAAGTCACTTTAATGTAACAAAGTACAGTAGTGCCCAAATTGATAGTAGTCACAATCCCGATTGCTAGAACTCTGCTGTGTTCACCTTTCTCACAATGTTGTGCTATGAATAGAGACCTGAAAAAATAGGTGTTATTTTTCTTGAAAAGAGGTGTTTTTTTTATGCAGCATACAACCTTTCATGTAACAAAAATTCATTTTTGAAATGACAAACATTTTTGCTACACTATAAGCACTATTAAAAATGCAAAATTATAATTATAACTGTAAAGAATAACTATAAAAACTTCTAACAAACAGAATATGCACCTTCACAGGAAAAATCAGTAAGGTAATATGTATGTACATAATATGTAACTAATTTACTTAAACACGTTATTTCAGCTGCTTGTAAAAAGTCAACAGTTAGTCATCAAACCAAAGCATGGTAAATGTTTCTATATTATCTTGTTTCAAATTTTGCCTTCTGTCAGTAACTAGTAAATTGTAGTGGCTAAGAAGGTTCCTCACTGTCGACATTGTTGGAAGGCAACCATATAGCCTTCAGTGCTGCTGAAGCAAATTCTTTATATTCTACTCCCAAAGCCAGTGCTAGTCAATACCCATTGACTTCTCCTCTCCACCCACCTTCCTCCACTCTGGCAGACCAATGTTTCTGCACACGACTACAGTCACATGTTTATTCTTACCACTGTGTCCTCGCTTGCCTACACACTTTGCTTGTGTTACAACTTGGATTTCTCTTGGTTTTTTATTACTGTTTGTTAATAACATAGTTTTTAAATTACTATTTGGTAAGATTTTTTTGACTTATGGTGAACTATTGTTGACAACCAGCACCTTTTATATGGACTTGTAATTTTATTAAAATGAGTGGAAAGAGAGCTAGCTCTATGTAGACTGTTTATGGTTTTGAAATAATGAGTATATAGTAGTATTGTTATGCTAGGTGTATTATTTTGTGTGAGATCCATGGCAGAAATGTGTGAAAGATGTGAGAAAAGCTTTGTCTAACAGTACCTTACTTTCTCTTTGCAATGGCTGACTCGGTCAGCTTATTTAAAACACCAGCTAACCAAGAACCCAACAAAAGAGAAAATTTTTCATAAATACCACTTGATGAAATTAAATAACTATCATAAATTCTGTTGTAAGCCAAAGTAAGTGTAATAGTATTAAATCTGAAATTTTGATATACTGTAATGTAGGTACATACAGCTAATAAGGTGAAAAAATTGTACTTCAAAAGCTATACACACAAAAAACAAATACAGAAAATATTCATACAATTTGTACGAATAGCACACAGATGCTCCAACATTACTAAAAATATAATCTGTTTTATTATTGTCATAAACAAGTATGTAAATAATTTGAAATTTGTATTCAAAATCAGGACTAAATTAAAATTCAATCTAATGAAACTTTTCAAATAAAATTAATCTGCTGTTGATCAAACAGGAATGTAACTTCAGTTTTCGAACTAATCACCTCTCTCTCTTACAAATCGGCGGCATCATATATTATATGCCGCTGACTCCACTATATAATAACCCAAATTAGCTAAACGGGCGTTTGGCGTCACTTCAAATACCCACGGACATTTACTGACTTTGAGGTGCCTCTCAACAACCTCTCCAACATTACGATAGGCAGTCATGCCAAGAATTTAATGAAAATTCAAACAGCAGAAGTTACGATGGACTGCACTTCACGACTTTCATTTTGAGTATGTCCGGGATTCATAAAAGACAATTACATCCCAGATAGTTACCTAAAGTCTCTTCCTGAGCTGTTGAACTTAAGTCGAAAAATTACTGAAAAAACTGCTCCTCTTGGGCCATAGAAATGGAAACTTACATAAAGCTATGCTTAGAGAAACGAAACATTAACACACTTCAAAGAAAAATCATACTGTTTAGCACAATCAATAAATAAGTAAATACATACATAAACATGAGAAATTATAAAAATATAAAAATTAATGAATTTAGTAGAAGTAATCCCAATTATTCTAGAGCTGGGCGGGAAAGGTAATTTAAACTCGGGAAAATTTCGGGCGGGAAAAACAATTTCCCGCGGGAAACGGGACGGGATCGGGAATTTTTCAATATGCTAGAAAATTAACGAAATGTACAAATAAAAACTTAAATATTAAGGTATTATGTCAAATTATGCAACCACTATTTGTTATATCCATATTGCTTCTAACGAACTACGTAAACAAACTGTAGAGTGAGTAAATAAAACATTAAAAACCAACTTAAAAATAATGTTTAGTAACAAATTAACGTGTCATAGGTATAGGTTACCGCACTACAAATCACACACAATATTTTAACGTTCATTCAAAACTACAAGTTTATTGATAAAAAATAATCTCTGAATAAAAATTTAAATGTGTTACATCATGCAATAAATAACACGTACGGGTGATTAACAAAATAAAAAACACGAGCAGCACTGTTCCTAACAACGACTATCATTGGGCGACATTATACGTCACGTGAAGTGCTGGCCAATAAAATACCACCTTAGATGAAGAAGATGAGTCGCGTTCGGCAACTGTTCCACGGCCGTATAACCTACAAGAACAAGAATCACATGGCCGTAGAAATGCACGATAATTCTGATTGTTATGAACTTACGTGGGAATGCAATTGCATTCACACCAATTCAAATGTAATTTCACGTGTATGCGTTGGATATGCCTTTCGGCCCGCAATGGAATTATTTGGTGACGTTTATAAGAAGTTCGCAAAATTAAACAAAGTTAATAAGAGTGCGTGAAAAGTAGGACTCGTTTCATAGCCATCTTGATTCTTAAAACAATACGGGTTTAAGATTCCAAGCGTTACTTTCTTAATGCTTGTGAGCAGTGTTCATTAATTCAGCTGCTAAAATACGTGCAGAGGAAAATGTTTATTCACGTACAACTGAGCGCCATTATATCAATAAAAAATACTTTTGTTTTAAAAATATACAGGGCCTACTTCACGAGTCTATAACAAGGGTTTCACTTTTAAAGCGACGGACGGCAGATAAAATACAATTAGCGAAATGGAAATACCATTTAGAGTGATGAGCAGTTATTTATTTTAAGATGGCACACAGAAGTTTGTTTACATGCGACGGCTGGTGGCAAACTTTGTATGCATTATATTTATATGAAACCATTAATACTGATAGGTAAGTTAACTTGCATGTATTTCTTATTTACTTATGCTGGCAAGATTAGGGCCATGTAGGCCCTCTCTTACATGTGTGTTATAGAACACAGATATAACAGCAAAATAGCTTAAATAATTTTAATCCCGAAAAATTTACGGGAAAAATTATTTCCCGCCCGACCTTTTCGAAAAATATATTTCCCGAATTTTCCCCGAAAAGTCGGGATCCCGCCCAGCTCTAAATTATTCCAATCTAGCTAAAATTAAACTGGGGCTTCAAAATAAAAGCACACAGTCTATTTGCGAATCCTTCTGCATCATGTTATTATAAACACTGCCACGCAATTTCATGTAATGCTTACTTCAACTTCACAAGTATGCTGTGTTTTACTCAATAATTAAGAAAGCACCACACTACCACTTGGGTGAACAACACAAACAATAAAATACTTTGTTTTATTAACATATACCACATACAGTACTAGAAAAATGGCAAAAAATCACATTTGTCCACGGTATTAAGAGTTAACAATATGTGTGTGGAGATGTATCAAAATGGCCACTGCAGTGGTGTATGTATTTTTGTAGATCCAAATAATTAATACTGAACATGCAAGCAATCTGTGGGTGTGGTTGAATGCACCTGGAGATCAGTATTGATCACATAGCACGTGAAGTCAACTGTGGAGACAAGACCTGGAGGAGGGGAAGCAAGCAGTCCATGGGCATGGTCTGCAAGCACCTGGCAAATTATTGGTTGCTGGCAGCTGCCCTCCACTGCCTCGCCCAGCATGTGTGAAGCAACTCTGTCTATAATGTATTCATTGTAACTTCAAGATTTTCTGAAGCCCTGGTAAAGATCTACTTTCAGGGAGCCGATTACGTATCCTTCCGCAGTATGTATACAAAACATTGCCATGTGACACCTGTCAAATGTTTTGTAAACAAACAGTGCCATGTGGGAACTGTCAAATATTTTGTTAACAGTGTCCATGTGGGAACTACCAAAATTTATTTTTGAAGAGAAACAATGCCATGTAAATCTTAACTGTCATATACTTTTTTACATAATAAACTTTTGGAAGTAGCACTCAGGTTAAAGATTTCACTGTGATTAATGGGTACAATTTATTCTATTTTATCGAATATAAGTAGCACATTTTATTTAAAATTTTTTATTGAAAACTCGGGGTGCGACTTATAAGTGAGAAAAATTCCTCCAGCCCCGCACNAATTTATTCTATTTTATCGAATATAAGTAGCACATTTTATTTAAATTTTTTTATTGAAAACTCGGGGTGCGACTTATAAGTGAGAAAAATTCCTCCAGCCCCGCACTAACATTTCATTTACTACGAATTCACGGCCTGCGGCTCGATTTCCAAACTCTTCAGCGAACAAAATCACTTTCATTTTGAAACCTGCGGTGTAGGTACATCGCTTTTCCATTAAGAAACTGTCTCACTTCACTGCCACAACATAAAACAACACTACGTGCGGCGCAAAGACGATATGAGAGAAATATGTGTAAGCCAACGCTAATGTGCTGCTATCTCTTATGCTCCACAAAAAGCTTTCGAAAATAATTGATTATCAGTTATTGACTAAAATTCGATTCCTTTTCATTCTTTTAAAATATTTTTTTCTGTTACGTAACAGAAATATTCAAATGCCTTTCTATATTTTGCACGTTTATTTAAAACTTACAAAGATAAGCTGCAGAAATAACAACGCTAATACTAAAATTACATCTTAACCTAGAATTATCTTATAAGTAGAAAGAATGTGTTACGTTAGTTTTATAACCACAATTCAGTGTCTCCAATATCCAATATGGCGTGGTTACACTTCTGAAAAAAAAAAAAACAACGTGCCCAAACGGACAAGATGGAGTGTATGAGTCCGCTGGACAGACACTGAAATTTATTTAATTTCAATTAATAACAGTGAAATCTTTACCCATGAGTGCTACGCAAAAATGTAAATATATAGTTTAGCAATATTAACTTTACAATTACGGCATTAAATTTATACATATTAATATTTAACCTACGAACTATTTCTTTTCAGCTATAACCAACATGTCCCTTCAAAATCCGTTGTTAATTCGTACGGACTTTTAACAAATTATTATAATTTATTGAAAAAATATACTTAAAACTTAAAACAACCAATTTATATAGTGCTTCAGTGCTAAAAGCAAGACAAAACCTTTTTCCATTTACAATTTTTTTATAACCAATTCAACATGTAACTCCTAGGGTGATTTTTCAAAGGTTCTTTTCAAAAGTATCGAAGATACCGTGAATTGATTATAGCTATGTTACTCCATGGCAATCAAATCTTGTCAACCCCATCACTATATTTTGAAGTGAATAATATTTTATTTTCATAACATGTAATTTTTTGGATACAGGCAAGTAAATATGGTTATTAGGGAATTACCAACAAAATTGTTTGTTATTTTATATCCGTGCCATATAATGGTCAACTTGTAGACATTATCTGAGACTACTTTTTCATTGATAACATTTTTTTTAATATCACATTGTTTCTGCAAATTGGCATGTCAAAGTCTAGATTTTACTGTTTTTATAATGTACAAATAAAATAAACCAAACTATATGCAGAAAATTTAAAAACAGCAACTGAAAGACCTTATTGTAATTCATTTTAAGTTATGTTAAGCAAAACTTATTTTCAAAAAATTTAGTGCCAGACATAAATAAAAAATATGCAAGACTTACACTGATTTTTATAAATGTTTTGAAATTGCAAATATATATTTCTTTGTACAATTTTATAGATGTCTTGAAGTAACTCTTGGCATATTCTTCCAGTGTGAATTATCTCATTTCTGTATGTAAGTTGGTTAACATTATTTGTACATTTCCAAAACAGTAAAATTAAGAATTTTATATGTATTTATGAGAAAATTATGTGCTCAAAACATATTTTTTTTGCAAGGAAAGAGTAATCACTGACATTGGCTAACAGTTGAACAGTACATGGTACAAATATAAAATAACACATTTTTTCGTGGCCAACACCCTTGAATTTGTTTCTATATAACCTTCAGTAATTAAAAAATAAATTCTGGCCTTTGCATTGAGATACGGGCGAATGGTGCCTGCACATTTGGCGACAAGGAAATTTCATGTGTGCTGTTCCAGAAGATCAGTTTATTCAGAAGACTTGTATCTATTGAAATAAATATTTTGATGACAAATCCTCCAATTTCCATGCAAGAATTCACTGAAAATTGAATTTGCATTCAGTCACAGCGCAATATTTAAACATTTATGACGACAGGAGGAAGTCAAATTAATATTTGTAGGGTTATAATTTTATTCAGAAAAGTCGAACTACTGAATTAAATTTGCACCAGAGACAGTGCACATGGACTTACAATGTTTGGTAAAACCTTGAACTGCTTGATGATTTTAACATTTTGAAAGTCAAGGGTGTGCTTCTAGGACATGATCTTTTTCAAAAATTAGCAAATATAGGTGTTGTGGGTAAGTCAAAATTAGCCCAAAATATTATAGCAACATACCTGTCATAACAACATTATTTCTGGAAACAGAGTATTGGTCATTTTAGTAAGGACCTACTGTATTTCACTTTTCATGATTTTTCAAGGTCGCTATCCATCAAACAATGTAAATAATATCTATTATACACCATTTCCTTATAAAAGAGCATTCCCTGAGGCACTTTTACAAAGTTTCCAACATGTTAAGTTCCTTAGCATGAATGCATGAGACACGCAAGCCAAAAGTGATATGGAAAGGAAGCCAGGGAGGTAGGCCATGAAAGTTAATGAGAAAATTATACGCACTTGATATCTTGCACATCAACGGCCATGGTGATTGGTGGCTCATCCTCAAGGTCAACAGGTAGGTTCATCATATCAATGCCATCGAGGTCCGAGAGTGTAGCCTGTCGTGTGGTGCCACTGGCCATTGGGAGAGGAGCCACAACTGCAGAATCATCCTCCAGTTCAGGTGGCTCTGCTTGCCGTTGCGCAAGGCACTTCGTGGAGCCACCCTTTCCACTTCGAGGGGAACTAGTAACATGGTCACAGTTCTCACAACACACTGTTCATTTTAGTTTATGGCAAGAAAGGGGGTGGTGGAAAACAATAACTACTCTACCTAGTATGACAAATTTGGATCCATGTAAGTGGAGGTAATTTTTCATTTGCACCACTCACACAACTACACAATTTAGTTTCACTGTCTCTTACCTCACCTTCCCTTACACTTTGGCTTCAAACCAGGAACCGTACTCCTCTAGGTGAATTTAGTTTTTCTGTGTCTGAATCATCATAGTTGATGCTTTATCCTTCCCGAAGTGGAAGACGCTGCAAAGTCTGTAAGACCGGGGCAGTGCTCCGCTGAGGGACTAGGCTCAGACAGCCTGATGGCAAGCTGTAGTACAACCAACAATTGTACAACAACTGTTTGGTCCAGTGAAAAACCCACTGCATCAGACACATATGGGCAGTGCCTAACCCGCTAGTTGAGAGACGTACAACCTTAAATTGTAAACCGCGGGATTACTTTCATCCAACCAACAACCAACAAAGAAGAGTGGTGACTCCACATCCAGTCAACAAACCCAAAGTAAGTAATACAGGTTGTCCAACCCAAATTGATGCAAGTAAGAACCTTAGTCAAGATATTTCCCAAGGAGCGAGTCAACTGCACTGCCGAGTACACAGAACTTTAAATAGTCAACCAATCTCACTCCAGAGTACCAGTGGCATCGCCCCAAATCACATTCCTACTCAACCAAGGCAAACGGAGAACCCTATCCACATTGAACGTAGTATAGTGCAATTGCCCACACAGAACTTACATCTACCTGCCACACTGCATTGAAGAATATTTCCACAGCCCTAAAGCCGTTCCTACACGATACCCAATTTCTGATACCTTCTGTTATAACTATGGGCACAACACAAGGCTTAAAAGTTTCTATAGCAAAAGAGAAGAAAGAATGCATCAGTTCATACCCACAAATTACTGAAAGTGCTAATGGAAAATTGTAAATGGCAGGCAAAAAAAACTCGCAAATGGGAAACATTCTGCAGTTGGCAGGGGTATAAATGCAACCAAATATTATAACTAGGTGCATTGTGGTACATCCAAAAAGTACGAGGACTAGACTATTAATATACAGAAAATGATTTTAGTAACGGCACTGTGTATGTATAAAAAACAAGATACTGTATTCACATTTATGTACAAGGGACATTTACGCAACTAATTAAAACATAATTGAATTATTTCAATATTTATCTTTAACGAGCATAATAATCCATCTCGATCTTTCTGTAATTAAACAAGCTTTTACAATCAGAAGCCCAAAAGAAGGCAAAAATATCACAATACTAAAAATAAAGCTTTAATGTTGATGCGCCACAAGCTTAAGCTGGTGCTCCCCTTAGTGTAACGCAGCGCCGACAGCTGCCACAGCTCATTTTGCCTTTGTACCGTTCCTATTTACAAGTGAGTCAACCCCTTGCCACCTCGGAGGATGGCAATCCGCACGTCACGCTCCAGTCTGAGTGGGAGGACCCATCCCCTCACTTACCTTGCTCAGAATTTGGGTTTCTTAAACACAGTAGTAGGTAGAAGCTCATGCCACGGAGCCTTCTTCCAGCCACGAGTGTTGACCACCTATCTCTACCTCGCCGGACATAGTTGTACCGGGGTCGCTTTCACTCTGAACTTCGATTCATATCTCGTTGCCGCCCTGCGGTAAACAGTTTGGCAAACTTGGCTCCTCGTCCATCAGAAGTTAGCGGGCACAGGTCGGAGATATATGTCTTGTAAACGCCTTCAGACGGAATAAAACATATATCTACCAGTTAACCTCTTTTTGGTCAGATCATTCCCTTTTGCCTTCACCTTCCTTACCCGCTTTTGCCTTTTGTGTGCATATCCACTTAACTACTTCCTGGTGCACACACACGAACGCTGCGATAGAGATTCGAACCAAGTCCCCACTGAAGGTAGCTCCTACTTCTTGTCAATATTTAGTGTCTAGTGCTGGCTCGTTGCACCGCCCTCTAGCGCCACTGTGTCAAGGGGAGAGAGAACCTTTCTCCGAGGCTCGAGGATTGAGGAGAACAAACATGTTAAGACACTACGACTCTCAGGCAACAAGCTGGTCACGCCACTTACTAAGAGCCGTAGGGTCTTTTATAGCGAATGCTGTGAACACAGAGGGGCAGTTGAGGTCTGTAGCTGGTTACACCGCTCACTCAACTTCTCACCGAGGGTGTTTCAGGGGACCCTCTCTCCGAGTCGCTGTAGGCTCGAGCACCGTCAATTGTGTAGCGCCCTTTGCTGTGCGGATCAATCGATAGGACTTTGGCAGGAGTTTACTCCAAGGCACCGGCCCCACGAAGAGTAGATTCCTTCCTGGATGGACCATGCCAAAAACCTGTCCTAAACCCGTGCTGCTACGTAATTTTAAACCATATCTACTGTTGTGCCTGCACCTTCAGGATACCCACTAAATCCTGTAAATCATAATTCTCTATTCTTCTTTCATTCTATCCCATGAACTTGACGTAACATCACTGATGGTGCATAGCTGTGTACCCACAGCTATTAACTAAATTCCCCATCACCGAATGAGCCGGAAAAAAGCCGACAAGAACTGAAGGAACCAGACTACACGATCTGGGAACCATTGCCTGATGCCCCAGGGTGCACACTCAAGAACGAGAAGAGGCAGCCATCCTGCGACGGGCCACATTTGTCCCAGTTCACGCCTGAAACTCCAATAACCCTCCCAGCATCCAGACACACGTGGCACAACGTGCTCCGACCACTATAGACTCTGCCGTCTACATCCCCGAAACTGTCATCTGTCGTCACGCAGCCTATTGGGGCGCCTGTAGTAAGGCAGTTGAACCTCAATACCACTTGACCTGCTTCCACGAAGTATGTCCTCATCAGGAACCACTCAAAACAACCCTCCGCCCGGCTCCATCATCCTCGATCCACAAAGTCATTGAGTGCCGTACCGGACCTCAGGACCTCGTAAATAAAAGGTAAAATCCTGGTTTAGGAGACTCAGTTTCCCTAGTCTATAGAGGGAAACTGGGCCAGTGCACCTTCATTCCAAGTTGACCTAACTGGTGTCAATGTGTGAGTGTTAACATTACTTGTGCAACACAATTCAAAATATCTACTTTAGAAACCAATACATCTAATTAGCAAACAACCACAGGTAGTCCATTGCATTGTGCAGTTACTTGCGTATTATAGCTTTTAGACAAAGATATTCAAGAAATAAACATTTTCTAACAACAACATAAATTATAAACACCAATAATGTATCACATAAAATAACTAAAAAATTGTTGTTACACAACGGAGATTTGAACTTTAAAACCTAAAACTATACAGCGCAGACCCGCACACCAACCCTTTAGCTACACACACACAATTGACAAAGTGGCAGTGTAAAAGGTTAAATACAAGATAAAAATCAATAGTTATCACATATTTTTTTAATTTGCATTTTTGTTTTACTATGACAGTGGGGGTAAATTGAAACGTTTCCCGTTACTTACGCGAACATGAAGTTACATTTTGTACAACCCCTAATCTTTTCGTAAACGGACATATACGGCTTGAGGTCGTTACCCGGGTGTCCGCCATCTTGTCTTTCGCAACTCCGTGGGTATAGCAGAAATTTAGAACACATTCTATTACCATTTTGGGCATACCCATGAGTACAATAACTTATACATGGAGCCATACCCCTCCGGAGAGGACTGGATTGTAACCTACACAGGAGCAGAAACGCTAGCAAAAAATGGGTATGAAAACTGCTACGGAAATGGGTCTCGTGTGCGGCCAGCTTAAGCAATTCCAAGACTGATTCACCAAGAAAGACTCTTTCCAGTGAACTCAAAAAGTGATTGTTTACAAAGAGGAAGTATAATATCAAAACTCTTACACAACAGCCAAAATAACTGTTTTATACCTTACAGCAATATCTCTTTCGATAGGATCATTAAAAATATGATGGTAGATATAAACTATATATGCATACAAATGATAAAATTAGTAATGGGTCAAGACTCAAAAAACAAAGTTATTTTCCAGATGACATTGAGCTACCGAACATACAAGTTAAGTCAATGTGTTTTCAGGGTATGAACAAAAAAAAATATTGGCACCTAACAATTACATCTTTACATCTTGTGTCTCGCAAATCAATAATTTTATGTTGCTAAACTACTAAAGTTGCGCTGAAATGAAAATGATAGCTTGGCTACATGCATTGATACTTGGTTGCTGTATTGTAAAGCGCTCATGTAAATTGTGCCTAATGCGTTATGTATCTATAATAAAATTCATCGTATTAACCGATCAATGATCAGTATTGCTGATTTTCTGCAAAAACAGGCAGNCAACGGTTGTTTGCCTAATGCGTTGTTATGTATCTATAATAAAATTCATCGTATTAACCGATCAATGATCAGTATTGCTGATTTTCTGCAAAAACAGGCAGAAATACAGATCTATCAGGGTAGCAATTCCATGATCTATCCATTCTTGTTTGTGCCCTTCAAAACATATATAGCTGTGCACAATTTAATTTGCAGTGCTCTCCACTGCCCGGACTAGTTTACCAGACAGTACTGTGGTGGGAACGAATGTGCTGATACCCTGGGGATCAACAATCAGATGGAGTTGTCACATGGACAGACTCCCAAGGACTCAGGGTGATCAGTTTGAAAGTTCCATAACCTAACCCCACTGAAACCCAGCTCATTGCATACCCCTTTCTAGGCATGGTTTTCTTGGACACAAGCTGTGAATTACATTGCTGTTTTTCATCACTGGGGCTAAGCCCCTCAGAGTGGGGAATGTACAGACACCTGGGATCCCTGTCCTTCCAAGAGGTACTCATTAGTAACGTCCAGGTTACGGATAAACATTTTTCAAGGAACAAGGAAAATAAACCGTTATAAGTGGGCAAATATTGTAAGAAGGAATCATATGCCATGAACCACGATGATAAAACAGTTTTCATGTATGCAAGCAGAAAACAAAATAATGTGTAATTACACTAAAAATGAATAGGACATACAGGAATCCTGTTTCGAAGAATGGTACTCAATTAACGAATGGGTTAAGCACTGCCACAAATATTTTTACTGTGTCAGCCAACAGTGCACAATTTTCGACTTTTAGGTAAGAGTAGGTTTTTTGATATTGTATTCGTGATAAGTTTTAAAACAATAATTTTATTTACCTTGCAATTAAACATTTTTTCCCAATTAAATCTCTTTCTGATTAATTCCTGCGACGTCCAAACTGTACACCAAATGAAAACATTGGACAATAATCATGGGTGAAATTGACTACATCATTGTTATACAGTAAACTCTTGATTCTAAGAGCTTTCATGGTTCACATGAAAAGAGTTGTTATTTTGAAGGAGTCTTTATTGGAAATATTTATTATTGGGAACATTTTTTATGGTTCTGAAAAATTATTGTTGTTTCGATAGGGTTGCTATTTCAGAGGTCTTACAAATAAGATTTGACTGTATCTGGAAGTAGAACTTGGATGAAACTGATTTTTATAACAGTACTGGCATTACAAACGTACTGCATTATCTATTGATTTAATGTGGGAATTATTTTTGTTTACAAGTGTGAATAATTTAACCCAAGCACCTTCAATCTGTGATATTGTGGAAATAAATGAAGTTTTGAAGCCAATTTATGTAATATGAGTAGAGCATAGAAATCTTCGCAAACCACGAAATAGTGTGAAATGCTGAGAAATAATGTTCATTTGTGAAATTCTGTAATAATTCCCGTATTTGCGAAACATTGACGAAATTGCTTATTTAAGTGTATCTAAAACCACAATGTGAGGTTCTTTTACCATGAAAACTCTTACAAACAATAAGTTTTACAATTTTCCATTTGTTATACAGCGTTATCTCTCATTTACTTCATGTTCGTGCGGATGACCCAACTATTTGCGTGATCACGTTGTTGACCACAAAATTGGAGTCAAATTTTACGTCACGAAAACTATTCATAAATAGATTGGTAGCAGGGTCAAAAGATTGTTGTTGCACATACAATTCAATATATATAGAGCAAAATCGTTATGGTGGTCATTCACGGGCAGAATCACGCTTACACGTATTTTATTTAAAACAAACATCTGTAACCAAAAATGTTGGTGGTACGACAAAAGTAAACCGTATGTATATATAACACAGATGAATATTTTTTTTGTGGAATGTAATAATTACGCAGCAATAATTTGTGCAGTATTTGTAAACACTGCCGAATTTACTCATCTTCTGTGCTTTGTGGTCAGGTTCTTGACAACTAGCAAATACAACATTTACGACTATTGAGCGAGGGTGGTGATTGTAGTCGGCTGCTTGTGTCGCAAAACCAGTTAAGAATGCAAAAAAAATAGTTTCTGTTTTAGATTGTGCCCGGGAGTTTGAAAGTGCAGTTTCTTTTATATACTGACCAAACAAAGTGCAATACTGTGATGTAAACATTGAGTGGGCGGAAAAAGACACGTGCTTAAACACTGCCGTACCGCATGCACTGTGATTTGGTGATAGTGGAGGACATAAAATATAAAAAGTAGGGATGGGTCGAATAACAAAAAATATCAGTTCTGGTTACGGTACCGACTCTACAATTTAAATATCGGTTCCAGTATTCTGTTATATTTTGAATACTTGCCTTTTGCTTGCAACTTCATTAAATCAATGCAGGTAAAATTCATTAAATGTTCTATTTAACCTATGGAAGAATTGAACAATAACAAAGTGTGAAGATAAGATTTAATGTATACTGATAAACTTGATGTATTAAATTTATTTAAAGTTAGTAAATATGTAACAAATTATTCTTTTTTTACATTAATATGTGATGATTGTGATATGTTTGGGAAATATTTTAATTAAGTAACTCATGGCGCTAAAAGCGAAAACATTGTGGCATGCTGTATGATAACTGTAACCTGCACGGGTCGTTAAAAGAACACCAACAACTGACTTGGCAGTTTATGCAGTGACGTGCTGGTTTTTTTTTTGAGGTGGTCGAATGTGACACCTCTAAAAAAAAACATCCCTTCTACCATTCTCCCCCCTCCCCACCAGCCTCCAAGGAATGGCTTACAAGTAAACAAAGAAGGCTTGGAGGAATGTATGGATCGGCTAGCAGCGTTGCTTACTGGAGAGGGCTGAGTGATAAAGAGAGAGAAGGAAGAGGAGTGATGATGTAAGAGCGAGACATGAGATAAATAACTGACTTTTCCCTTAAATTTCCTTCCGTCTTGTATGGCACGCACCCCAGAAAGTATTTCCTTTTTTTGGGAAAAAAAGGGCACGCTATACGCAAGTAAATACTGTAGACGAGAACCGAGTAGTTGTTAACCTAAAACCGTATCCTAATCACAAGAACTGGTATAAATTGGAACCGAAGCACCAAACCGACCCATCCCTAATAATAAGACAACTGCACTGGAAGCAAATTTGTGTAATTTTCATATTGCCAAGAAAACAAAAACTAACAGGTTTCTGCTACTTCACTGTAAAAAAAGCTAGGTTGTGGATATGTGTTGGGGTAATATTGAACTGAACGGGATTTAATTAAAATACTATTACTTATAAATGAACAAAAGCTGTATAAAGGTGATGCAAAAATTGTGTAAAACACACTCTCGTGACTGTTCTTGGGCAGTTTCAAAGGTCTCAATAAAGTACAATATTTATTGCACATAAATTACTGTGATGTGACAATGTGTGTTGCATCTACATGACAAGTGTGCTCTCGTAAGGTTGTCCTTTATCTTTATCGTTAGATATTTTATAATGTTTTCCGCTTGAATATGTACTGATTAAAAGCATGAATAACAAATTCTATTTAGTTTGAGTGAAATCATTACGAAAATATGCTTCACGTTCTAATAATAATGGATGCAATTTTTTGCTATAAAATTTATTTGGAGAAATGAAAATAGACGCATTGGTGAAATTTTAATGACAAAATCAGTTAATTTTATTTACAGTAAAAATTGGGCCCTAAATAAGAGAAAAATATATGTTACACGTGGGAATGAAAACATGTTATTCAGTAGCATTTTTACATGCATGTATAGAAGATTCAACGGGACCATAAAAAACTGGTGTTACATGTGATGTAATTTATTTGATGGTAAAGTTATGAGAGTTCTCTTCACCTTTAAAACAAAGAAAGCAACATTAAAAAAATTCATTCAGAAAAATATATCTATTGTCTGTCTCATGTAACATGGCAAGATTTTTAACAGTTCAAAGAAAGTAGGGTTAATGTTTACTTTTTGTTTATGTATCCTTTTGCCATCAGCTGGTCGTCAAGTGGAGGCTGTATATTTATTTTATCAACATGCTGTCAGCTAATCCATTTGCCATTATACTGTAATGCTAAACAAATTTTAAGGTATTTTAGACTGACATCTATGTTAAAACATTTATTGGTTTAAAGGTAAAAATTGCAAAAAATAAAATATCTGCTAACTTTTTTAATTTGCTCCAGACAGAGAATTTGGATTAACATTTGCGAGACTGTAGTTGAAGTTCTTATCACACTTTGGACATCTTAGCTAATAGAACTGGAACGAAAAGTAATTCAGGAAACTTGATTGACAACACACTTTTATTCACCAATAACTCACCAACGACTATTGCAAAGCAGTAATTCTGCTATTACTGATACTAAAAAGGCAGAGTTGGAAATATGTGGCGTGGAATGACGTAAGAATTGCTTAAAAACTATTCACGCGCGTCCCACTTTCTTCGTTTTATTAATACAATGTAGTAATATGAAAACGGTGAAAAGGATTTGTGGGAGAACAACACGGCGTGTAATGGACATCGATGTAACGATTACCGGCTCAATAGAAATGACTTGTATCAAAATCGCTATACACGAAATATAAGTTACTTTTAAAATTATGCAGAGCTCGCGGAAAATAAAACCATTGGTATCTGTTCGTAAATGTGTTATTTTACACAAGAAAGCTATTTTTTTGGGGCTGGTAATGCTTCGAGACAGAGAGGACAGATGACGCGCATAGCATGGCAGGGCGAGTTGTGAGCCGAGAGCGTTACTCACAAGATAGTAGCAAGTTTGCCTGCCTCTTCATCCCGTCTTTTTAAAAGTTAACTTTTCTTCTATTACTGGCTCGAAATGACACGAATTTGAAATATATTTTGTCAAACTATTAGAAAAAATAATTCAACAATAACATGCAATATTTTTGTATGCTTTTGGAATTACTATCAAGCACATATGGAAAGCATGGATGGAGAGAGGGGATAGAACGTGAAAAGAACACTCCTCAAGATCTTGGAGTTGCGTTTCATTTGGAAACGGATAGTTTTATTGCGCATTTCATTTTTAACACCTATACATTACTACTTTATCACAAAGTTTAGTTTGTAACTCTAACTTTCGCTGTTTTGTGACCATGTAAAATAAAATGTATTCATTAATATAGGAACACCTTATCGCGTATTTTATGCTTGTCTTATGTGCATCGGTAGTGCACTCAGAATAGCCAACGTAATATTAACTTTTGTTCGTTCGTGCATCAGCTGATACGGTACAAGATTTGTTAAATGGCACTTTGTTTCGTATATGTCAAGTTGCCACTCACTGACTGTCATAATCTTGCCAAGTTATATGAGACGGACAATACTTGGTAATTGTAAAGAGATGTATGCATGAACATTATTATTGGAACCAGACAGCAGCACTCAAAACCTTAGAACAGCCGTGACATCTTTAATTTGATATGGCATTTTCTTTTTGTGTTGCTGACCTCCATTGTAAATTTTAATTCTGATCACACTTTAACAATTAATCTACACATTTCCTTAACAAGATTCAATGCCCAGATTATTTTGTTTTCAAATTTTTTTTGCATAATATTTTTATAATTTTGTCAACACATTTATTTATTTTAGCAATCTACCACTTGCTGTAATGCTCCTTCAAAATTGTTACCAAAAGTTACCTGCATAAATGCATTTGCTAAAAAAAAATTCTCATATGAAATTGAACCATTACCAAAATCATTCTTGACTGCACAAATTAATTCGAAGACAAGATTCAAGTACATTTGAAAGGATTCAACTATAGATTTAGATTTGGCCCTTTTCTAGTTTTAATGTTTGGTACTTTCTTGAAAATGGCTCAAAGAAGTCACTGTCAGGAAAAATGAATCTTAGCTGGAAACAGTGGACACTTCAATCTATCCTTCACTTTCTCAACCTAATATGTACCATTATGTCACTAACTGGTACATGTTCTAACTAATGGAAATTATAAATTTGATAGGAAGAGCATTGTAACTTAAGTCATTTGAGTTTGATTGATGGGCAGGTGAGCCCTTACACAAAGTATATCAACATATCGTTCTGCTCTGAAATGTTCATTTCCTCGACACAGTGGGGACCAATGTAGATATGTAGTACTTTCATCTGGAATATTATAGCCGACTAGCTAGAGTCAAGTAAGTCTAATCATGCTGCTGTTTGTTAATAAGAAACATAGCTCTTGACTGATGCGTGGGATCTCCGTAGAAACTTTGAATGAGTCTTGCTTAAACCTCACTGTGAAACCTGACCCAGCGAATGAGAGCTCACAATATCACATTTATACTTATTTGGAAAGACAAGTATAAAAGGGATGAACGAAGTACTTCAGCATGCAACGTACACAAAAAGAATGGAACAATCATAAAACATGTGTGTATAGTGAGAGTTCCAATAGTTACAGCATGGCAATCCAACTGTGGTGATTTGTGATCTTGTGGACATTCATTACGACAAAGTTTAAACAATTGCAACCATGAAACAACACATACTGATGCCATAATTCACACAAAAAAAAATTATTGTTCATTTGTCTGTTTAGTCAATGTGGCAGACAAGATGGTGTCCACAAAGAGTGAGTAGGAAGAACAAATTTAAAAGTTTATCTACAATGCACACAACACGAAATACACATGTCTAAAGAAATATTTTTGGAACCTCTTCTAAGATTCCTTAGTATTAGTTTTAACTGTTGTCATGAACACCCAATTCACACTGTTCTAAACATGGACACATTAACAATCTTGCAAAGCTTAGCATCCATCGTTCACTAAATTCTTACGTTCATTGCACAATAAATGCCACAAACAAAAATGAAAAAAAGTTACCCTGAACTATTTGCACGTTTGCTTCTTGACGGAGGCATTTTGGATTCTACTTCAACATCAATCCCATCCAATTCATCCATCATAACTGACGAAGGTTCATCCTCCTCTGTATCAGGAAGCTCAGAATTCGAACTGTCCCCACATGCGATCTACACATGAATAAGATTACATTAATTATTGCTACCATGTCAAAATAGAGAAATTGGAACATAAATAGCTTGCATAAAACATACTTTTATCCAGAACAAAACCTTGTAGCACATAAATCTATTTTATGTAGCACACACACCTATTTTATCTACATAAATGTATCATCCAAAATTTGAACATTGTCAATATTGCCTTCAAATGAGAAACCTAATAACTTTAGTTGGTGCTAATTTAAATGAATATTAACAAGCACTGCACTTAAATCATTACTACACACATTTCATTAACTTAAGTTTTATTGATTTTGGATTACATACCATTATTTTAGAAAATTAATTTAAAAACTGACTTGATGCTCACTGGTTTATATAACATCTCATTGTCAAAGTTTCCCAAATTAATTAATTAGGCCTTTACATCTTACATCTTGCAATAAAGAGCTAATATTTTGATCTATTACTATTCCTTTTAAAACTGAAGATCTCAAACAGTACAAAAACATGGAGTACCATATAAATCCCCTCAAAAAGAGGAATTCTAACTTTGAAAATTACAACAAAACATCAGAATGAATGTAGGTCTCAAGACATTCATTATTACAGTGGATTCTCTATCCATCGTTTCTCAGGGGACTAACCAAATATTTCTATACATGTGGACTTGNCATTCATTATTACAGTGGATTCTCTATCCATCGTTTCTCAGGGGACTAACCAAATATTTCTATACATGTGGACTTGAAATGCAGATAAATAAAAATGGGACCACAGAATATGTTCCATGGATACGGCAGGATTTTAATCCATCCAAATTCAATACATAGAGGTTCCACTGTACATAACTTTCATAATGCACAGTCAGTTTACGTATAGTTACAACTTACAGCGGCTATATCTAGTAAATTTTTGGTATTTTAAAATTCTTGGTTTTTTCTTATTGTTGATGTTTTATCATGAATTGTTTCGGTTGTCAATTTTTTTTTTTTTNCAAAATAGAGAAATTGGAACATAAATAGCTTGCATAAAACATACTTTTATCCAGAACAAAACCTTGTAGCACATAAATCTATTTTATGTAGCACACACACCTATTTTAACTACATAAATGTATCATCCAAAATTTGAACATTGTCAATATTGCCTTTAAATGAGAAACATNTTGTCAATATTGCCTTCAAATGAGAAACATAATAACTTTAGTTGGTGCTAATTTAAATGAATATTAACAAGCACTGCACTTAAATCATTACTACACACATTTCATTAACTTAAGTTTTATTGATTTTGGATTACATACCATTATTTTAGAAAATTAATTTAAAAACTGACTTGATGCTCACTGGTTTATATAACATCTCATTGTCAAAGTTTCCCAAATTAATTAATTAGGCCTTTACATCTTACATCTTGCAATAAAGAGCTAATATTTTGATCTATTACTATTCCTTTTAAAACTGAAGATCACAAACAGTACAAAAACATGGAGTACCATATAAATCCCCTCAAAAAGAGGAATTCTAACTTTGAAAATTACAACAAAACATCAGAATGAATGTAGGTCTCAAGACATTCATTATTACAGTGGATTCTCTATCCATCGTTTCTCAGGGGACTAACCAAATATTTCTATACATGTGGACTTGAAATGCAGATAAATAAAAATGGGACCACAGAATATGTTCCATGGATACGGCAGGATTTTAATCCATCCAAATTCAATACATAGAGGTTCCACTGTACATAACTTTCATAATGCACAGTCAGTTTACGTATAGTTACAACTTACAGCGGCTATATCTAGTAAATTTTTGGTATTTTAAAATTCTTGGTTTTTTCTTATTGTTGATGTTTTATCATGAATTGTTTCGGTTGTCAATTTTTTTTTTTTGTTAAGTTAACAGGAATACGTAAGCTCAGATGTGTAATTATTTCGATTAAGGTTTTAAGAATTTTAATTTCTATTCGACAGGGTGGCATTTGAACTTGGGCAGTATTTTGGAATTTATTGTGTTTCCTAAGTTTTTCTCAATTTTATAGCCAAATGGCTGAAGTCTGGATTAGTTTAGTTTGTATCAGCTAAGTTCCAATGGGCAAACAGACCAACTATGGACCTTGCTGACCTGGACTTCTGCCCGGCCGGCTAGAGCTGCGGTTATACGTGCACATGAGCTTCGTCGAACCGCTTGCCTGTAGTGCAAGAACTGGTAGGCACCCCAAGGGGCGAGGAAGTGGTAAGGTAGGCAGCTGCAGGGGTTGGTGGGAGTGAGAGCGCATGCGAGGGTGCCGACGAGTACCTGGCAACAGGTCAGATAGTGTGTGGACGTGTGAAAAGCACTGACAGTGAGCATCCAATGAAACTATGGGCGCACAGCAACTAACTGCATTCTGGTAGTGGCATTACTGAGCGGCAGAACGTACATGCTGCATAAGGTAATAAGGATATAGAGTCAATTTAAGTTGAGAGATTTGGACAGTTCTTAACAGTGAGGTTGTGAGAGCAGATGAGGGTGAAGTGAGGTCAGTATGGAGCAGCACCGGAATGCAAGAGCAGGGCAAACGGGAGATTCCAGAGAAAATCCGTCGACCAGCGGCATCATCCGGCACGATTCTTACTTGCAAAAATTCGGAGTGAACCAGCCGGGGACTTAACCTGGTTCGCCTTGGTGGGAAGCAAGCAGTAATAAGTATTTTAATTACATTTTTAACAGCACCATATAAACATATATTTACACGTAAAGACAATTGTCATATGGCCAAGTTTTGTGTCATCATGTCTTGTAATAACAAGGATACATTGTATATTGTCAACGTGTATATAGAAAAGTACAGGGCTACATGGGGAAAAAAAAAAAAAAAAAACTCTGTTAAGAGAAATTGAGATGGAACATACACATTAATGGAGCACGTGTTTATCTGACTGGCATTTCTTACATCATCATAGAAACTGACTAAAACAAAGCAAGTGATATTGGTCTAACCATTAACAATTTAGTAAAATGTTTAAATTAAGTTATTTTTGTTCCAGGAAAGGGTTTGGAAAAAAATTAAGAAAATTATTGATTTATAAATGATTCAGTGTACCTTCTTTTTAAACCTTGGTTTAAATAATGGCTTATACACAAACCTGATTTAAACCAGGCAACAAATCTTCTCAACGCAAAATGGTATCTACGGTATTTATTACTTTTATAATTTTCTAACAAATTTTTTTTTACAAGTACGATTTTTACTATAGCAATAATCATATAAAATTGCAAAATAAAAGGCAACCTACCTGNTACCTTCTGTTTAAACCTTGGTTTAAATAATGGCTTATACACAAACCTGATTTAAACCAGGCAACAAATCTTCTCCACGCAAAATGGTATCTACGGTATTTATTACTTTTATAATTTTCTAACAAAATTTTTTTTTACAAGTACGATTTTTACTATAGCAATAATCATATAAAATTGCAAAATAAAAGGCAACCTACCTGNAAATTTTTTTTTACAAGTACGATTTTTACTATAGCAATAATCATATAAAATTGCAAAATAAAAGGCAACCTACCTGAGGACTGATATCACTAAATGACATCTGTGAGATTTGCATAGAAACATTTGAATTCTTATTGGCTTTTTTTTTACTAGGCACCTTGATGTCACTCATGTGTTGGCCATTTTTACTGAGTGGACGCTTGCCAATCTGTGCCCTCGCTTCCACATCCTGAAGACTGATGCCAACTGTGTTTAGCTCAGCAATTTCCTGAAACAGATACATATACAAATAGCAAACTATCTATGCATGTACTGATGTTTCCAATGACATAAATCACTTGTAAAGCAAATTTTGAGAAAATTAATATTCCCGTAGCTTTCAGTAACTATCATCACAATATTTTTCTTTGTGTTATAGTAAATTTCTACTGCATGTGTAAACTATACATTAACATACATATATAAGAATGTCACCTTTGTAGTGTGCATTTTGTTAGCCCTGGTTAACAATTTAGAAGAAAGTAAATTCCTGTTTATTTGATGTTCAGTACAGAAGTTTTCAGTTTATCTGCCAAACTATTATCAAAAATTGACGCGTGACTGACATCACAGTCGGGCAAGGTTTTGTGTGTTGGTCAGAGACACAAATGATATGACTGTGCTGACTTTATTGGCTGCTCGTCAAGACCATGGCCAGTATATAATCTAGGGCGCCTGGCTTGATGGCATAGCACAAAGTCTACTGTGGGCATAACCGTCCTTCGTACTACAGGTTTGCAAACAGCCACTGGTTTATCTGTATAGAGGCGTGGCCTGGGGTAGCCCCTGAATCGGCCGCTGTTGCCAGCCGGAACTCGTGTCCAGTCCTTGGGCGGAGGTGGTGCTGCGGCTGGCGGTGCTGATACTAGTCCACAGAGGGCTGCTGGTTTTGCAGTGCTGGAACCACGGATTTGCTATACCCAGTGGGATGAGGAGACCATAACGGAAGTTGACGACGACTTGGTGCGGCTCACTTGCGGTCTTGTAGAGTGGCTGAAATAGGGAGTGTGGGGCGGACTGGGGGGTGAGGCCTTGCCAGTTGTCGGGCGGCTTGAACTCGTACCCGGGCGATTATGCTGCAGAGGGCAGTTGGGGCTGGGTTACAGCTCACGGATTCGGAGGCAGTAGCTGCATTCCTAGCTTGCCACTTTGCACCACTCCTAGAGGTGTATGGCATAGAGATAGGAACTAAGGTCTGCCACGCTAAGGAAGAGCAGGCGATAAGGATCCCTAGCTAGGTGTAAAGCCAACCAGGGCCAAGTCACCCAGAGTCGTACCAGATTACTCCAACGNGGCGATAAGGATCCCTAGCTAGGTGTAAAGCCAACCAGGGCCAAGTCACCCAGAGTCGTACCAGATTACTCCAACGGGCGACAGTTCAGCACAGTGGTTAGAATGGTGGGTTTACCCTGGATGTCCGACAGATGGGAGTGTGGTCCAAAGGTAGGCATAACTCCAGAACCAGTCTATCACTCCTTCCGGTGACAGTTCAGCGTGGTGGATGGAGTAAATTAGCTAGGATGGTTGACTAGCCACCTTGTGGATTGAGTTCCTAGTGGCTGGGACTCTACCGTACTGTACACCAGGTGCACAGTATGAGTGGCCGTTTAATGGGTGTGTTCGTGAAGTACGTGCGCCTGGTTAAGGGAGCCCGCAATCCTAGGTTCTGCAATTGGGTTGTAATGACATAGTCTCCTGCTTTTCCCTGGTGGATGGACATCTACGTGGGATAAAATTCACAGTCACACTAGAATCAGTACTCTGAGGTTCGATAGAGAAGGTGTTTATTCCAGTGAGGACATAGACGTGACCCGTACTAACTCCTAACTATCAAGGACACTAACAGAAGAGTAAACAACGATAAACCAGGTGAAGGGGACCTGGGTCTAAACAAGACAAGAGCAGATGCAGTGAGGTAGCTATGATACTACCTGACCCTAACTCATTCGATGCTGTTGTCCAGAAGAAACTAGGGTGACACTACCAGAAGGGTAGTGGGTGTTCAAGGGGTGAAGGCTTCTTCAGGGGTTGCTAGTGAAGGTCCTTAAGTTTGGTAGGTAGCGGTGGTCCTACTGGAGGACGTCAGTGTCTGCAGAGAGCTCCAGCACATGAGGTGGTGGAGCGAGCTGCGGAGAATGAACTGCATTTCTGCAGCTGCATACTGACATGTATTCCAGCTGACCGAGGGCTCTCTGTGGTGCAGGCGTGGCAGGGGTGAGCTCCACCTCCCGTGGGCGGAGCTGCGCCCTCTGGTGCCATATCTTGGTCCATGGCGAAAGCAGGCATCTCTGTCATGCGGGGTTGCATCAGCAACGTGATCTTAGGTACTTGGCTGGCTTGTATCAAACGTGGGGAGTTGGCGCGACGCCTGACAAAAAAGCGAAATGATCTTGGTTGATGTGTCTGTGGGTGCCCCCGCCTCTAGGGGCATGCTGGTAGGCTCTGGTAGCAAGTCGTTCAGGGTTCAAACCCCACCTGGGGTAACGTGATGACATAACTGTCACGTGGTAATGGCCTGGTGTCAGGGTGAATCCTCCCATCCCTTCATTTGTTATGTACCGTATTTTATCNTAACTGTCACGTGGTAATGGCCTGGTGTCAGGGTGAATCCTCCCATCCCTTCATTTGTTATGTACCGTATTTTATTGCATATAAGTTGCCTGCGCTTATAGGTTGTACCATTATTTTCAAATGGCGTTAAAAAAAAAAAATATATATATTTATCTATTATAGGTTGCGCTCATCATTGTGGTTGTACATCCTGTACAACACGGCGCACCTCGGATGGCTGGTGCAATCGACCTCGGTAGTGTGGCAGCGGTGTCCTTGCAAACAAGCGATGTTGCCAAGCGTAGCTACGGGCCTACAGCGCAGTCACAGTGTGTCACAAGTTTGTTGGACGTAGTTCTTTTGGAANTAACTGTCACGTGGTAATGGCCTGGTGTCAGGGTGAATCCTCCCATCCCTTCATTTGTTATGTACCGTATTTTATCGCATATAAGTTGCCTGCGCTTATAGGTTGTACCATTATTTTCAAATGGCGTTAAAAAAAAAAAAATATATATATATTTATCTATTATAGGTTGCGCTCATCATTGTGGTTGTACATCCTGTACAACACGGCGCACCTCGGATGGCTGGTGCAATCGACCTCGGTAGTGTGGCAGCGGTGTCCTTGCAAACAAGCGGTNCGGTAGTGTGGCAGCGGTGTCCTTGCAAACAAGCGATGTTGCCAAGCGTAGCTACGGGCCTACAGCGCAGTCACAGTGTGTCACAAGTTTGTTGGACGTAGTTCTTTTGGAATGTACAGATATAGCGCCCGAGACGCAGCCTTGACTGCCGGAGTTTATATATTTATTGGAAAAAAGAAATCTATATACATATAAA
Organism: Clitarchus hookeri; assembly: GCA_002778355.1. Taxonomy (NCBI): domain Eukaryota; kingdom Metazoa; phylum Arthropoda; class Insecta; order Phasmatodea; family Phasmatidae; genus Clitarchus; species Clitarchus hookeri. Next base: position 151,752 of record NQII01001803.1, read on the forward strand.
TGTTGTGTCAGTTTGTTTGGACGCATATAACTCCTGAAAAAATCAACCAACTTTCATTCTGTTTTTTATAAACCTTCCTTTTGTTCCCACGAGTGTTTGTACACCTTTCTTTTTTATTTGTATTACCTGCAAAGGTACTAAAATCTGCAAAAAGATTATTTTTACCATGCTTTCACACCAGGAAGCACCTTTGTTGACAGTTGTCTGTTTGAACATTTCAGCTGTTTGAACAATCCAACATATTCGTATGCGCGGAAGAAGGTAAAACTAAAAACATTGTATACAAACAAGTACTTCAATAATAAAAATTTTGAAAATACATATACTTCTTTCAATAAATTTCACAGAAATGAATAGAACCAAAATCTTTTATGCCACAGCAACGCGTGGCCGGGTAAGCTAGTAACTTATAAACATGTAATTTAATTTGAAAAGATATTTTCAAAAGAAAAATTTTATTAAGCTTTTTTTTTATTTATATATTTCAAGTATTTTTAACGATGTATGTTAAAAGCAAAAACCTAACCATTATTTCTGCAGTTTATCGTGGATTGAAAGTTTTAAATAAACGTGCAAAATATAGAAAGGCATTTTAATATTTCCATTACGTAATTCCCTTTGCAATCCTTAACAGAAAGAGAAATTTTAAAATAAAATGAAATAAAAGGAATTGATTCTTGCCATACGATAACTGACAATTGATTATTCTCGAAAGCTGTCTGTGGAATGCACAGAGATAGCAGCACATTAGCGTTGGTTCTTGAGTACCAAATGTTAGCCTTGACTGACACGTCTTTCTCTTATATAGTCTTTGCGCCGCACATAGTGTTGTTTTGATGTTGTGACTGTGAAGAAGTGCTTACACCGCAGGTTTCAAAATGAAAGTGATTTTGTTCGCTGAAGAGTTTGGAAATCGAGCCGCGGGCCGTGAATTCGGAGTAAATGAAAAGTTAGTGCTGGGCTGGAGGATGCAGTTCATTTTTCTCACTTATAAGTCGCACCCCTAATTTTCAAAATAAAATGTGCAACTTATATGCGATAAAATACGGTAATCAGCGTGCCTTTCTCACAAATCAGCTGAGGGCTGTGTTTATGTACAAAGTCATTTAACAGATTTCACCTGAAGGCGCTTTAAAGTGGCTCTACTCTGTAGCCTCCTACAGGTCGCATGGCACGTAATTTCTTTACACGAGACAAAGCTCTAGTGAGGCCAGCTCTAGGCCTTTCGTTACCTAGGCTGGTCTGTATCTACCTAATATTTACAACAAGAGTACCCTTATAATGTCTAATAATACTAACCAATTGACGTACGGACCACCTACAGAAAATAAAAATACACATTAACATCAAAGACTCAAAGGCATTTAAAAGAATTTACATCAATTTTAAACTTTTTGCTTTCGATAAAAAGTCCTTGAGTAAAATGGCATCTGTCTGGATTCATTCTTCACCTATGAGGAAGTCCGTGCTTCACTAAGAGAATCTGTGTTTCACTGTTACCAACTAGGATGTCTATTGCATCGTGNTAATGTCTAATAATACTAACCAATTGACGTACGGACCACCTACAGAAAATAAAAATACACATTAACATCAAAGACACAAAGGCATTTAAAAGAATTTACATCAATTTTAAATTTTTTGCTTTCGATAAAAAGTCCTTGAGTAAAATGGCATCTGTCTGGATTCATTCTTAACCTATGAGGAAGTCCGTGCTTCACTAAGAGAATCTGTGTTTCACTGTTACCAACTAGGATGTCTATTGCATCGTGNACCTATGAGGAAGTCCGTGCTTCACTAAGAGAATCTGTGTTTCACTGTTACCAACTAGGATGTCTATTGCATCGTGGCTAATATGCGCTATCACTAGATACTTGCACTGTGTAAATAAGCTACAGCTTTATTATACACTATTGCATGATATAGTTCGTCTTACATTGGCTTTGACTAACATCATTTTCGCTGATAACAGCAATTTAACAGCTGTTTCAATACTGGCGTATATACACTGTCTCTGTTGAGTATTTGACAACTCACTTTCTCAGGTTACTGGCTGACTCTGGTTGGAGCCTTGGATTTGCATTGACGACCTCCCTTCCTCAAGGCCGCATACTGGGGGTAGGTCCATGTGAACATGGAAGTGGCTTGCTATGGTGATTCACGGTAATGTCCTGGCTGTAGAGGTGCTGCGGCAGTCATGGGAAGACAGCTCTCTTGTGGACTGGCTGTTGGTCATTGGGTTCATGTCCCCAGCAGTGGTCAGCTTGGGGCCACCAGGCACCGGGGGAAGATCAGGTGTCCTCTCCTCCTGGAGGGGTGACAGTGGGGTAGCCATCAGGGACAGGGATTTCTCTACTCCCCCTGCCCCCTCGGCACTGCTAGGGTCTTCCTCCCGTACAGGTGATGCGGTAGTGATCTCGGCGCCTTCTTGCGTCGTGACCCAGTGGGTGACCACTCTCTCCTGGGTGGATGTGGCCTGGGTTACCGTCCGAGGCAGGGGCTCTTCGGGCTTGCAGGAGTCCAAATTTGCCACAGTTCCAACATTCTCTTCACATACATCAGCAAAGAACTGGTGCTACTGCCTCTATCCTGCTCACAAATTACTGTCCTCGGACCCCAGCCACCTCAAAATGCTCTGACACACATATATCTGTCTTTCGCATCTGACAGTCTTTTAGGGAAGACTGGGCTCACAGATGTCCTGTTTGGCCAAACACCCAATGCAAATTTGCATGAAATCTGAAAGAAATTGTGAAAAAGACTTGATTAAGAAAAAAAAGTTCTGAATATCAGACTATCTCCTTGAATATGGGACATCTTTCCTCGAATATCGGAAATACTCCCAGAATATAGGGTATTCTTCCTTGGATGTGGGATTTCTCCCTCTTTATAGANTTTCCTCGAATATCGGAAATACTCCCAGAATATAGGGTATTCTTCCTTGGATGTGGGATTTCTCCCTCTTTATAGCTCTCTTAATTGAACATACATAGGACTTATCCTACTTGAGTAAGATATTTTACAGGAATAAAGGACTACTACAAAATTAGAACTATTCAAAAATAAGACACTTCGAATACAGTATTTGAAAATAAGTTGACCACATAGTTTTACAAACAATAAAATTAATTTCCCTGATTTACAGACCATTTTTCCTGACCTATTATCAGGAACACCACAACCTTCAATATGTTTTTCTACTGGGAACTGGCATAAATAAAGTTACAAGAAATGCAAACAAAAAATGAAGAGAGTAGAGGATACCTTACTTGTATTATTAGAATTTCCAGTAGTAAATTTTATACACTCAAACGAAAAATTGGAGAATTTAAGTGTTGATCAAAACAATAGAAATGTATCAACAAATTATGCCACAATATATCTAAATTAGGAAAAAAAAACTTTAAATTCTCTAGAAGAGCCCTGTAACTATATAATTCTAAAATTATAGATACCCAAGTCACAGAAACAATATTTTAGACAGTCATTCTAGAACAATTGTACGTAAATGCAATTCATACAAGCACATAATAAAAGTCGTAGCTTATTTCATAAACACCAACATTATTTGTTTGTCATCACTATGTGTACATGTTGGCTGAAGATTGTCTGTAATTTATGACTAACACAGTTTAACACAAAGTTTCACTTCATATCATTAGGGCCTATTGATTACTTATTACAATCTCCCTCTTTATATGCAAATTAAAAAATAATAACTTCACACATTTTTGTACACTGAACACCTGCATTTATGTTCACTGTTAGGCTACTATTTAAAGAGCCAGCATTTCTGACTCAACAGCAATAGCCTGCTGTGCTTCCTCCAACAAACATCTCAGCAAGCTTATTTATCTTAATTTTTTTCTTTTCATTCTGGGAAGTCTGTTCTGCTTCTTGACTTGAACATTTTTTCATAGCTTATATATATATATAATCCATTTGCATTTCTTGCATACAGAATAGAAACTGAAATTTTCTGTAAACCTCCATGAGCTAAAACTGTGTCATATACGAGTCTGTGCCGCCTCAAAAACCTATCCGAGGCTTCAATTAAACTGCTTACCCAAATAAACTCACCATACCAGTTCTATACCGCTTCCGAAGATACACAAAGAACAATGGCCACCTCCAAGACGTCCCACTATCAGGAATTGGCAGCCCCACTGAGAGAATCTCAGCAGTTGTAGATGCCCACCTTCAACCTAGGGTACAGCAGCTTTTGTCGTACGTCAAGGACACTGGCCACTTTAACGCTTGACACACCTGTGCACAACTCCCCAAGATGCATATATGGCCACCATAGATGTCACATCTCTCTATATCAACATCATACACTCATCTGATCTGTCGGCCATAGAATATTACCTCAAGCAAAGACCCCCACACAGCAAATCTTCTACAGCATTCCTTGTTGAACTTGCAAGTAAACCCTCAGCAACAACTTCAGCTCTAAAATACACAATACAGGTACCTTCAAGTTAAAGGCACAGTGATGGGTATACGTATGGCACCATTCTATGCCAACCTGTTTCCATCCACCAGCCCTCAACTTCTTTCAATAGCAGACTTGGTAGTCGTACATACCGCATCCAAAGCAAACATAACTGTGCAACAGAAAACCTGATTTATCAGCTACATTGCCAACACTGTAATGAGGAATAAATCTGCCTCACCACCAACACTCTCAGGCAGAGAATAAATGGCCACAGAGCAGACACCAAACAAGTCATAGCTGGTCACATCCACAACCTACAACACAAACCAGTTGCAGCACATGCAGCATCACATAACAAAGATTTTGATTCCTGCTACAGCACCAGAGTTGTGAGAACCCTACCACCTCCAAGCAATAACTCCAGCACTGGAAATTAGCTTATCAATTTATAACGAAATCGAGGCAGCCCCCAGGCCTCAACATAAGATAATAACAGTTTCAAACCATACTCATCAGCTATATCGGGAAATTTTCAATCTTCCCGCCACACCCTAGTTTGCCACCTGGCCACTATGTTTACTACCAACAGCACCCTTCCACCAAATCGCAGTGTTCTACAACTCGCCGCCTGATGAAGCTGGCCAAGGCCTGTGAACCGTCGCGACTGCATGAGAAATGTGTCATCCTTCTTTGTGTGTACCTGTTGACAAATACTGGACTGTGAGTACTTGAATTTCTGTCCTTTTATATATTTTTAATATTAATAAGAAAATGTTAGGTTCCCACTGAACTTTAAGCCAGCTACTAATATTCTCATCACAATGCACCAATTCACCACTCCTGTATGCTTAAAATATATGTTTAACAATAACAAAAATATACCGATAAATATAATAACTCACAAAATATGTACCTGTTGCTAGTAGCTTGTAAAGCGAAAATAAATATGTGCAGGGCACNGATAAATATAATAACTCACAAAATATGTACCTGTTGCTAGTAGCTTGTAAAGCGAAAATAAATATGTGCAGGGCACATAAATTCCTTTAACTATGATGCCATATTGCTACTTCTGCTTTGATTTGTGGTGCTTCAACAAGGCAACACCGAGGATCCTTCGATTTGACCCATTGATACAGTAATACACATTGATCAATGCAAATAATATGTGAAAATGAATGCTTTATTAATGTTAAGTTCACAAATTTTTATTTGAAGTATGATATTAGATCCTTATTATCATCATTCACACTGCATGCAAACACGCAAACAATCATTTTTTTGCAAAATAAACAACATTCTAATTATTTTATGACCTAACTTAACATTCCGGCTAACTTTTCCCTGTATGATGAAATTCCTCGACTTTTGTACGGTATTTCCAGTTTTCTTGGTGGGTGGACACCCTGCATTCTTTCTTCAGGGCATTCACTTCCTGCTCCAGTTCATTTCTTATGCTGTCAATTTTTTGCCCACTATGTAACTGACACTGCCGATTTTCTGATGTATTAAAAGACTCAATTTCTCGACCTTGAGTTCTATTTGTGTGCTCATTAACTCTGCAAACATCCTGTATTTTTTTTATCTACATTTCCATTTACAGTATCTATATTTCTACCTGCATTTCCATTTAACAGTATCCATTTTCTTATCTACTAATTAACTAACACCATTTACATTACATATACATTTTCTTTTCTACATTTACATCTACNATCCATTTTCTTATCTACTAATTAACTAACACCATTTACATTACATATACATTTTCTTTTCTACATTTACATCTAATTCTTATTTGATCACTACGTCACTACTAATTCACGAACACCATTTACATTAGGTATACATTTTCTTTTATACATTCACATTTACTTCTTATTTGGCTACTGCCACTAAGTCTTTTGATTAAAATGCAGAGCTTCCATATCAGCTAACATTTTTCTGNACTAATTCACGAACATCATTTACATTAGGTATACATTTTCTTATCTACATTCACATTTACTTCTTATTTGGCCACTAAGTCTTTTGATTAAAATGCAGAGCTTCCATATCAGCTAACATTTTTCTGGTTTTCATTCATTGTAGGACTAAACAAAATCTGTTTTATATGTGGCCTTAATCCTCGTCTACAGACAAACTACTGTAATGCCTAAAATACAAGTTTAACATTAAATACATGCATCCATCACACTTCTTAACACCAGTGTTACACATGCCTGGACATTGCCAGGTTCATGGGGGATGGTGGTCTTAGTAAAATAAAAGTACTAAATTAAAAATTCTTAAACTATTTTCAACTACACCAAAAAAAAAAAACCTATGCAGCTTTTTTCTTTACCATCTATTGTAATCCACTCTCAACTGTAACCTTTCGTGAAACCAATAAACTAGTACTGAATGTCTAGTTGCACTAATTTATTAAATAAATAATTAGTACTGCTAATAAACACATAGTCCATTTCTCTAAATTAGTCCACATGCACCAGTGTGTCAGTCTCTCACGACCTCCCACTTCTGCTCCAACGCATGGATCAAATACAAACACTGCCACACTCGTCTGCAAGAATACCGTGCACACACTGACTCCCAGGCCACTGCCGCCATTTGTTGAAACCCACTGGAACACTTCCCAGGCGCTGCCATCCACACNAATGCAGAGCTTCCATATCAGCTAACATTCTTCTGGTTATCATTCATTGTAGGACTAAACAAAATCTGTTTTATATGTGGCCTTAATCCTCGTCTACAGACAAACTACTGCAATGCCTAAAATACAAGCTTAACATTAAATACATGCATCCATCACACTTCTTAACACCAGTGTTACACATGCCTGGACATTGCCAGGTTCGTGGGGGATGGTGGTCTTAGTAAAATAAAAGTACTAAATTAAAAATTCTTAAACTATTTTCAACTACACCAAAAAAAAAAAACCTACGCAGCTTTTTTCTTTACCATCTATTGTAATCCACTCTCAACTGTAACCTTTCGTGAAACCAATAAACTAGTACTGAATGTCTAGTTGCACTAATTTATTAAATAAATAATTAGTACTGCTAATAAAAACATAGTCCATTTCTCTAAATTAGTCCACATGCACCAGTGTGTCAGTCTCTCACGACCTCCCACTTCTGCTCCAACGCATGGATCAAATACAAACACTCTGCCACACTTGTCTGCAAGAATACCGAGCACACACTGACTCCCAGGCCACTGCCGCCATTTGTTGAAACCCACTGGAACACTTCCCAGGCGCTGCCATCCACACACGCGCAACAACTCCCACCAGCAGTGCAAGGGTTGTATTTATACACATGCAGATACTTTCTGGATATTCCATACACATGTGTGTCCCAGATTACTCAATTCATTGTCCAGAGGAAATTGTCGGCCGCTCCTAGGCACGAGACGTCAATCGCTAGCAAGTCATATCTTACCCCGCCGTACTCTGCACTACGTCATCACCAAATCATATCTCCCCTCGCCAAACCGCGCCTTACGTCATCCCAGTATGATTCCCTTGCAGTCTCACCAGTCGTGAGTCATGCAGGCCACGAGCTGGTAGCAGGTGGCCAGGAGGACAAGACTGCCAGCTCAAAACAATATGTATTTATTGTGCTAACGTTGCTCATTATCTAGCCAGTGATCCACTCATCCATGAATACATAAAAAATAACCATGAAACTTTTCAGTGTACGATACCCAACACAACCTAACACAGTGACTTATGAATGTGCACTGGCACACTGGCTGTCAAAATAAGTGTCGAGATATACTGAATGCAGAATCCTTGCTAGAATGCAGAATAGAAATAAAAATGTTTCCTAATAATTTTTTGTGACAAGTCTATACTTTTTTTATATGCCAAGAGGCTAATGTACCATAAATAAGTGAACATTTGTCATCTGCTTCCACATTACATGCTTAACTAGATAACATCTAACAATATAAGAAATACAAATTAAAAGAAATAGGAACAGCATTTGTTAAAATTTGCTNATAGAAATAAAAATGTTTCCTAATAATTTTTTGTGACAAGTCTATACTTTTTTTATATGCCAAGAGGCTAATGTAGCATAAATAAGTAAACATTTGTCATCTGTTTCCACATTACACGCTTAACTAGATAACATCTAACAATATAAGAAATACAAATTAAAAGAAATAGGAACAGCATTTGTTAAAATTTGCTNGCTTAACTAGATAACATCTAACAATATAAGAAATACAAATTAAAAGAAATAGGAACAGCATTTGTTAAAATTTGCTATCAATAATTAATATTAAAATAAAGCTTTACAAAATGGAAAAAAATTCTAGTCAAACTACAAAACTAATTACAGTACTAATCACATGCAACTGCTTAATATAATCAAGGTCCTAGTACAAAAAATCTGAAAATTTAAGTATTATTACGATTAAAACCAAAAAAAGCTCTTTATCAGAACTGTACTTACATCTCTATCCTGCCGTCTTTTTTTGTGACCCAGGAGCATACCTCTGTAAGCATCTTCGTTAATTTCGTAAGGGTTGAAATTGGCAGTCACATTCGATTCCAGATCAAAACCGCTGGGCTTACAAGACAACGTAGAAGTAACACAACTAAAGTCAGCACTTAATGAGCACTCCAGTGCAGACAACTGTTTCTTCTGTTTCTTGTTGAGCTTTACAGGAGGCCCCTCTGTAAACATACAATTTACTTTTTCAACAAGTTCTTATAATTACCATGGCTAAGCGATACAAATAAAAATAAAATAAAAGAGTATACGGTCTCAACAGCTAGCCTAAAAACCACTTGGGGCATTCTCAAGATACATGCAGCTAAATGGGAAAGAACAAGGAGTTGTAAATACCAACATTTATATAAAAGATTAACACAAATTATTACAAGCTGCCAGAATTAACATCACTGAACAATGGCAGCATTACATAGCAACTAAGGATTGGAGTGGAGTGGGGTAGATAAATTTGGGCGGCTCTTAACATCAGGATCTTGAGAACAGGTGAGGGTGAAGTTAGGCGAGTATTGAACAGCGCCAGAATGCAAAGAGGGATACTGGAGATCCCAGAGAAAACCAGCCTACCAGCAGCTCCGTCCAGCACAATTACCACGTGCAAAAATCCAGGAGCAACCCCACTGGGAATTGAAGCCGGTTTGCCTAGGTATGAGGTGAGTAGCCTGACCATTACACCACCGCAGCCCCTTAAGGATTGCAGTTGATACAAACAAGGAAATTCTGGACATATCATAGCCCACTTTACTACCACTTTAAAATGCATATAAGTGAGAATGATGCAACAGTTCTGTCCTGTTATAAACACATTATAGTGTGATGGGGTTAGCCTGTAAGAAGAGTATGTAAGTTTATGTGGGTGACACACACCACAGCTTGGCACACCACCATTAGTGTGGTGATGTTAGGCCCAACCCACATGATCCGATAATAGCTGGACCCCCATCCAATCTCAACACTGACGCGCCACGAGTAACGCCATTCTCTCATCTAGCCTCGCCACAGCCGCGTTCCCCTCCTAAGAAGAGCCGTATACGTCACAGTGTGTCTTCTAAGCCAGGGAGGTTTGCCCTACCGTTGCAGTCTGCTGCACTGCAAACCGCTTTGCATCAAGTCGCCGCTTACCCCTCCAGCGCCTGGCGCGTGAGGGTAAGTCTCCACCGCTCGCAGTTCTCTCCACAACCTGCAACGCCCGTGCTGGCCCTATGAGCAGAGTATAAATAGGACACACAGTCCTCAGTTCGAGGCCGTCTTGCGCCAGTTCACTTGCCCGCTTTTACTCTGCCAAAGAGACACCAGACCTCACACTTCACCTTTGCAGAATGTCACGCTGCCCGAAGAACTACCAACTTTAAATCGCAACAGTCTTACGATGCTCGGTTGAGAGCTCTGCTCTGCACGACACTGCTGCGCTGCCCGTCAGCATACCAATGCATCCGTGCTTCCAGTTACCTTGTAGCTAGCTATCACGAGTGTAAGTACCGCAGTTTTGGGGTTGCCCTCGCCCCCCGCGCTGCTGCGTCTTCAGAGACATAGGTAACTATACCAGCTGGCAACTTAGGACCGGCCCTTAAGGCCTCAGTCAGGGTACAGGCTGGTTTATGTGTGTTTTAATTGAGCAATCAATAAAACAGGCATGAATCGGACTTGGTCGAATTGTCTCTCCCACACTCTGTATTACTACATCTTATCCTTTCTCTTTCCGGTTGGTCACCTGTCCTAGTAAGACTCTTCTAGGGTTAGCCACAAGCCAATACCTTGTTCCTTTTCTCTCCATTGATAACTATCTTGAAGTGCAGCTTAGGAATCTTGCCTTCCTGGGCCTCATTAGAGCAGTTGTCTCTTGGACTACCGACCTTCCAGCAAGTGCGTGGGTCAGACGACGTTCCACGCGCCTGGTTTCTTGCTTGGAAACGATAGCCCAACTCCCAACAGGAGTCCTGCTCTTCGTGACACCTGGGTCAGACCGCGAAGTTCTGCATGCCAGGGAGCCAAGGGAGGAGACACCCTTTGCCGTCTACTGCAACCTCCAGTTTGGAATTTGGGTCACATCATGACGTTCCGCGCGCTAAGTCTCTGGGTTGAAGACCAGTAGTACAGGTCTCCGACCTCACCTGACCACTGTATTCCTCATTCTATCAGGCTGTGTCTCCNCTGGAATTCGGATCAGATCGCGACGTTCTGCGCACAAAGTCTCTGGGTTGTAGACCAGTAGTCCAGGCCGCCCACCTCACCTGGCTTCAGATTCCCTCATTCCATCAGGCTGTGTCTACCCTTACTAGCCACCCACTATCAACCTAATTGGTTACCTCCACCACCTTATGCCTCATTATAGGACTGGGTGGGGCAAAGCTGCCAAGATAGGGTTAGCTCAGGCTGGGGTACGAAGGGAAAGCGGCCCAGTTGACAAACAGGTATGCTCCTGGAAGAAAGAGGAGGCTGCATGTCAAAGAGGGTCAACCACCAGCTCAGCAAGCTCCACTTCTAACCTCCTCTGGCACGTACCACGCGCAGTATCTCCGCTGCCACCTACGCCACCCAAGAAGACACCTACCTTCGTCCAGCCAGCTTAACGTTACCAGGGTAGTCAGGGCCATTAAAGTCACACCAGCTTGCATTTCAACCAGGTCACCCACTCGCCCATTGCTTGCCTGTGCGCCACCTAAAGCTCAACGCACAATTATTGACGTGGCCAGGCACCAGGAAAAACTCCGTTCAAGCGACGAGCACGGCTTCACTGTCATCCAGGAGGCCTTACCCTCCAACAGGAAATCCTACTAAGTGTAAGTGACCAGGCGAAAACACTTTGTGTGAACGAAACAAGTACAGCAAATGCTCTGGTTCTATTCTGTTACTTTTTGGCATTTCATTGTATCGGACAGAAGCACTAATATCCCAATTTATATGATACAATTCTGAGGACTAAGTCTGCATTGCCAGCTTTTCCTCCTACCCCAGGTTGTTAGGTATCGGAGAAGTACATGTCAAATGATCAACTGTAGACTACTTATAGAGTTTTTCTTGTGAAATAGTGTAAAAATACCTAAGCACTGGGTTCACATGGTTTTGCAAATTCACAATGTACAAGGATACTTTCTACAATTTCTATGAAAGGCTGTGTGCTCATAAACACATGGATTACTCCATTAACTTGGTTACTTTACGCTCAAATTTACACTCTTTCATAGAAATAGAAGAGATTGGATGGAAGACATAGTGACTCTAGCATACAAAAGTGCACACTGTAATGTCATAAATAATGCAGCTTCAGCTTTTATACATGTACAATATTCTACAAATTATACACAGTGCATGTTTACTAGCAGGAGGGCCCACTATAAAATTATTAATGGCATTATTACAGTATACATGGCAATTATTATAAAATGTGTAAAATATTAACTCCTACATGCATATAACTGTAGAGGAAATTGCAGTTTCAGCTCACCAGGATAGTTTTCATCTTCTGAACTTTGGTCACTTTCTCCAACCTCTTGCCGGATGACTTCCAGTTCCTGGAAATATCGTCGCTTTGCCCTATGCTCCAAAGAAAACTTTGTCTTTGGTGCAATGTGATTGGGAATACGTTCCAACCTTGGTATCACCCCAGGGGGCTGACAGTTGACTGCTTGGAGGTGCTGCTGTCGTGACATCAGTATCTCTTTCAACAGTCGTGACAAGTACCGCCTTTTCTGATACCTGTGCACAAGTGACGGAAATATTTATTGCTGAACCTGCAACCTTACCCACAAAACACACATAACATTATTGGATTAAGTTTTAAAAGATTTAATACTTGGGTTCCTTTTTACCAAATATACTGACATACCCCCTTCCTGTGTATTTCTGTATCAGTCATCACTGTGTTTAATACTTTGACAACAAAAGAAATATGTTTATATTCTTAGTCTGGACCAATGATTTTGTTGGAATAATTTGGTTGCTACTAGTGAAATATAATGCTTTTTGTTTTTTGCATGATTTTTGTTATATTAAATGGGTAAAATTTTTTCAAAATTTGCATTGGCCCTANGGGTGAAATTTTTTCAAAATTTGCATTGGCCCTATACGCCCGCCATGGGCCCTCGGGACTTCATAAGAATAAATTTTCTTACAGGACCACAGCGGGTGTACATGCCCGCTCTTTAGTTTCTTTTATTTTTCATGGTAAATTGCTTCCTTTGTTCGGCTGAATGAAATCAGAGAAAACTACCACAGCATGGCAATGTTCGGCTTCTCCCCTCCCTCAAATCTTACCTGATAAAACGAGAGTTCAAAAGTATTTAGATTACCCTGAAAGACAATGCTAAGCAGTGATGCACTGCTGCTGTGGGAATCCGTAATCTGTATTTCGTCAGCGACAGCCACACTGAATGTTACTTAATATTACTACTGTCAGATTATCTGTGTCAGCCCTCCCGCTGCATAATGTGGTATTCCCAGATAGAGAGAGAGGTGACACNTTTGTTGGAATAATTTGGTTGCTACTAGTGAAATATAATGCTTTTTGTTTTTTGCATGATTTTTGTTATATTAAATGGGTAAAATTTTTTCAAAATTTGCATTGGCCCTATACGCCCGCCATGGGCCCTCGGGACTTCATAAGAATAAATTTTCTTACAGGACCACAGCGGGTGTACATGCCCGCTCTTTAGTTTCTTTTATTTTTCATGGTAAATTTTTNTAAATTTTCTTACAGGACCACAGCGGGTGTACATGCCCGCTCTTTAGTTTCTTTTATTTTTCATGGTAAATTGCTTCCTTTGTTCGGCTGAATGAAATCAGAGAAAACTACCACAGCATGGCAATGTTCGGCTTCTCCCCTCCCTCAAATCTTACCTGATAAAACGAGAGTTCAAAAGTATTTAGATTACCCTGAAAGACAATGCTAAGCAGTGATGCACTGCTGCTGTGGGAATCCGTAATCTGTATTTTGTCAGCGACAGCCACACTGAATGTTACTACTGTCAGATTATCTGTGTCAGCCCTCCCGCTGCATAATGTGGTATTCCCAGATAGAGAGAGAGGTGACACNTTACTACTGTCAGATTATCTGTGTCAGCCCTCCCGCTGCATAATGTGGTATTCCCAGATAGAGAGAGAGGTGACACTCCAATACACAAACAAGCCACCAACACTCAAACTCACTCACCGCCTAACTACATTTCTACCGGCAATTGAAAATCTAACACCACTTCAGTATTTTCCACTCAGTTCACGAATGTGCAGGGCTGTCCCAAAAACAGTTGTCATTCTGGTTCTACTCAGTGCTTATTATGCAAGTAAATTTCAACATGGCAGACAAGTTTTATCAAGAACTCAACAAATTCTGAAGTTAGCACAAGAAAGTAAATCCAATTCAGATTCTGATAAGTTTAATACCTAATACTCCCCTTCTTAAAATATATAAATTTTTACTTTTCGTTTAAAATGTGAAAATTACATCTTTACTATAAACAATTTGTTAGATGATTCAGACTTCAATTTTTGTGGAGGAGATTTAACTAGTTCTTCCGAAAATTATGAACACAGAGCTAAAAATCAGAAAATGTGTGCAAGAACAAATATCAAAGTTTCTGTTACTGCCATCAGTGATCATGCTCTATCAACCTCTGCTAATTTCCAATCATTCATAATAGAGGATGGGATTTCTACTAGCCAACTTACAAATACACCATCTGAAAATCAGTTGACTGATCCTAAAACAAGAAATGAACAATCTGGTATTAATTCTAATGTAAGAGAGGAATTGAAAGATGTCGCACCAATCAAGCTTATCGAAATGTTTGTCAGTGAAGATATTTTACAAATGATGATTGAACAAATATATTTGCAGAGCAAACTTTCAGTTCTGCACAGTGTCAATCAACTACAAAGTGGGAGAGTTGAATAAATCGCTTGGAACTATTTGTTACATGGCACTAGTCTGAAAACCAANTCAATCAACTACAAAGTGGGAGAGTTGAATAAATCGCTTGGAACTATTTGTTACATGGCACTAGTCTGAAAACCACTGTTATTGGAGCATTAACATTTTATACAAAGATGACTTTGTTTCATCAGTGATGAGTGGAGACAAGATTCAAAATGCTGTTAAGGCTCTGGCATTTTTAAAATAACAAGGCATATGTTGTAGGTGACCGACTACATAAGATTTCCCTTCTGGCTGGGAAAAAATAAAATAAAAATGAAACTAGTATAAAGTTGAAAAAAGGCTAAGTTATTGCGAAGGAAAATGAGTGAGGCGTTGTTTTGAAGTGGAAAGATAAACGCGATTAACTTATGATTTCCACCAAATGCATGGAAGAAATGAAAGTTTTGGAAAAAAAAATAATGGTAGGGAAATATTAAAGCAAAAAGTGGTTTTTGATTATAACAAAGGCAAATTGTTGATTGACATTTCCGATCAAATGCCAAAATACAATTCAAGTTTACAAAGGACAGTAAAATTGTAGTACCACAAACCTGCTGTTGAGTTTCGTTTTGGAAATGCACTTTTGAACTCAAAGATAAAACATGTGGTACGAAAAATTTGTCCATTACTGCCTTTGAGGAATAAATAGTAAAGGAACAAGTGAAGAAGCCCACTGAAAAACAGAAGTATGTGAAACCTTGCCTTCAACATCAAGGTGTCCCATATGAGCCACATTTCTGTTTGGAATGTATACATACATACCACCGCAACTTAAGAAACATTGTCCACCGAACATGTTCGTAGTTTTGTAAAAAAAGATTATTTTGTAATGCACGACAGACTGTATTTTTGTAGAACTGCTCATGNTCAATCAACTACAAAGTGGGAGAGTTGAATAAATCGCTTGGAACTATTTGTTACATGGCACTAGTCTGAAAACCAACAACACACTGTTATTGGAGCATTAACATTTTATACAAAGATGACTTTGTTTCATCAGTGATGAGTGGAGATAAGATTCAAAATGCTATTAAGGCTCTGGCATTTTTAAAATAACAAGGCATATGTTGTAGGTGACCGACTACATAAGATTTCCCTTCTGGCTGGGAAAAAATAAAATAAAAATGAAATTNTTTTAAAATAACAAGGCATATGTTGTAGGTGACCGACTACATAAGATTTCCCTTCTGGCTGGGAAAAAATAAAATAAAAATGAAATTAGTATAAAGTTGAAAAAAGGCTAAGTTATTGCGAAGGAAAATGAGTGAGGCGTTGTTTTGAAGTGGAAAGATAAACGCGATTAACTTATGATTTCCACCAAATGCATGGAAGAAATGAAAGTTTTGAAAAAAAAAATAATGGTAGGGAAATATTAAAGCAAAAAGTGGTTTTTGATTATAACAAAGGCAAATTGTTGATTGACATTTCCGATCAAATGCCAAAATACAATTCAAGTTTACAAAGGACAGTAAAATTGTAGTACCACAAACCTGCTGTTGAGTTTCGTTTTGGAAATGCACTTTTGAACTCAAAGATAAAACATGTGGTACGAAAAATTTGTCCATTACTGCCTTTGAGGAATAAATAGTAAAGGAACTACTGAAGAAGCCCACTGAAAAACAGAAGTATGTGAAACCTTGCCTTCAACATCAAGGTGTCCCATATGAGCCACATTTCTGTTTGGAATGTATACATACATACCACCGCAACTTAAGAAACATTATCCACTGAACATGTTCGTAGTTTTGTAAAAAAAGATTATTTTGTAATGCACGACAGACTGTATTTTTGTAGAACTGTTCATGTACTTTCAAAGCTTGTGTGACATTCTTAGGGAGTGACAAATATTATATTTTTGTAATAATATGTGAGAATTGCTGTGTAAGTGTTGTAAATAGTATTTAATCAAAATTTCACTTGCAAACAAAAGGCTTGTGTTAACATTTGTAAAAAAAAGTGATTTTCAAAAGTAAATTAATTAATTGGGAAAAAAGTTTATCACATATTTTTTATGCATTTGCACAAACAATAATAACCAACATTGGTTAAAAACTATAAAATAAAAATAAAAATCAGAACTCAACTGTAGTGAGGTGTCGCGAGGGACCAGGGTGGTCATTCCAGGTAGTTTTATGTGGGCTTGGCGCGGTCGTGTGGACCCAGTGCGGTTCTTTACACGAGCAGTGTGTGGCGGGCGTATACGACCGATCTCGACCCCAAGGACAAAGCTTGAGCGGTCGTACACTAGCTCTATGGTCGTTAGAGCATTTTGTATGCCAACAGTCACTGCCTGTTTAAACCCACTCCACATTGCACACTTGTAAATTTGTTACATTACAAAGGTAACAATCTCCTTTTCTTTTAATAACAATTGTTTTCAAGAAGGTTTCAACATGATAACATTGAAAAGTCGGGTTGTGCAAATACTCGGTATACCAAAACAAAAAATGAAAAATAACCAAATTTATTTTTGTTTTTAATAAGAAATTTGGATACCAAAAGATGTAACAAAACAAAAATTTTCGATTTCAATGAATTTTCGGGTGTTATATGAATGTTTATTTAGTGCAACAGTAAAAATTTTTTTTGCCTGTAAATCATCTAATTTGTTTTCATTATTTTGTAACTGAAATAACTACATAAAATTAAAATTAAAATGTAGGCAAGACCCCCCTACATTTTTTAAATTTGATTTTGCAAAAAATTTGTTATGATGAATAACATGCTAAGATGTTATGAAATTTGTTAATCATTCGTTAAGGCCGAAATCAAATTACATTATTTTTAATTTTCATTTAATGAAAGTTCATAAAACATCTTTCGTTTTGATTACGTAAAAAAAAAAGAAAAAAAAAGACATTCACACAACCCTATTGATGAGTGGTCCTAAGTGTGTCAATTCAACATACTCGGGCAACACACTAACAGTACAAAACATTACACTACCAACAGGCCAGCTAGCAGTGCTGTTGTAAATAATTGCCTTAGTTTTCAAAGTATTCTGTTATTTTTCCCAGACCCCTATTTGGCACCAAACAAAAAAAAAAATTATGTAATTACCTTAGAAGTTATGTAATTTAATTTATGGGTAGCCATCTGCATAGTTGTGTGTTNAAAAAAAAAAATTATGTAATTACCTTAGAAGTTATGTAATTTAATTTATGGGTAGCCATCTGCATAGTTGTGTGTTGCAGTACATGTTATTCAGAATGTTTACACACACTAAACTTTAAACTAATACATGTAAATGTGAATTACGATGACTTGGCTTTTTTCTAACATACATTAACAGAAATCTTACAAAATTTACCTAGCGAGGACTTGTTTGGCCACAACCATTTTCATGAACATGTTTTCTGTAACAGTTCAACTCTTTGAATAATAAATTTTCATCAAAACATGTGTGATACCCAGAAAACAAAATAACAAATATCATGCGACAAAAATCCTACATTTCATTTACTCATATACACAACCAATTACATTATTTGCTAACATTATATGACAATTATAACAAACTCCATACTATTTGTTTGCTGTTAAACAGGACTAAACTAATAACAGGTGCACTGGTTGTGAGCGAGTGAAGAGATTTGGGCGGCTCTTAACAGAAAGATCTTGAGAGCCGATGAGGGTGAAGCGAGGCGAGTATGGAGCAGAGCCGGAATGAAAGGGCAGTAAAATGGGAGATCTCAGAGAAAACCTGCTGACCAGCCGCATCGTCCGGCACGATTCCCACTTGCGAAAATACGGGAGCGACATGGCCGGGGATTGAACCCAATTTGTCTTGGTAGGAGGCGAGTGCGCTAACCGCTCAGCCACCATGGCCCCGCTAGCAAAATGAATGAAATAAGCTGTGCAGTTGCCCGACTATACGTACATAGCTAAGTGTTATATACAGAATACTACCTAACCGACATTCAAGTGACCTACACAGAAACCTCTAAGATTTTGTTTTGTATTTGTAAAGGGCTGATTAACGTCCTCCGGTGTTATGCCTGAAGACTTATCAGGGGACGGCTTACAAACCTATTTATGACATAACTTAACACCAATGCCTTACCTAGGATTTGAACTCAGAACCTCCCGCACTGCAGACCGACAGCGCACCAACCGACTGCACCACAAGAGTTCGGCTCTATGCTCAAGACGGGAGTTGTAGAAACNACTGCAGACCGACAGCGCACCAACCGACTGCACCACAAGAGTTCGGCTCTATGCTCAAGACGGGAGTTGTAGAAACATTCTCAAATTCAAAACTAATACATATTTCATTAAGTAACTAGCAACAGTCCGAACAAAGATATGTATCTTATTTTCAGGGTAAAGAAAAGTGGAGGTTTTCTCTGCTAGCGGAAATGGTTTGTAACCCTTACTATATTCTTTTCTCAAATGTATCTATAGTTCTTTGTTGGACCTTAGGAAATGCAGCACCTCGAAGAACTATTTTCTGCTGTTGAGCTCTTCCTTAACTAGGCACATAGGCCCNACTGCAGACCGACAGCGCACCAACCGACTGCACCACAAGAGTTCGGCTCTATGCTCAAGACGGGAGTTGTAGAAAAATTCTTCAAATTCAAAACTAATACATATTTCATTAAATAACTAGCAACAGTCCGAACAAAGATATCTTATTTTCAGGGTAAAGAAAAGTGGAGGTTTTCTCTGCTAGCGGAAATGGTTTGTAACCCTTACTATATTCTTTTCTCAAATGTATCTATAGTTCTTTGCTGGACCTTAGGAAATGCAGCACCTCGAAGAACTATTTTCTGCTGTTGAGCTCTTCCTTAACTAGGCACATAGGCCCATAGTGCCGCCACAGTCGTTAGCACTATAATGGTATGCCTAGCATGCAACTTGATTCCATAAATATCTATTAAAATTAAGTGTGTACATCAACCAACACGCTCTTTTTTAAATGAAAATTTGCCACATATATCTGTTTCTTGTTTAGCCTGAAGTCTTTTCTGTCAGTATTTAGTTTTAATTGTGAAACATGCCACAGAAATGGGTGACACAGAAATTAAAACTCTGTTGTGTGTGGAGGGGTAAGATGTGATGAGAAGAAGACACTTTTGACATACACATACACTTTGACACACACTTGACTTACCACGCACTGGGAATACACTTTGATAATTCAACAAATAACTGTACTGTGTGTGATTGATGTTAAGGGTCACAGCATATACCGCACACAGACTGTATTGTACTAAGTGTAAAGTGCCTGCTCTGCACATCAATAATTCTGTCTCCTCTCTCCCACTAACCTCCACAAACAAAATAACTCACTGGCATTTGTGGATACCTTTGACTGGTTAAATGAGAAAAGGAATTTGTCTGAGTCTAAGGTGAAGTAAAAAATTGAAAATTTTCTCCAATTTTAATAAGCAAAAATTTATGCAAATTAAAATGAAATGTTCAGCATTTAAAACACACGTGCAAATATTAAAATTCCTAAGTTTGCCACATACATGAAACACTATAGAGTTCCCATTTAGCATACAAAACCCCTGTTCAATCAACAAGATCAACATGAACATTTTTTTCATTTGCCTTGGTTTCGAATGCCAGCCAGTGAGAACGCCATTCCTATAAATCTCAGGGTACTCTTTGGGTGGAAAAATATTCTAATCACCTGATGCAAAATTTAAATCAAATTTTATGTTGAGTGATTGCCCAAAACAAAATAAAATCGTGTCACTTGAGACGAGATGCTAAAGTTCATGGTAGGGTACTTGTACTTTGCCGGGTATACCTGCCCCACTGCCATTATTAAGATGCAAATGGACGAGGCTAAATCTTCTTATATTTCAGCAATCCAATAATAATTGGGCCTCTTCTGCACCTGCCCTCTGCTCTACAGTGGTTTTGAACATATTTCACCACAATAGTTAATTTACAATACACTTTAAATTACAAAATAAAATTTTATTAGAACAGCATATTTAAAACCAAATAGTCTCATCGAAGCCTTGTCCGAGCAGAAGGAAACTAGGCAGGCTAGCAACCAACTTCCCAGATTTTGGTGCAACATTCACGTATCCAATCACAGTCAGCATCCGCTCTGGAGCTGTCCGAGATGTGGATAACATGAATACGTCAACGACGTTTAGCTGTCAAAATTACCTGATAGCTGCATGTGTCACCAATGTTTATTTACATGCCATGTACTCATCTCTGCTCTCCCTCTAAAATACACTTTAAAACCAGAAATAAACCCATATAAACATCTGTTTAGACAAAATAATTAGTTTTAGGATACATTGTGTTCATTTATCATTTCTGTGTTTGTAAACAATGTTTACTTTTACCAAATTACTTCCCCACAAAAATATTTACATTATACATAAAACATTGAAAAATACTACAAAACAATAACAAAAACAGACATTATGAATAGTTATAAGCCTGTTTTAGAAAATACTTTGGACTCGCACATTAACCATGTGAAGCCCCTTCAGCTCCCTGGATGAAACATCAAATCCAAATTCCTCTAAAAACTTCTCATGCCAAAATTATACTGAAAAAGTTAATTAAAAATTGCTGCTTTTCATAGGCAAGGCCACTTGCTGAAATAGAATATCAAAGAAAAATGACACCTGGTGCAAAAGAAATAAAGTGATAATACATAAATCCAGATATTATAAATTTTTTTTTTTTAGAAAAGCCTTGATTCATAACAATTACCTCGCTGAGTAAACATTAAAAATGATTTTAAAAAAAAATGGATAGACACAATCTCTGTAATGGATGATAGTTATTTCTGTGATAATTGAAACTCTAAATACCTGTATGCTCTCCTTTCTGCTTTCTTCATGAGATGGCGTATCCTTCCAATGTCCGCTGTATAATGCCCATTCTTCAAATTATGAAAAAACTGCTCGATCGGATTACCAAAATGCATGTNCTTCCAATGTCCGCTGTATAATGCCCATTCTTCAAATTATGAAAAAACTGCTCGATCGGATTACCAAAATGCATGTTCTCCATAGCCAACAACTGCCGGAGAGTTTTCTCTTTCTCCCCTTCATCATTAACGGAGAAAGTTGGCAAAAAATTCTAAAAAATAAATAAAAAATAAACATGATTAAAGGATATGCATGAAATAAAAATGCCATTTCATACCTCAACAGCCATACTTGCTCAGATCTGAAAAGGAGAACCAAACCTATATCCTACCATTAATAATTGTGCTCAGACTAAATCAATTTTCTATAAAAAAAATAAAATATTCTATTAATAAATTAATAACAAAGTGTCCAATTTGAATTTATGTTAAGTAACAGGACAGCTATTTTACATGCATACAATTTTTATTTTCGTCAAAAATTTTAAGTTNTAAACATCTGTTTAGACAAAATAATTAGTTTTAGGATACATTGTGTTCATTTATCATTTCTGTGTTTGTAAACAATGTTTACTTTTACCAAATTACTTCCCCACAAAAATATTTACATTATACATAAAACATTGAAAAATACTACAAAACAATAACAAACATTATGAATAGTTATAAGCCTGTTTTAGAAAATACTTTGGACTCGCACATTAACCATGTGAAGCCCCTTTAGCTCCATGGATGAAACATCAAATCCAAATTCCTCTAAAAACTTCTCATGCCAAAATTATACTGAAAAAGTTAATTAAAAATTGCTGCTTTTCATAGGCAAGGCCACTTGCTGAAATAGAATATCAAAGAAAAATGACACCTGGTGCAAAAGAAATAAAGTGATAATACATAAATCCAGATATTATAAATTTTTTTTTTAGAAAAGCCTTGATTCATAACAATTACCTCGCTGAGTAAACATTAAAAATGATTTTTAAAAAAATGGATAGACACAATCTCTGTAATGGATGATAGTTATTTCTGTGATAATTGAAACTCTAAATACCTGTATGCTCTCCTTTCTGCTTTCTTCATGAGATGGCGTATTCTTCCAATGTCCGCTGTATAATGCCCATTCTTCAAATTATGAAAAAACTGCTCGATCGGATTACCAAAATGCATGTTCTCCATAGCCAACAACTGCCGGAGAGTTTTCTCTTTCTCCCCTTCATCATTAACGGAGAAAGTTGGCAAAAAATTCTAAAAAATAAATAAAAAATAAACATGATTAAAGGATATGCATGAAATAAAAATGCCATTTCATACCTCAACAGCCATACTTGCTCAGATCTGAAAAGGAGAACCAAACCTATATCCTACCATTAATAATTGTGCTCAGACTAAATAAATTTTCTATAAAAAAAATAAAATATTCTATTAATAAATTAATAACAAAGTGTCCAATTTGAATTTATGTTAAGTAACAGGACAGCTATTTTACATGCATACAATTTTTATTTTCGTCAAAAATTTTAAGTTGGTAATTATTAAGTTTAGGGGCTTTTCTGAAAAACAAAAAAAAAAAATTCCAAATTATGATATATTTCTACTCCACTAATCACGTAGAACACGAATATACTAGGGGCGTAGCTTTAAAATAAGTACAACATATTTTAAAAAATTGAACAAAACTGCGAAATGAGCAGTATAGCCAGTTTGTTTGCGTTTCTGAATGAAATGTCCTAGACCAACAAAAGTTGCATTAATGGGTTCTGCACAGCTTACCTTGTTCATATTCAAGAGGGTGTAATGTTAAAATAAGTAGAACATATTAAAAAAACATGCTAATATGTATGTTTTCGTCTATTAGCATCAGAGGAATTATACCAGCCCCCTACCTAGGGGAGTCAATTGACATTCTTTTGGTGTTTTTTATGGTTCCTTTAAATGCCTACAATCCTACATTCGTAGGTTAGTGTAAAATCTAAAAATCCTAGGTTAGTGTAATACCCAACAATCCTAGGTTAGTTTAAAAATGTAAAATAGTGATTCAACCATCGTGGGGTTAGGTTCTGTTAGGTAAGGTGGGCACATATTACGAAATTAGTCAGACGTTAATGCCCCTAGTATATTCGTGTTCTGCATCATTAGTAGAGTAGAAATATGTCATAATTTTGAATTTTTTTTTGTGTTTTTCAGAAAAGTCCCTAAACTTAATAATTACGTTTAAGTCTAAACAAGGACATCAATCTTTGTCTAACCCAAAAAAATGGATGGGGTGGTTTGGAAATAAAGCTTCTGCCTCGTTTTAAATGAGCTACTGAGAATTAAAAAATTGGAAGCACTTTGTTGATGGTGAGACCAGATGTAGATACACAAGAAATTTACAAATTGTCCCCCTCCAGTGATTTATGCAAATGAGATTATATCAGCTCAATATGATTGGCATTTCTAGACTGGCCAGTGAAAGCTGTCATCTCTCTCACCTCACACTACACAAGACGACCAATAGCAGCCAGCCCTAGCACGGACTATAATTACCAAAGGTTGTCGAGAGCACTCTTACATTCACACTTGGCTAAACTTTATAATAAGACATGATTTGAAGCCAACCATGCACTCACTTGTTCACTCTCATAAAGAAAAAAAATTGCACAGAAATATGTGGTGCTTTGCAGCCTAAATTTTTTTTAGTCCATGTCACAAACATTGACAAAAACATAAGTCACCCCAAAAAGCATTGGCACACACACATTTTAGAGGTTGGCTATGAAGAAATCCATCCCATTCCAGTACGCACCTGATTGATGATGTGCACATCATTAAATATATATCTGCACAGATTGCCTGTCTCTAACAAATAAATAGGTATAGATAACAAACAAAAGCCTCTTTTCTTAACAACATAAAAGTATTAGCACAGAGAACTGTTTCTTTGCATATCAGTTATGGTGTATCACACATGCCATATAACACAGTACCCACAGGAGGTTGCTTACAGATCATTCACTAGCCTCGTGCAGTGTTTTACTGTAGTAGAGCAGTGTTTCTCTATTCTCAAGGGAAAATATATTGCAAGATTGGGGACAAAATTTCTGTTGGCTACATTACAGTACAGGCAAACATTAACAAATACAAAGAGACCAGTGCAACAGAAAATAAGCTTCAATCCTGGCATCTGAGTATACTTAGAATCTGATAGGAAGAATTGTCACATCAAATTTGATCAAGAGCATGCCTCTGTATATTCATGTCATAAATGGTAAGGGTATGCACACTATTAAAATTTACATACTAGCAAAGGGTGCTGTTGTATTATGGGTGCCAATACTTTTTTGTGGTGCAGAAAAGAGAAGTTTACTATAAAGAATTTGTTATGTGCAAGTAGTGTGTACAGAAATATCTTTTATGTTACGTACATTAGTCACTACAGGTGGTGTTTACTGAAGTAGGTGTACAGCTTTATTCATACCAGCCTCCAAAATGTGGGTGTGCCAATAACTTTTGGGGCGACTGTATTTCACTGACATATAGTATTAAAATATGTTATAGCCCAACTGAAGTGTATGATAGCTATATCTCTAGTGTGCTTAAATTCAACCACCCTAAACCATATCTCGATGCAGCCCAAGTAAGATATCGAAGACTGGTGAAATGGGGCAATCACTCAAGACAACACGATTAATTGCAAAATGACAATATGTGGTAAGTATTTACCTCAAATGGAATGTATGAAAATTTAAAAATAACTTCAAACTTACCACTAAAAACCAAGAAGATAAAACACCATATTAAAAATGTCACCTCCAGTTACCAATTTATTGTAGGCCTAGATATCACAAATTGTATTTGAATGCCTTGTTAAGTGTTTTGTATCTATAAAGCGTTTTATATTAGTAATAACTGGAGAGTTCTGTATGAACTTACAATCTACAACTGTATTGTGTTGGACAAAGTATGAATGACAAATTAATGCGTGTCAGTTTCTAAATGAATGTGAAACAGCACATTTCCCCAAAAGCAGTAGTATGGTAAGACCTGCATACCAAATTTTGTGTCTCTCAGAATAATAGGGTACAGGAATGTGGTGCATGTAGTAACAATTCACCTTAAGATGTTGCTTCTGTTCTTCTGTAAAACTTTCTTGCCAGCTACTATAAGAAAAGAATTGCTTGAAAACTTCTTTGTTTTCACAAAGATCCTGGGGTAATTGTATTTCCAACCCTTCTACACTGATATCCTCCAACTGAGTAGACTCCTGGGACGACTCTGAATCTGTTGTTGAGACATCAGAAGATACAGTTGAGTATTCCAGCTCCATGCACGGGCCTGCCTGAACAATTTAAGCCTTTATTTTTACAGCTTCAATAAAACAAACCACAAAAAAATTGTATGTTATTAATAGTTCGAAATAAGTATGCGGTATATCTACATATTTAGTCATTTGTGTGCATTGGTTAACATTGCGTCTATGGCGCCAAGACAGCAAACAGCACTGCTCATATTCGTATAAGAACTAAATTTAGACACTGAGTACATGCCAGAATAACAGGTTAATTGGCATGATAATATTTTATCGTAAATATAACAAATGTACTATCAATCGGCATTGTTTTGATCCCGCCACCAAAACATTGAAGTTGGGAACACCTCTAAAATCTACTGGACATGTAATATTTCATATTTGTACCCACCTTGTAGGAGTAAAATATTAAGTTTTATCTAATTTCAACGCCCTCCACGTTTCATAACCGAAGCCTGCATTGCAGATAAAATAGAAATCAACCTTAAAGGACATGGCGGACGGAACGAGAACCATTATTGGACAAGGAACAAGTTTACTCTATACGGTGTTGCCAGACTTACATTAATTTTAACTGGCATTTAAATGTAACCGAAGAGTTGAATACTATCTGTGCACGAATAAAAATAAACTGAAATGTAAAATTTTTATAATAATTCATATAACTACAAAACCTTTATTTTCCACTTTATTGTATATTTAAGGAGTGGTAGCACTGATAGTATACCACACTGATTAGAAATTCTGATATTTTTCTAGAGTCAATTGTTGTCTTCTTAATTAAAATGGCGCTTAACGTTGTTGTTAAGGTTCATCCTGTTGTATTATTTCAAATTGTTGATGCATACGAACGAAGAAATGCCGATGCTCATCGTGTTATTGGAACACTTCTAGGTAAAGTTGTTTGAAGTTATCATGATGAAGACATGTATTAAGAAATATTTTTTACACGTAGATTGTCACGTGGCTTTTGAGATTGAAGCATTGCTACCGCAGGTTGTGTGGTCATGCAACCATTATTAATTACCGTTTATTTAATTTGTTACTGTTTTAAATACTTCCGAATTACTCTGGGAAAGTTCTATAAAGTGGTATTTTTGGCAGCTATAGAAGTTGGCGAGGCTCTCACGAGAATGTGTAACTGGCAATCAACAGCTGGCAGTGGGCTGTGAGGTAGAGATAGAGATGTACAGAATAGCGGCTTTTCCGAAAAAAATAATATCCCGAAAAGTAGTATATTTTGACTTACTAATTACACAGAGCACGACTTTACCAGCGGCATTAACGTATTATGCGTATGAACCACAAAAACGATAGTGGGGAGGACTATGAAGATCAGGGAAATTGTGGGGTAAAATCACAAAATACACCCACAAAAAATACAAACCCCTCAATTTAACATTTGTCCACCCAATTTCATAATACGTGCCCACCTAACCTAACTTAAGCTAACCCCACGATGAGTGAATCACTATTTTACATTTTTGATCTAACCTACGATTTTATTCTAGTCTAGGATTTTAAAGAAACAGTAAAACATACTGTAAGGATGTGTTTACTCACCAAGGTAGGCCAAAACAACGTTAATTCAACAAACTGGCAAACATCCAGTTATCACCCACCACATAGACGACTGTCGCGCACTGAAGCACTCGTACTTGCACCCTTCGTTCTTAAATCAAAAGTCTTTGCACTGTCTGATTTGGACGTCACAACTCATGCGCGCAGCAACACTTCACACTCCTCTCGTCACGAACCANGTTCTTAAATCACAAGTCTTTGCACTGTCTGATTTGGACGTCACAACTCATGCGCGCAGCAACACTTCACACTCCTCTCGTCACGAACCACACTGTATTGCATCTAAACTGCAACTAACCAACGGTTGGCGGCGGCGTTCCTGCTGTGGCGCTACCCCGGTGCATCACCCCATCGCCGGCAGTGGACACCTCCGGAAGACATCCTGATGCTGNCACACTGTATTGCATCTAAACTGCAACTAACCAACGGTTGGCGGCGGCGTTCCTGCTGTGGCGCTACCCCGGTGCATCACCCCATCGCCGGCAGTGGACACCTCCGGAAGACATCCTGATGCTGTTGATAGTGCGGCAGGAGACCCCAGGCGTCGTGACGTGGGCAGGCTGTGGTGCTGCTTTCTCTTGCTCGTGCTGGTGGTACATCTGGAATGGCGTTGATGCGTGAATGGCATCGCTGGGTGTCGTCTGGCTTGTGTGCCCTTTTTTAGATGTTCAACTGAGGGAGATGCTGATGTACCTTCCTCCTGCTTGGGTGGTAGGCGGAGCTCGACATCGGGTTGTCGTGATGGGGCCACTGGGCACCTGGTGCAGATAAACTTGTGACTAAGACTTTCAATTTAGAAGGCCCTAAACTTTTCTCCCAGAATCCCCAAGTTGTTCTGAGTTGCAAGTTTATCGGCGCTTTGACAAAAATTGAAACACAGTTGCAATGAATCTCATATTTTATAGTAACCTCTGTAACTGTGATTACAATGCAATGCGAGTTTTTCTGCTTCAGTAGAAGGTTTTGATTCTAGAGGGTCCTAAACTTGTCTCCCGGAATCATATAGTCGTTCTGAGTTACANCTGCTTCAGTAGAAGGTTTTGATTCTAGAGGGTCCTAAACTTGTCTCCCGGAATCATATAGTCGTTCTGAGTTACGTGTTTATTGGCGCTTGGGGAAAAACTGGACCACAATATACGTGAATCTGAAACATTTTATAGTGAACTCTGTAACTGTGATTACTATGCAATGTGAGTTTTTCTCCTTCAATGGAAGGTTTTGACTCTATAGAGGGCCTTAAATTTCTCTCCCAGAATCGTCAAATTTTGTTAAGTCTGGTGCTTATCTGCCTTTAGACAAAATCTGGACCACAGCATACATGAATCTGATAAATGNCTGCTTCAGTAGAAGGTTTTGATTCTAGAGGGTCCTAAACTTGTCTCCCGGAATCATATAGTCGTTCTGAGTTACATGTTTATTGGCGCTTGGGGAAAAACTGGACCACAGTATACGTGAATCTGAAACATTTTATAGTGAACTCTGTAACTGTGATTACTATGCAATGTGTTTTTCTCCTTCAATGGAAGGTTTTGACTCTATAGAGGGCCTTAAATTTCTCTCCCAGAATCATCAAATTTTGTTAAGTCTGGTGCTTATCTGCCTTTAGACAAAATCTGGACCACAGCATACATGAATCTGATAAATGTTGTAGCACATACGTCAGTTGTGATTAAGAGTTCAGTGTGAATTTATCTGCTTCATTGGAAGTTTTTGAAACTATAAAGCACTAAACTTGTTTTTCAGACAGAAAGGATGATTGCAGCAACTTAATTGCAGGCACGAATGAACTACACCGAAGTAGCAATGTGAAGTGTATCTGTAATAACAAGTACCACAGTAACAAAAAATTGGTAACAAGCAGCAACTAAGATCATTAACATGTACAAGGTATTGTTGAGAAATACCTGTTTCGCTCATGTCTGCAGTGAAGCCAAACTACCAGATACATTTTTATGGAGTGTTTACTTATAAGTCTGGTTTTATCTAAAATTCCAAACATGTTAGATAAATATGATGCTTTATGGGATTATTTAATTATATTTACAAAGTAAGTTTCAAAACTGCAGATGTGAGGTAGTTATGAAGAATTGGGGCAGATCAGAAAAAAAAGTTAGAAANTAACATGTTAGATAAATATGATGCTTTATGGGATTCTTTAATTATATTACAAAGTAAGTTTCAAAACTGCAGATGTGAGGTAGTTATGAAGAATTGGGGCAGATCAGAAAAAAAAGTTAGAAAAAGCACTGGCCCTGGTAATGTATTACATATACTATACACTAAACCAAGAAGCCCACAGATAATGTCAATGCATGCAGAGTGATTCACTTGAAATTAAGGGAATGACAAAAGATTTGGTACAGGCCTATTTTAGGGTGACAACGGTTTGGCAGCAAGTAGAAAATAATGCTAATTCCGACCTTTATTGGGAAACCGGTGGTGAAACATGAACTCCTTCATAATAAGTAGCTGTCCTTGGCCAGTTCTGTAACACTCATAAATAGCCTAAGTTGCAAGTCACATCACATGAGAAAATAAAGTGAACCAACAACTATTAAAAAGAGTTATCTTAGCATCTCAGTCAAGCTGAGAGAGCACCAGGAACAAACACTGCATTGCTATGCTCACAATTAAACATATTCACTGGCATCTGGAGCGTAGCTATCGATTCTGCCATGAAATGGTAATTACTTAAGCACTACGATACACCTTGATACTTGTTTGGTTACAACATGAAGGATCACAGATGTTCCCAAATGTACCAGTAACAAAATATGTTAGGAGTACATAGTTCAGACAGTAATTTTGCACAATTAAAAAGGTTAATTAGAAATTGTATCTAAATGTGACGATGAGGAAATGAATCTGTAATTTCAGCATAATTTAGAAACACAANCAGTTTCTTTGAACATCTATTACCAAAAATATTTACTAGATGTAAATCTGTGCCATTCTGTTTCGTGTAGTATGAACTGAGAGCGTGGATGGCTGTACCAATTTACCAGCTTCATAATTCTATTTCATTCGGTGTTTCTTTTATCTCTTGTCACCATTTTTTCGTATTTTTTGTATTGCAAACATTTAAATGTCATATTTGCTCCTTAGAAACATTAATTTTTGAAGTTATGAGTTGCATACCTATTTATATAATAAAATTGGTTGTATTTGATACACCAGAATTAATTTCCAAAGTCTGTTATTTAAATCTTGTTACATTCACCCTGGATAGAAACTAGAAAGTAATGTTGCAAGAATAACTCTTGATTGGCCATTGACAATTTGCAATAGAATGGGTGGCAGTCCTGAAGCATTCATTCATTTATTTATCATTCCACAGAGCAAATACATGCTATAGAACTTACAGAATAGTACAAAATAAATATATTAGAATGAGATAAATACAAAACATATAAAATAAAGTAAAACAATAATAATATTAATCTCAAGCAAAACATACATGCAACATGTTACAAATAAATAATTAAAATACAAGGACAATATACACAAATCATGAATATACCAAATATTCAATGTTAGAAAAGGACTAGTCTATGAGGACTCTAATCTCAAGTTTAAATGTTGAGCAGTGCTTAGTGTCTTTTAAAGTTGATGGTAATTTATTAAATAATGTGACACCAGCATTACTCACAGTTTTCAGGGTTTTTATTTTATTAACTCTGTAGATAAATATTTTTATTTGTTTGGGTATAATGTTCATGAATATAATTATTCTTACAATATTTGTGTTTGTTTATAAAAATAAAGAGTAATACTTTATAAAAATATATGCATGGCACAGTAAGAATACCAGCATATTAAAAAATATCCCGGCAGCTGTCAGAACGCTGCGTTTGGAATATTATTTTAATTATTTTCTTTTGAATAGTAAAAACTGATAGAAGATGCGATTTACTTTGCCCCCGGTGTATTATCCCATAACTGATGTAAGAATAAACATAACCAAAATAAGCAAACCATTTACACTCTTTAGTGGTTATATGCGAAAGCACTTTGAACATATAACAAGTACTATTTAATTTTTTTTAGCATATAAGTCTGTTGGTTCCAAAATAGTCATCAATTTCAATTGCAAGGAAACAAGTTTGCTCAACCGACTTAAGTTTAGTATTGCCCAATAGAATGTCTGGCATTTTTACTTTTTATTTAGAAGAATATAATATATACTTAGTTGTATGAAAGTTAAGTAACAGCTTGTTAGAAGTAAACCAAGAATTTAATGTATACACGGTACTAGTAGCCAAGTCGTCTAATTAGTGTCAGTGTTAGTCTGAATCAGAACATTTGTAGCAAAGGAAATTACATTCACATTTGTAAATTGGAAACTTAAATAATTTACATATATTAAAAAAATAAGTGGTAGTAGAACACTTCCTTGTGGGACGGACACCCGCATTTACAATTGTAGGTTGAGAGTAGAAAGATTCAATAACGTTGGTTTTTTTTTTTACCCTAGGTACCTGCCTTCTATTTGTTAAATAAAAATTCAATTATTTATTTCCAATTCCTCTAATCCCCAAGTTATACAATTTATCAATGAGTAGCTTGTAATCAACAGTGTCGAATGCTTTAGAAAAATCTAGGAATACTCCAAGAGCATCCTCAGATCTGTATTTGCATTCTGTAACTAGATCAAAAGTTCACCAATGGCTGACCCTTCATGAAACCATATTGAGATGCAGAGAGTAGATTATACTCGGTATGGTAACTGACGATTCTATTATTTATTATGAATTCAAATGTTTTAGAGAAGGAACTTAGAAGTGAGATAGGCTTATAATTTTCAATTAATGTGGAATTTCATTTTTTTAACAATGGGATAACTTTAGCAATTTTTAAGTCATTTGGGAAAATACCATTCTTAAAAGATTCATTAATTATTATATGGACAAGTGGTACTGTTAAAGGTTCTGAACAGTCTTTAACTACTTTCATGAGAATTCCTTCAAGTCCACATGATTTTATAGTCTTAAGGTTTTTTATACATGTAATAATTTCAGAATTTATAACAGGGTACAAATACATTGTGGAGTGTGATTCTTTTATTTTCCAATGTAATGTACTCTGAGTGGGTAGTTTAGTTCTAACTTCATTAGGAACATTCAAAAAAAGTTATTTATATGTAATTTGCAGTGGAATAAGCTGATTTTTTTGGGGCTCCAATTAAATCAACCAATTGTGGGGTTTCAATGGTAGTTTTTGATTTACCATTGACACTATTTATTATATTCCAGACAGGATTTATTATCTGAATTTATTATCACTTTGTAACTATGTTAGTCTGGTATTTCTACCCACTTATAATTTTTTTTGCTTTATTTCCACTGCAAATTTATTGTTTATATTTATTATTTGCATGACAGTTCTATTGGCAGAATTATTTGTTATTTAGTTATTCTATGAGCTTGTAATGTTTTGCAAATATTTATCTTATTGTTTACATCTTTAATTGCAGTTTTAGAGTTGAGTATGACCACAGATTGAAATACTTTCAGAATTTTTAAATTAATTTAATGTTTTAATGCATTTTTTTAAGACAGCAGTGTTAAACAGATTGCTAAAGAAATCTATTTAAATGTAAACATTTATTGATAGTTGGCAGCATAGTACAATATGTAATATTTAGCAAGGCGAATTTTTGGCAGTGCTATTGTGCTATGTCAAATTCAAACAGGACTGTGTTGAAAAATTATCTCTGTTCTTGGAACTTTTAAGTCGGCATATTAGATCCTGAAGCTCTTTGAAAATATATAGAAAAATTGTTAATTAAACTGGAGGCTGTAGGCAAGATTTATTTAGGACATTATTTAATGCAGTCCTTGTGCGAGTAGAGTAAAATAAGAATGCCAGGAGAGTCGATTTGCAGAAAAGGGCTCTCTGTGTTGGTGCACGTCCTGTTTGATAGCAATTCAAATGCTATCGTGACCTATGAGAACTTCTTACTCAAGAATAACTAGTTACAGATAAGTAAAGACTGAAATAAGTTGCACGTGGCAGCACTTCAATTGAATATGGTTTCTCTAATTTAGACTTCAAAAATTCTGCAGAACTCTTTATATAAAGCTTTCCTTGTAAAATTTGCTCACACTTTCTTCAGAAGTAGAGATCCATTGCTTCTACCTAAATATTTCACTCTCATTTTCTTTGCATGATGCTGAATCCATCACCATAACACACACCACTTAATTTTTGCAGATATAAAATATTTACATTATAAACCCAAGTACTTTCTTCACTTCACAACTACTATACCTACATATTTGTTCTACTTCACTTCATTTTGTACTTCCTTCTGTAGTGTATCAATACATATATTCCGTATACTGTACCGCCTGGCACATGTATTCACTTTACGTATCGCCACACCAACTAATCAAGTAACGTTTCATTTCTGTTACTAAAAGTAATATTATTATTCATTTATTTATTTATATATATATATTATTTTCATTTAATGGATTCCTACCACTTCTACTCTTCTCTTTTTTTCCACTGCCACCAATATACTTATTATTTCTTCACTGTGTGATACTTCTTGATGTCATTAACTATGTCACACTTATAAGCAGACCACTGGTATCAGGATGTACAATAGATATTGTGCATTTTATGTGGATAATGATAATTAACACATATTTTTTTATTTTTCAAATTTCAGGCACCATCGAGAAAGGTGTTGTTGAAGTCACTAATTGCTTCTGTGTGCCTCACAAAGAATATGAGGATCAGGTAACTTATTTACTGTTTGTATTTTTTCTTAAACATTTGTAAACTTTGTGCGTGTCACAAAAAGAAATAATGTTTGTTACATTTTTTTAACACTTCAAATTTTTTTTACTTACTGGAAAATGGTTTCTGAGCACCTAGCATAAAACACTTGCAAGTCCCTTCAAGAAACAAAGCATGAAGCCTGTCTAAATGTAGTAAGAGCTTAAAACACGGGTAATTACGACAAAGAGCATGTTTTGTGTGTGAATATATTTTTCAGCATTAAGTAAAATCTTGTTTTCGTACCTTAATTGCACTGGCCTAATTCGTAACACTTTAATGTTTATTTTAAAGGCAGTGCCTTTACGGCAGAGAGGATGGAAGCAAAAATGAGATGGTCTGAAATGTTAAGGAGTCAATGGCTTGACACAAGCGTGGGTGGATTGAAAGGCATGATGGACTGTGCATCTCATTGTCACATTTCCAGGCCTTGGTGCATTAGTGATCCATCGTCATGTGCACTGTGTGCTGCTTGTCGAGTTAGAAAGCAAATAATTGTGCTCCATCTGAGGTGTAAATGTAAATCAACATTACTGAAAGGAGGGCACTGTCTTCCATCATTTTATTTTAAAGTATAAAAAATAGAGATTTGTGAAACAGGAAAATTTCATAATTGGGGTTTGCATTCAGCACATTTTCATCTTTGTATTGCTTAGCAGAATTAAAGATTTCGTTTGAGCCACCATCAGAATTCAGATTTTTGTTTATTTCCATTTGGCAACCTAAGATACATAATTTATCTTTGGTGTTTAATAATGACATCAAACAGTGTCTATGCTGCTGTTGTTTAAAAAATATAAATAATTATTTACAAGTTTTAAGCGGCTGCTGATAAATATTTCTATTAAATCTTATTAGGGAGGTGGTCAACCCCTTGTGATAGTACACAGATTCTGGTATGTTTTAATATTTATTTACATTTGGCAAGTTCATTACACATTCGTTTATATTATTACAACATAATATTTGCTTTGTTTACATTTTGAATAGCACTTAGAATTTGAAACCCTAATTTATTTAATATAGTTTTGTGATTTTAGGAATCTGTTGACTGCGTGTTGTTCTGTGTTAAGTATGTTTAATCCATGATTAGTGATCTTATTTTCTCTTAACTTTATGCTTAAGTGTACAAATTTTTACGAATGACATTGTTACACCTAGTTTGTATTTGAAGGAAAATAGTTTTGTGTTGATATTTTTGGTGAACTTTTGTCCTTAAGTTAAGAGTTTATCTGTGATTTCCAGCTTGAGGAAGTTGCTGAGAGCCTTGACTTCCCGGACATTAAATGGAGCAGTCCATCGTACTTAAGGCATAGCTGTCCAGCTTTAATTTCTGTAACATGACTGCTCAATGTAATAACAGGGTCGCCTTGAGAATAGCAAAAGTATATAAATGTCCGGGCGCAATTAAAAAGAGGCCCAGAAATGTCCCTAATTAGTTATATTAGTGCTTTTGTAGCCTGCATCTCCAGTATCTAGTGATAACCACCTATCACGTTATGTCAGTGGTATTTGCAAAGCAGTGAAATTCTTTTGAGTCATCTAAAATTAGATTAAATAATTGCAAATTTCATTAAAATTTTAAAGTGTTGAATTTAAACTTTTGTTTGAAGAAGTAAATTTTTTTTAATTTGCTGCTTTTTTTGGACATTACCAGAGGCCGTAATTTAGAACTTTGCATTGCAGACCAAATTTACGTAGTAAATTGTCATAGTTTGAATGTTAGAATATTTTCATGTTCCTGCATTATGTCATATAGTCACTAATACATAATTTCCAAATGTGAATTGCTATTCCCAATACACTTGAACACTTGAACTTTATCTTTGAAGAATTCATTTGTGTTAAATTCCACAACCATGACTGCTACAGTATAATTTTGGTCTGCCAGTACGCAGGTAATGAGCCATACAGTTCTGTTATGTTCAAACTGTGAATATTAATGTTGACCCTCATCCGGTATGGTGTTTGTCAGGTCACTGTAAAACACATCTTTTGCTGTCCCTTTTGTACGTTAAATTTCATCATGTACATAATAAATAATAACAGAACATATTTTGGACATTATTTATGACCCTGGGGTTGTAGGACATAAAGTAAGGTTCATTCAGACCCATATTGTACTAGATTGTGACAAATCCACCATGACAGTTGGGTTGATGGTAAGTTACAGATGTAAATGTCGATATGTAGAAATATGTTGCTTTTTAAAGAGTAGAATATTGAAATACAATTTTGGTACAAGTGAAATGTTAAATTGAAGAAAGTACAAGATAAGACATTTTGGTTACTTATGTCTGTAAAGGGAAAGTGGAAGAAGTTTTCTGTATAGCACATGTTGTGTTTTTGGAAAACTGATGCAGTGTGTAGATGTGTTGTAAGCAGTGTTTGTGCAGGTGGAAGCAGAACTCAATTATGCTATGGACTTATTTGACTTGAATAGAAGAGTGAACTTCCAAGAGACAATTGTGGGATGGTGGGCAACTGGCAACGAGGTCACCAGTCACTCCTCTGTGATTCACGAGTACTATGCTCGCGAGTGCAACAACCCCATTCATCTGACGCTGGACACCACACTCCAGGCGGCACGCATGGGCATCAAAGCCTATCTCAAGTAAGTGTGTGTTCATAATGACCATTTTACTCGGTTAACAGCCACACTAATTGCTTTATTGAAATCAAATCTTGATAGTGCATCTTAAATTTAAAAAGGTTAGTCTTCAAGATAGTGGAGTGTGTTCAGAATATTGTAGTGTGTCTTTAAATAACACAGGATGGCCACTCTTTTTGAAAACAAGGAACGTCTGGAAAAGTCGGGGAATTTTATTGGCTAGGGAAAAATCAGGGAATTTTGTAAAATTTATAAGTACGTAGTCAAAAATATTTTTTCATGAAAACTTTTGAAGTGTGACATTTGTGTTTTCATTTATGGAAGTAGTTTTTCAGTAAGAAATCTGTGGAAACGGTTTTTATTTATTTTCAGCTGTTTAGTTAGTATTTATCATTAGTGATTGTCAATAAATGTTACCATCTCTTTGGTGCACCACTTTGTGAAGTTGTCAATATTGGTCTTTTGTGTTTTCATAGGGAGTTGATCAACATGTCACTTGTTGAATGGTTTAATCTAAAATTTCTTTTAAAATCAGTCATATGCTGTAAATTTTAAGCTCTGCGTTCATGTTTTATCTATTCAGTAGGTGCTCAGGACATCTTAAAATTTTTTATACCTAGTCATTAAAACATTTTTTATTGTTCAGTAGTAGTTGTGTTACATTTATTGATGAATTTATATTTAAATTCACTTCCCCAAATCTGGGTTATCAAATGTCTACTTTATAGTTTGAGTTCATGAAGGAAAACTTCAATGTAAATTAAATATTTTTATTCAATTTTTTGTTAGAAAGTACAGTGATATTAATATTTTATGCAGTTTTTCTCAGGCAATGCAGTGATGCGAGATATGTTACAATAAGATAGATTTTAAGTTTACAATATATTTGGGATAAAACTAAATTGCCACTCTTCCACACCATATCCATTGTTAAACCTAACGTCTATGTACACGAGATGCTGACTTCAGGGGTTTTGTTCGCCAAGTAACATTACACTTTTATTTTTTGAAAATTAGGTTGGCTACTCCACAAAGGTCCTGTTTATTACATTATACAAATTATTAAATTATATTACAAGCAGAGAGTAAGCCAAAATGAGCAGTTAGGGAAAAGTGCAGATTTGGTCGGAGAAAACGTGGAAAAGTCAAGGGATTAACAGAAATTGAGTGGCCACCTTATAACAGTTAGTAGGCTGGTTCCATTTTTATTTAAATTAATGTTTTAGAAATGTAAAACTGCGTGTTAGCTCCTTTGGCTTTTTTGTGGTTTTATTACATTTATAGATGGACCCCATAAAAATCTTATTACTATCACAGTTTTGTAGTACATTTAGTGATTCTTATGGTGAGCTTACATGTGGAAGCAGTTTTAATACTTAGGTACAGTTGAACCCCATAATTGGTTCCCACGAATGGACTTACAAAATTTGCAGCACTTATATAATTAGTTTCTACCAGAACTTAAGTTTGTAGAAATTAACTCCTAAATTTTCTGCACTTGTAAAATTCATTTAGAAAGAAAATATGGTGTGAGTAAACTAAATGTGGAGACAGAATATGCATAGAAGGCATGGTAAACACTAACTGAAATGACTTTATGTAGGGAAAGCAAAACAGCCACAATCTTTTAAAGATTTGTAAAGATAATTATGAGTTTTTTTTTTTAACATGTTCAAGAGAATATTGCTTATCTGTGACACTCACACAATCATCCAGTTTGCAGACTAACTGCAATTTGCTAAATGCCAGCTTTTTAATGGCATCAGTGCTTTCAAGAAATGTACATAGTAACTATTGATAACTAAATCAGTTATAATGTATAAAAGGACAAGCTCAAGTGCCCACAGTCTAGTACATACTTGTCAAAAGGCACACACACACAAATATGGACAACATTTTTCACACGGTTGCGTGATTGCAATGTTTTGCTGACTAGGCCACTTCATTGGGCGGCAAGTTGTAGGGCACCTCGTCAACTGCTGTACATGCCACAGTGTTTCGCTGATTAGTGCCTGATCTGGGAAGTACTCACCCTGACAGCTTTGCTCTGATGTGGGTCTCGACACAACCTCTTAACCAACCAGCTCCCCCGAGAGCCCACCGACAGGTAATTTCCTGTACAGCCCACCAACCTTCTACTATTGCGATACTGCTTGTTAAAGGATGTCCTCATGAAGGGGTTGGAAGTAAGCGGCTGGACGTCCCTGCTAGAGGGTTTTCCATGGCAGAGAGGCGTCATCATAGTTTTACATTAATTTTCTCAGAAATATATCAAATGTGTTCTATGCACTGGATGAAATTTTCAAAATTAAATCTTTAACAAATGCTATGACAAATCTATTTGAAAGGGTGATTGTTTTTCCCCCTTAAATTCAAAGCGCCAAATTATCTAATGTTCACAGTGTTACTGAGTGTCTACTATAAGATAGAAGGAGAGGTTTGTGAGATTAACTTTCTCTATGGAGGTGTGTGTGTGTGTGCGCGCGCATTCGTGTGTGTTTTTTTCCCTTCAAAAAATTTGAACCTGTACATCAAATTTTACTGGACTTAATTTGTATATACGGGGACTGATTCAGAAGTCATGGCAACTATTGTTTATCTCCCAAAAATGACCCAACACAGGAAATGTACTATGTACAGTTGAAAGTGTACAACATGTACATTTTAAAGATGACACCACATGGGGTATGGATACAAGATTGTCCGGCAAGGAACAAAGACAAACATGGTTGCTTGAAATCACCGTTTAATTGATATGTTCTCGAACAAATTGTATACACCCATGTGAAAGTATATATTGCACGTTTACAAGCTGTTGTAACATCCTTAAAAGTAGTGTCCAAGGTTGTCCACAGTTTGTTGCCAGTGATGAGGCAGGCAGGAAATATGGTCCATACCGTATAAAAAGGCCACTTTCTGACAGTGAGTGGCAACTTGATGTATACAAAACAAACAAAGTGCCATTTACAAACTCCTGTATCAGCTGATGCACGAACGAACAAAAGTTAAAATTTCGTTGGCTATTCTGAGTGCACTGCCGATGCACATCAGGAAAGCAGAAAATACGCGGATAAGAAAGAGTTCTTGCATTTATTAATACATTTTATTTTACAAGGTCACAAAACAATGGTTGTTAGTGTTAAAAACTAATTTTGATAATGTAGTTATGTATAGGTGATCAAAATGAAATGTACAATAGAACGATACAACGTGGAAAAGTTTTCTGAAGTTGTGCTAACTTCAGAAAGCTTTTTCACGTCGTATCATCCATCTCCAACCTTGCTTTCAACACGTCCTTGATGTTAATTCCAAAAGCATACAGAAATATTGCATAATATTGTTGAATTATTTTTTCTAATAATTTGACGAAACGACACGAATTAGAAATATATTTCCAGCCCGTAACATAATAATTATCAACTTTAAATAATACGCTATCTGTTGACAATAAAAAGAGTTGCTCAAACTTCGCAGTGACGTGCTGCGCACTATATATAGAATATTCTGCTAGGTATTACCAGCCAGAAATGAACCTCTTTCCTGCGCGATATATAACGAATTTACAAACATATGCCAATAGTTATATTTTTCCACGAGCTCTGCATAATTTTTAAAGTAACATATATTTCATGTACAACGATTTGAAGTACAAGTCATTTATATTCGGCCGGTAATTGTTCGTCTACATAAGTTATACGCCATATTGTTCTCTCGAAACCCATCTCTTTGATTCCGTATAAAGTGAGACACGCGTGAATAGTTTTTAAGCAATTCTAACGTTATTCCACGTCACATATTTCCAACTCGAATATATTTGCTATAACGTCCATAGTGTGATAATAGATACAACAGACCGTCTCGCAAATGTTAACCCAAATTCACTATCTCGGACAAATTAAAAAAGAGTTAGCAAATATCTAATTATTTGCAACATTTTATATTTTTACTTTTATAACATACTTATATTTTTAGACAGATGTCATCATACATGTACAATACGTACCCGTTCTCATGAGCGTATACAATTTTTACGAGAGTATATCAATTAAATGATATCAAGCAGCCATGTTTGTCTTTGTTCCTTGCCGGACATTCCTGCATTC
Organism: Clitarchus hookeri; assembly: GCA_002778355.1. Lineage (NCBI taxonomy): Eukaryota > Metazoa > Arthropoda > Insecta > Phasmatodea > Phasmatidae > Clitarchus > Clitarchus hookeri. Next base: position 192,840 of record NQII01001803.1, read on the forward strand.
ATACCCCATGTGGTGTCACCTTCAAAAAATACATGTCGTACACTTTCAACTATACATATTACATTTCCTGTGTTGGGTCATTTTCAGGAGATAAACAATAGTTGCTGTGACTTCTAAATCATCCCTTGTAGTACGTGGAAAAAGTAACTGAATTTAATGGGTAGTTAGTTTCTAACCCTGCCACATGATTTAAAAAATGGTACACACACAAAAGTTGCTGTTATATCACAGGAACTATATAACCAATTTGAACCAAAATTATGTTGATAGTTGACACTGTTGGCAGTAAATTCAAAAACTCATGTCCTTATTAGTTCTCCATTTTAAAAGACATCATCTGAATAAAGAAACCTTTTACGTTGTCATGTCGTGGGAATTAGTTAACAGATTCCTGTCAAATTTTGAAAACAAATATTGGTATGGCAAGCCACTTGAATCTGTGTGATTTTAGTTCAGGCACTTATTTTTAAAATTGTGACTTTATAAATAAATAAACTGTTAGGCATGTACGTAATAAAAGTAGCCAAGTTATAACTGTTTAATACCCAAAGTTTTGTTGAAATTTTTTTGGGTTATGAAGGAAATGAGAATCTGCTGGTGTATTGGTTTTTCTTTCATTTTTTACAGTAATATATGTAAATGTTCCAGTGTTCCAATTGGTGTCCCAGGAGGGAAGTCAGGATGCATGTTCACACCTGTGAATGTTGAAATGCAGTGCTATGAGCCTGAAGTTGTCGGTGGTAAGCACCTTGTTATGAATTGTTTGGTTTTTAGTTAGTATATTGTAATTAACCTATCTATAATACTGTATTTTATCGCATATGTCACACATTTTATTTAAAAAAATTTATTGAAAACTCGAGGTGTGACTTATAAGTGAGAAAAATTCCTCCAGCCCCGCACTAACGTTTCATTTACTACGAATTCACGGCCCGCGGCTCAATTTCGAAACTCTTCAGCGAACAAAATCACTTTCATTTTGAAACCTGCGGTGTAGGTACTTGGCTTTTCCATCAAGAAACTGTCGCACTTCTTCACTGCCACAACATGAAAACAACACTACATCCGGCGCAAAGACGATATAAGAGAAAGACGTGTAAGTCACGGCTAGCATTTGGTACTCAAGAACCAACGCTAATGTGCTGCTATCGCTTACGCTCCGAAGAAAACTTTTGGAAATTATTGATTGTCAGTTATTGAGCAAGAATTGATTCCTATTGATTCTTTTAAAATATTTTTTTCTGTTAAGGATTGAGAAGGGAATTACGTAACGGAAATATTCAAATGCCTTTCTATATTTTTCACGTTTATTTAAAACTTACAAAGATAAACTGCAGAAATAATGGTTAGGTTTTTGCTTTTAACATAAATCGTCAGAAATACTTGAAATATATAAAAAGAAAGCTGAAAATAATGGTGCGACCTATATGCGCAGGCAACTTATATGCAATAAAATACGGTATTTCTATTTAAATTGCAGGGTTTTTTCTGGTATTGGCAGTTTTTTCATATGCACAATGTTAGCTGGTTGCAATTTTCATTTACAGTAGAAACCAGTTGCCTTACATGCAGAATCCCATTAATTTTTACGGGTGGCAGGCAGCCTGGAAGAAATGATTTATTATTTCATTTCAGTGGTTATTTAAGTAGTATTAGCAGTAGCTATAGAGCAATAATAGCTTTAGAAAATGTACAAAGCAATGATATTCTTTGTCAAGCCATGAAACACAAGAAAAATCTGCATTGTCTGCTATGGCAATAATTCCATAAATCCAAGATGGCGAGGACTGATACTCTTTTTTAAGGTCTCCACATAACTCTCTGGCACCTTCATACCTTATATACATTGGAACCTTGTTATAACGTTCCTGCATATAACACCATTATTTCTTGGTCCCACAGTTTCTCCATATGGCAACAGTTTAATTTCCTGCATACAACAATGTTCAGTTTTTAAACGGGTTTAGGCAGAGAGCCCTTGGTGCTTTACGAGCTTGTTACTGCGGGTTTGCCCGGGCTCTTAAAGAGCTGGTGTACAGAGTCGGCCTGGTCGGGCGGCGGCAAGCTATGTAGGCGTTTAAGGCATACGTAAAGAGTTGATACAAAACTTATCGCACAAGACCTGACTTGTATTTTAGTTGGAACAACACATAGAGACGTGAACATAACTTTTTCCCAAAAATATCCGGAAAAAATTATTTCCCGCCCGACAAGAAAATCGTTATGAATTCCTGAAATTTTTCCCGAAGTTTGGGATCCCGCACGCCCCTAGTTTTTAGAATGTAACGAAACCTGCTGAAAACAAAACTACGAAATTGCGACCGAACAGAAGCTACTAAATACTAATATACTAAATGGTAAATTTGAACACGGCCAGCACAGTTTTATTTTCATATTATTTCCGCATCTCATATTTTCACACACAAAATAATTTTCCAAGAGTGATTTGTTTACTGGCATAAATAAAGTAATTTTAAACGGTTTTTTGGAGGTGATAGGTTATGTATTTGTAGTGATTAGTTTTTGTTGCTTCGATTCTTGAACTTTCGATACTCAATTATATGATTCTTCAAGAATCTAGGGTATCGAGGAATCATGGAATGGAGTGTGACATCCTTAGCTATTAGCATTTAGACTGAGTGAATCATGTGCTGTGTAGATGTGGCTAAAATAATATTCTATTAAACAAGACTGGCAAAATTCAAAAGTAAATATAACAATAATTTTATCTCAATTTTTTTATATAAGTTCAATTAAAATAGTTTTGTGTGGTAATAACCAAATGAAAATCCACATTCTCTGCAAAATTCAACATGCGTCAGAAAAAAGTTAAACCTTAAAATGGTAGGTTTTTTTGTAGTTCAAATACATAGATGCCCACTGTTGTTTATGTAGTTAGGGCTTTGCAAATATTCAAAAATTTGCAGTTGCGAATAGTGGTTTCCGAATATTTACATTCAAACTTCAAATATCTTATGCAAAAATTGTGAATAATTTACATTCCCATTTTGAGTGGTTATTTGCTAGTCTTTTTATGCCTACTCCTGTGAAGACGTTCATTTAAACTTTTGTTCCATAGTTATTAGAGCTGGACCATTAGTGATGGTAATAACTACATAGTAGTTTTTATGAATTTTTGCTATTTCATGTCGCGGCAAATCAATGATTATTAGATCCCAGCATGGTTGTTTATATTGTTATGTTATTGAATAAGTTTTTTATAGGCATGATAAAAATCAACATTATTAAGAAAATCCATTACACACACATTTATTTTCACTTTACCATTTACGGGAATAGGGCATATTTCTTCTTTCTGAATGTTTACCACCGAAGAAATAGGCATGTAAATGTTATGTTACCGCGATTGTGCAACACTAACAGAAAATCGTATTTGTATTGCTTTTATTCACATAGCACACTGTGTCATATAATGAACACAGAGTTTTTTGGTGATTCTGGGGAAATTGTAGAATTTTATTTCTGGAAACACATTGAAGAGTATACAATTTTGGTACATTGATAAGAGCATGAGACAGTGACACCGTGGTGGATACGAGCAATACCATCATGGCATCGCCGTCGCGTCATATCTGTGGTGGAACACGAACTAACAGCACTAGTAATATTGCAAGCCGGTTGAAAGTGTTTTACAACTAAACGTTTGCATTTACAAAGAACTTTATCTATAATGCAACTTATGGTTAACAAATTCTGTTAACGCCTTAGGACTGCGGTAGCAAGAAATTTCAAACACGTGGAAACAGTATACGGCATGTTACCAAATAGTATTGCGACCGCACGCACCAAACCTCAGCTTTTGCAGAATTTGCTAAATTCAACCGTGAAAATACGCCTATGTATACAAATGGCTTCACACGTGTCTCAAACAATGATGATCTCTGAAAATTAAACGGGATGACCGTTGAAAATAAAACTGCAACGCCAAGTAAATAGTTTCCCTTCTCGAGAAACCATTTGTTTTTATTGCATAGAACTCTTGAATTATTTTCTGACGGCAAAAATGTATATATCCTTTCCTACTGCGACAATGCATACACATCATCATAGTTTTGTTGTCACAATGTCTTGTCTCTTATCTTTATTTGTGATGTATGTAAAACTGAAATGAAATGTTTGCTGGTAGGTATTCAACTTTAAAACTATTAGCATGTTATTCAAAGATTCTACTAGTTTATTCAAAAATATTTGAACATCAAAATCCACTATTTGCACACCACTATGTGTAATTGTATAATTGTTAAGTATAAAAAATATATACATGTGAATGTGTGTAAGTATACACTATTGATATTGTGAACTATGCTAAGAATACATAAAAAAAGCAATTGCACCAAAATATTAAATTATTTAAATCAAATTGAGTTTAAATCTTTTCCCAATAATCACTTATTGTTGTAACCCGAAGTCATAGCAACCGAATTTGGCAAGTATTTATTGATGCACACATAGTAAATATTTAATGGCAATAAAAATTAATTCTGCAATTTTTAATGACAAAATTTTTTATTAAAATGCTACCGTAAAATCTTACTATACTTTCACGAGACCTAACTTTGATAAAAAAAAATTTGTATGCGTTTGTATTTGTAGCCAAATTCATTATGAAATGATTTATCTTAATATAATGCAGCTGTTTAGATTTATAGAATAGTCGTGTAGTTCTTTTACTCGTACATTTTCTTACTANCTCCAGTTCTTTTATTCATACATTTTCTTACTATTAGTTGTAATAGTGTAGCCCTTGTTTAGTATGAACTGTAGTGCTATAGGGTCTTGTTTCTTGCAGTCCAACTGTGCCAGAAGACGATGGGTTTGACGAAGAAGACGGTGGAGCCCATGATGGACTTGACTCAGGTGGCGGAGGCATCTGAGAAGCTGACGGTACTGCTGGACAACGTACTGACGTATGTGGAGGACGTGCTGAGCGGCCGTACCCAGCCGGACAATGCAGTGGGCAGAGCGCTGCTTGACATGGTCAACAGCGTCCCCAAGATGACCCCTGAAGAGTTTGAGAACATGTTCAACTCCAACGTGAAGGTACGTGCTTCATTTCCATCCTTTTCTACCTGTGTACAAAGTTTTTTTCAGATTATATTATTCAAATTTGAGGTATTCTGAGTATTAAGACACTTGCATCACAGAAAATGATTCCCAACTATAGCTTCCAATTGAGTATTTGTAGTATATTTTTAATTTCACTTGTTTTTCATGTTCCTCTGTGTACTTCATTAGTGGTCTGAAATTTGATTTTGTCATTAATTGTAAAATCTCTTTAACTTATTCTACATTTTTTCCATTGTTAAAACAATTATATTTGAGGAAGAATAAAAGAAAATTATAATGACTTCGTTATTCACAGGTGACATAGTGTTAGTAAATGATGATACTGAAATTTATAAGCTGCAGGTTAGGAGTGCACAAGTTCACAATGAAATTGACTGCAAGCAGAAGTGCAATAACAGTAGTGACAAAGTCAGAAGTAGGCATGTGTGAGGCTTCAATAGTATAATCGAAGTTGAAGCTTTTTTTAATATTTAATTGCACTTTGCAATTAAATTTACTATTTGCGTAATGCGAAGCTACAAATCATTCAAACACTAGTAACAAAAAATATGTGCGCGTCACTCTGCGTTATGTCCTGCAGAGATATAGAATATCACATTTGTAAAACGATGTGACTACCGTCAATTTCAGTGCAGGGTAATGGTTGAGTCGACAATAGAATGCAGTTTATGGCGGCCATTGACCGCCTTAGTCAATTGCTGCGATCAACAAAAGTCGTCTTGTAGGTTATCTGTTTGTGAATGTAGCTGTTACAATCAGTTACAATTCAAAATGGATGAAGGCAGTGCAGAGGAATCATGTGGGAAAGGAAGAACCATTGTCCAATTTGGAATTTCTTTACAGAAGTTGGCAATTATTCAGCAACATGCAATTCATGTAAACAGTCATTGAAACAACTACGTGATGAGTCCATTGTGCATGTATTTTGCTAGTTTCGTAATGCTATTATAGGGTTCATCATAATCATTGTCAACTTTTAATTCAAAGACTTTTCACACACGTAGAGAACGGTCTGTTGGCAGCAATGATAAATACTTAAAAATGGAACTAAGAAATCTGTGTCTAAAAAATTACTGGATTTGCGACAGACATTTTTACGATGCTATTGCAATGCATCACGGCACATTTGTGAATTTATAGTTGAGAATTTTGCTCATTTTTGGTCTAAGCAATTTTTTTTCTTGTGAGTAGGTTGTCAGGAATTTGTTATGCAATTTCAGCTGACTGTTATTTTGAACCAAATGCAAAAAAAATTAACTTAGTGTGCTTGATACCAAAAAATTTATTATTTGATATTTGTACCAAACATTGTTTAACTTGTATACATTGTATGCAATGCCATTTTACTTGAATAAAAAATTTTTACACTTTGTATTTTTTGAATAATTTGATCTCAAATCCAATTTTTTTTTTGTTTTGCTGCAGCCGTAATAACAAATACTAAGTTGTACAAATGAAAAAATTTACAACTTAAACTAATGCCATTGACTACCGCATGACACATATGTAATCACCACATAACTGGCCATGTACCAGGTGGTTCACTTAACTTTTTCATCTCCGATAACTTCCATAACAACAAATGAGAACCAATCTGTTTTCACTGCAATGGATGAGTTATCTGGTGTGCCTACAAATAATTGTCTACCGTATTTGTCTGTCCTCGGAGAAAGGACACACGTAATAGAAAATACACTCTGACACAACCCTCCCATAGGTTTTCAACGTATGCATATGTTTACATGTGCATTTACTGTTAAATCAGCACAACCATTACTGCTTTAGTTCTGTGATATATATTGGAGTGGCAAAGCATTGTACGTGTTGTACTGTAAACTTTCTAGATGTGCTAATTGCTCTCTAACATCTTGAGAGAATGGACAAGGTGTTTTCTGGAGGCAGAAAAGGTAGGTTAAATTGCACTGTCAAACCTCGATTTTACACACACTCACTGTTCCCCAAAATTTGTCTGCAGGACTGAATTGTCCATATGAACCAAAACAGCAAATCTTTGACCCATGTGGCTCCCTTTAAATATGAAAATTGCATCCAAACAGTGTATTTTACTAACTGGGTACAAGAAGTCATGTTCACACGTCTCTGGTGGAAAGAAATATAAACTTTTATTGATGTAATGGAAATTTATGTATTACAGTAGTGTATTCTGAGTAAAATTATATACTCCAGTTATGCAGGAAAGGTTTTTGAGCAATTTAAAATGTAAATTTCACATCATGATATTAAATCAGACAACATGAAGGGAATATCTGTATAAGTAAATCAAGCACCCGATTTTTATGGCAATTTTGAAATTAGTGACTATCTTTATTTGTTACGTATCTCAAGAGAGGATGACCCCTTAAATAGTAGAAGGAAAAAAGGAAGTATCCTTTATCCTCACTTGTGCAAAATGGCTATGAAATTTCTCAGTATTTCTGCAACAGAGGCTGCCAGTCAGTGAGCGAGTTTTCTCAGGAGCTGGGAACATAGTGAGATACAGAAGACAATTCCTTGCCACAGAACATGTTGAAGAACTTGTTTTTTTTTTATCTGAAAACCAAAAAGTGCTTTAAACGAAATAGCATTGAAAGTATATGTTTTTTGGCACAATGTGGACTAATGTATTTATAACCAAAACTACACGTATTATATTAGTGTTGCAGAGTTTTGTAATTTGGTGTCAATACTACTTCTGGACAGGTGAAGTTTTGCTTGTTTGTGTTTAATATACTAGGTGCTTATATCATATAGTGTAATATGCAAACAGTCTACCTTTCATTTGAATGTATTTTTAAAGTTTAATCATATGCTATGAAATCACATGATTTTTTAAAATAAAGGTTGATTACAAATATGGTAATTAACTGAAAATTTCTCATTCTCACCTTGATTCTCTCAAAATTTGGTTATTTCTCGAGAATTTCCCGAAGCCCAGATCTCAGTCTTGCACAATCCTATTAAATTTAAATTAATTTAATAAGGTGATGTATTTTGAGCAAAATGGTTCCCCAGTTATGCAGAAAAGACAAGAGCGAGCTAAAATTAAGGAAAAAGCAAACAGCAAAGCTATACATACAGAGACGATACAGCCCATGGTTTACTTAACATGAGGAAATGATATAATTTGTTATTTTCATTGGTTAAATATATATTAATGTAATAGGGTGATGTATTCTGCGCAAAATTGTAGCCCAGTTATCCAGGAAAGACAACTGAGCGAGCTAAAATTAACAAAAGAGCAGACAGCATTGCAGTCTATATGCTGAATAAAAATGGTGACGATTCTGTCAGTGTTTACATTTCCTGCAAGTAAATGAGATGTTTCTTACTTTAATAAAAAATATATTTAATTTTTTAACACATCTTCACTTTAAAACTGTTTATACTTCTAACAGATGCAAAAAAATATTTAATAAGGAAAACCAATGCTTTAATAAAACGTTGCGTCGGTAACAAATGATCGTTTTAACCATTTCAACACAAAAAACATAAAATATCCCTGCATTAAAAGTAAAGTAATTTTAATTGTTAAACGTGTGCTAATAAAATGTGATACACTCCAACTGGCTTTGGACAGTATTTCCGTGTAAAAATAAAGTCTACTAACAACACAGTAGCAGTACAAGCGTTACAACATGTAAACAATAAATCAAACACAGAACATGACCTCTTACCATTCATTGTATATATTTCTTTATAAAGTTCAGTGATGGAGAAATAAGTTGTATTGCCATGGAAAAATATGATGCATTAGGAGAGCGTGCACATTTTCCTTTTGCTTTGGTTAACGTGCTGCAGCAGCATTGTGTATTTTTCGCCTATAAATGACACGTAAAACGGGGGATTATGCTTCTTGGAAACATGTGAACTGTAGACAGTTTCTCTATTAACTTTTTAAAACACTGCAGTAGCATTAAAACAAACATTTTCCTTTTAATGGCATATGGGAAGGGAGGAGAATTTGTCTTATGAAAACATTGCGAGTGCGTGCCTGCATCCATCGCCTGTATAATTTCATATTTTTACACGAGTGTGATGGCCTGCCTCTTGCTTTCACTCGTGGTAGAATCACAATCCAAAATCATGTACAAAAAATAGCGTAAGTCAACAAATGTAGCAAAATACATTTTAAAAAAAGTGTCAAAAATAGACATTCAAATGAAATAGCACAATGAAGACGTCAATAAATAGAACTCCAAATCGAAGTCAGTGAAGAAAAGCCAAACATCTTACTTATTACAACACTAGATATAGTCGGTTCACGACTGGAAGAAACTTTTGAAAATCAACCTTTGAAAAAACACCCTAGCCGTTAGCTACATGCATATAACATTACAAACAGCGGCGAGCGCGGATACAGTTATGCCGTCAGGTTGCCAGCACAAAGAGAGGAAATAGTTCCAAAGTTTTAACGTAATTGTTAATTTATCGCTTACAAATGGGTTTCGAAAAGACTTTTATCTTATTATGCCAATTATTAATGACGTGATGCTAACGTACTTTGATTTCAATGTTTCTTGCATACTCACAAGATCACGCTCAAGGTGAAAGTAGAGCGGCCATTTGTTTACAAACCTTCGTTCTGTGTGTTGTTGGCGAGATGTGGTTGACACGCGTTGCAGAGAATTTGTGCGATTATCTTGTTTAACCTATAATAATTCGTTTATTGGTTTTTTTTTACTAATATCCTCTCTTTATTATTTCTCGTTGTGCCGATTTCTTTCGTTTCTTATACCTGTATAAGAGATTACTCGTAGTGCGTTCTCACGTGTTTAATATTTTTTAAATTTATTTCAGGTTTGCTTAAAATTTTATTTATTGTATTTTACGTTATATGTTGCGGTAGTTTTTGTGTGCAGTCATGAGTTCTAGCAAGGTGAATAAAAGATAAGTCACCAACGCCAACAGGACATCATTAACCTCACCGAATCGTTGTATTCCCTAATTAGGCGAGGGGAAATGAAACCCTGCAACGTCGCGGAAAGAGCGGCAGAAATGTTGAAACGCTTCAGATCCACAGTTCTAAGGTATGTTAAAATATATGTAGTATTAACCATTGCGTTTGCAAGTTGTGTGTGCTAAGGTCAATTATGTTGGCCTACGAAATGTGTTTACAAGAACATAAAGAAAATTTGTTAATAACTTGATAACATCGTCGAACGTTGTCTACGTGTCTTTTTAACGTTTTATTTGGGTAATTATTAAGTTTAGGGGGCTTTTCTGTAAAAAAAAAAAAAATAATTTCACGGAAAATGGTATATTTCCACCCCACTAATGATGCAGAACACGAATATACGACGGGCATTAACGTCCGACTAATTTCGTAACATGTGCCAACCTAACCTAATAGAACCTATCCCCACGATGGGTGAATCACTATTTTACATTTTTAAACTAGCCTAGGATTGTTGGGTTTTACACTAACCTAGGATTGTAGGGTTATATAGACTCAAATGTGAGTGTATGAATCACCTAACCAAAAGGTGGTATTACAATGTGTAATTAAAAATAAAAACTACTTTGTGTTGGAATTTGTGTACCCCTGCGAGGGATTCTTCATAAACAACCCAATATATACAGTGGAAATTTATTATAAAGACAACTGACAATGGTAAACAAAATTGCCTCTATAGTGAGTTTGTTATAGTCAATTAAATTTATAAAGGTTATGGAGAGATGGTGCATTTTAAGATTCTGAAGAAGGAGCTTGTTTTGTATTTATAAGTTACATTGCGGCATTAATTGCCATTGTTATACGTCACTAAATAGATTACAGTCGATATAACTGGAACTTCCCCTACTACTAAACATGACTGTATCACTTCACTAAACATGAGAGGACATCGTAATCGATGAAATCGCAGTCATAATCTTTTAAGAAAACAATTGTGTATTAATGCATTTCCCCAACACCACTGTTCTACAGCCATTGTCTTTTAGTTATTGTAAATTATCAGTGTCATATTTTTCACTTTCAGTGCTACATAGCCAACCTAATTTGCATAATTTAAAACGGACCATAATTCAGTTACTGGGTCAACTACAGTTACTGATACCAAAAACATACAAGGGTTTGTTTACAAATGATGTGTGACAATGTGATATGATCTGCCATGTGTTAGTTTAGGTTAGTTTAATAGGTGGCAGGTATTGGTTACTATACAACCCTACAATCCTAGGTTAGTTAAAAAATGTAAAATAGTGATTCACTCATCGTGGGGTTAGATTCTGTTAAGTTAGGTGGGCACATATTACGAAATTAGTCAGACGTTAATGCCCTCGTATTTTCGTGTTCTGCATCATTAGCAGAGTGGAAACATAAGATTTTCAATGAATAACTTTTATTTTTACAGGAAACCCTATAAACTTAATAATTACCAAAATAAAACGTTAAAAATACATGTAGACAACGTTCGACGACGTTATCAAGTTATTAACAAATTTTCTTTATTTTCTCGTAAACACATTTTGTGGGCCAACGTAATTGATCTTAACACACACAACTTGCAAACGCAATGGTTAATACTACATATATTTTAACATACCTTAGCACTGTAGATCTGGAGAGTTTCAACATTTCTGCCACTCTTTCCGCGACGTTGCAGGGTTTCATTTCCCCTCGCCTAATTAGTGAATACAACGATTCGGTGAGGTTAATGATGTCCTGTTGGCGTTGGTGACTTCTCTTTTATTCACCTTGCTAGAACTCATGACTGCACACAAAAACTACCGCAACATACAACGTAAAATACAGTAAATAAAATTTTAAGCAAACCTGAAATAAATTTGAAAAATATTAAACACGTTAGAACGCACTATGAGTAATCTCTTATACAGATTTCAAAAGCAAAAGGAATCTGTACGAGAAGGTTGGCACAAATTAAAGTCATACGTTATGAAAAATCAAAAAATAAAGAGCTGATTTTAGTATTAAAAAACCGATAAATGAAATATTAGGTTAAACAAGAATCGCACAAATTCTCTACAGCACGGCCATCCGGGGGCTTATGAGAGATTGGCGTTGCCATGTTAATGTTGTTGGATGGACTCCTAGAATGTTGACACATTTCATTGCAAAGTAATGTGTCTATAATATGTAATCAAAGTGAAAGTTTTTCTCCCCCACCCAATCCCCCAGTCAAAATCAAACATATACACACACACGCACACGCACAGAGAGACACAGGCACGCACACGAAACATCTAATTCTTAATACTCACATTTTGGGTTTATATAATGAAATGTTTTTCNGCACACGCACAGAGAGACACAGGCACGCACACAAAACCTCTAATTCTTAATACTCACATTTTGGGTTTATATAATGAAATGTTTTTCGCTTGCATCACATATTCTTTTGTGTGACATCCTCAAGATTAAAAACTTTACGCTTGTGGAATATCCATTAATAATATATACATTACTTTTATAATGGGTACGTGCATGTACGAACACATGTACACACACACAGTGGAATGTAAACATTGCATGTAAACATTGCCATGTGACTGCCACATGGCAATGTTTGTTTACCCTTTGGCAGAAGGATACGAAATGGGCTTGAAAGTAGATCTTTAGCAGGGCTTCAAGAAAGTCTCTTCCAGTCATGAACCGACTATAGTTATAAACGTGAAGCAAGCTTCACAGGAATAATATTCAACAGGACTAAGATGTGGGCATGGAATGTGCCGTGTTGCGCATGTGCATCTCAGCAGACAAGTATAACATGGAAAAGAGAACTGCACCAGCAGAGGCAGCACTGTAGAACAGTTGTCAAGTCAACGACCTGGCTCGTGTGCTGCGTGCTGTAAATTTTAATAAATTTCTGCCATTTTTATTTTATTTTCCTTATGCGATGCATTGCGCGAGGGTAGTTTCCATCTGACCTGTGTTATTATTTTGATTTTGCAGCGATCAAATGTGTTTAAATATATTTTCGCAACAATTTTTTTGTTTCTAAAAAAAAATATTTTTTTATGGTTTTCAAAAATTTGTTGGTACAAAAGAGATGTCTGTATCAAACGGGTGCTGTACGAATGAGGTTTGAGTGTAGTTACCATCTATAGTTCATTTCATATAATAAGGCCTTATTCTGACAGTCGGTGAGTGGCAAATTGATGTATTCAAAACAAACAACATGCCATTTACAAAATCCTGTTCAGCTGATGCACGAACGAACAAAAGTCAATATTATTTTGGCTATTCTGAGTGCACTGCTGACGCACATTAGACCAGCCGAAAATACGCGATAAATAAGAGTTCCAAGGTTAATTAATACATTTTATTTTACGTGGTCATAAAACAGCGGTTTTTAGTTTTGAAAACTAAACTTCGTGCTAAAGTAGAAATGTATAGGTGTTCAAAATTAAAGTCACATTAAAACGATCCATATCCAAATAAAACCCAATTAAAAAAAAATTTTCACATCTTATCTCCCCCTCTCCAACACGGCTTTCTGTACGTTTTTGATATTAATTCCAAAAGCATACAGAAATATTGCATAATATTGTTGGATTATTTTCTCTAATAATCTGACTAAAAATATTTCAAATTCCTTTCGTTCCGAGCCAGTAATAGAACAACAGTAAACTTTACAAATATGCTATCTCTTGAGAAAAAAATGTGGCTCAGAGCACGCGCTGAAATGTTGTGCGCACCATCTGTGGGGTTCTTTTTGAAGCACTACAAGCCAGAAGAAATTAGCAAAGTAACAAATATTTTGTGTACAGCAATTACGAACGACCCTACACACTTCAAACTCCGTTTCGAGACCTCTCGCCGCCTGCCGCGCCACCCAAGTAGTTCACTTATTGCCGCACGAAGCAGCACCACCTGGACGCGCTGACTCGTCGCATCAAAGCCTGTAGATGGCGAATGGATACATTAACGAAAAGTAAACATTGGCGTGGCGATCTTTAACTCTCAAGAATGTGGCCTTCATATATGGTACAGAGTATAGAATAATTTGTACATGGTAAAGCATGCAAACATTCTGTGTTATTCATAGGCACATACAATGGTTTCACAAATGAAGAAAGGGTATACATGATTTTAATTCATGGAAAATGTCTTTAAAATGCTACAGCAGCACAACAGTGTACTTGACATCATCCATGCTGTCCAACCTTCACTAAAATATCACATACTGGTAGCCTTTCTCCACGGCAGTGGATTCTAAGCAATAGTATCACAAACAAAGCAGTAGATAGCAGTACTTGCAGCAAATCGTCATGCCACTTCTTGCAAAATAGAACAACAGATTGGAATTAGCAAAACAAGTGTTGTGTGCATTCTGCACAAGCATCATTACCACTCCTACCATGTGTCGTAGCATTAATAGCTACACAGCAAATAGAATATTGTCAGTGGATCCTACAACGAGGTCAAGAGTTTATGGGGAGGGTACTGTTCACAGATGAAACAACATTTTCAGACCATGGAAACGTCAATCTGCACAACATGCATTATTGGTCACCAGAAAACTCTCACTTGCTTCGTCAGGTACAACATCAACACCATTGGAGCGTAACAGTATTGTGTAGTATCATTGGACAACAAATCGTTGGCCTCTATTTCATTGAAGGGTCACTGGATGAGCAAAAATAGTACAAGCATTTCCTGGGACATATCTTGCCTGCATAGTTGGAAGATGTTATGTTGAATACGTGTCAAGTGATGTGGTATTAGCACAATGGGCTTTGTGCTCATAGCCATAATTACAAGCAATGAACTACACTGTCTATTTTAAAATTGATGTGTGGGGAGAGGTAGTTCTGTTCAGTTTTATCCAGCACACTCAACTGATCTAACACTGTTAGATTTTTTCCTCTGGGGATATCAAAGGTCTGGTGTACCAGCAGGTTCCAATGACACCGGAAGACATGAAAACCATATTGTAGCTGTATGTGCTTCCATGCCTCCACAAACACTGGCAGACGCATTTCGACCAGTGACGACACGAGCTGCGGAGTATCCCAATGCAAATGGTCGCCATTTTGAACATAATCTTTAAAGCACACACTGTGAGAAATGTCACTACACACTTGCATTATTTAATTTTGTCAGAAGGTACACTTTATGTTTACTTTGTAATTAATGTGTACAGTGGAGACCTTTAACTCCACAATGTCAGGATTTTCATTGTTTTTAAAATAATTATGTTTATTTATATTATATACAGAACGTCAATGTAGGCTACACATGTGCATCATTTCCTCGCATAAATTATTACTCTGTTATCATGTGTACAAAGGATGTCGACATTCATATCTTGCAGGTTACATTTACCTTTTTAAAAATGTAACTATGTCGGCATTCCCTTTGATGTAATAAAACACGTATTTGTCATATTTTGTTTAGTAATATCAGTTACAATGTCATAAGATGTGAAAATTAAGCAGACCATTCTGTATATAAAAAAAAATGTTAAATATAAATTTTTTTTTGCATATTTTAACAAATTTTTTTTTAATGCATGAATTGTTATTTGATGATTCATAACTCATATGTCAAGCTATAGCCCACTGCATTAGTTTATGTTGTAAATTTTAATTTTTTCTTTAATACATTTTTGGTAAGTATTTGTTATTATTAGGGATGTGCTGTTCGAATCCTCATAGCCTCAAATATCAAATACTTAGTATTTGAAAAATTCAAGATTCAAGCAAAAAGATTTTTGAGGAAAAGTATGTGAGTGAAAATTAAAACATAACCTCAAAACAGTAGCATTGAAAAGGTATACAATTTTTACTTGCTAGTGTATTTTGTAATGTACACAATTTGTGTTTTTTTTTCGGGTATCTCAATGTGCATTACTTATCTAATACTTTGGCATTCATCTGGTCAGAAAACTCGGTAACTGTCCGTACAACTTCACTCACACATGTCCAAAATTATTCACACACGCATGCCAAAAAGAGTACCGGATCTCGTGGAGCGCAAAAATTATGTAAAGATTGTGATGCCAGTACCTGTGATACTACATATCGTGCTGTAAATTAACCTAATCTCGAAACGTGCAAATGTGTTTTGTAAATATTCTTTAACTGTCCACTTAAGTTAAAGCTACGGTATACATTTCTTTACTATTAAGAAATACATTTTTGTGTTAAAAAATTACACTTCATCACTATACTCTTTCAATTGCAGACTGATATAGACAGATTTATTGCCGGTAAACTTAATTGGTTTTGAGTACACTGCCGCAGTCATTTTATTTAATTTTCCAAGGTTTGCCAACAGCAAAACAAAAACTAGTTTTGTAGTTTGGTTTCCAATAGTCGTTAAACCAAAGATGCTGATCTCTTACAAATTTTTGAAAATAAAATTTTTATTGCCGAATTTAAAACTCGTAAAATAAACAAAATGGAATTTATGGCGTTTTAAATTAGTATTGACATTGAGAAGAGAGGATGTTTGGTGTGTTTGCTGCAGGTATTTTATTAGTGTTTATTAGTCGTCGTTTTCCAAAGTCAAAGTTGGTAGCATAGAAAATAATACTTGCGAATGAAAGTATCAATTTATATTTTGTACCTGAAGAATTCTTCCCCTGTATCCATAATTTTTTTTGTTTCCAGTACATGTGCGATTGCGATTGTTGTAAGCAGTGGTGTTTGTGGAAGTTTGTATATTCATTTGTGCAAAGAGCAAGTACCGTAATCCATATGTAAATTTGGCAGGGTTGTAATAAAGAGTAAAAGTTACTGTAAAAATGTGCATTTTAAGATGCTTGTGTTCCCAAACAAAAACTTGTATTTTTAAATAGTACTGTGCTAAAAAACTTTGTTATGTAAACTTAACACAGATGGCATTGTAATTGGTTTTCTTGAGTAAAAACTTATTTAATTAGTTATGTTACCCAAATAGTTATTATTGTATTTGCGAATGCATATTTTTTGGGGTAAGCGACAAGATTCGGATTTGAAGGGTGAATTCAAAGAACTATTTAGGATTTGGATGTTTATCGGGCATCCGTTTGCCGTTTTGAAAGTCATGGTTTTCAGTTAGCGTCATCATTCGATTAGAAGCTTTTCCGACTGCGTAGACAGTTTAGGTTCTAGAAGGGTTGGATTATCTTTTACTGACTATGCAGTTTGGAAGGCTACGCAATTCGATATGGCGTGGCAGACACACGCTATGCCCATATGTGGTAACGGTTGGTGGCACCCTGGTGTGAGAAGGAGGGGTAGCCACGAGAGATAAAGCACCAGTGACCGCTAAATCTTTCAACTTTCGGCAAATATTTAATTCTAATAATCTAATAAATTCTTTCCGTCGGTGTGGGAGGTCGATAGTGTGCCAGGAGGGAACGGACGTCCCTCCTGCCTTCGTATTTTCTTCTTGCGAGGCAAGTTTTTGAGACGTAAATGAATAATTAAACCACCGTGGCGCTGCTCTCTGTTGGTTTGCCTGTAAACCGGTTCGTACTCTGCATACCTGAAGTTTGTTTGTGAACTGTTTCATTGGAATGATCAATAAAAGTACAGAGTAATAAACAAACATTGGACTTTATTTATGTTTATTGGGGTCTTAAAAGTTCATGTTACTACCAACTGAGCTAACCGAGTGGTAATTTCCATTCGTCATACACAGATATCAGATATGGAATGCTACAAATATGGCAACCTTAACATGGCGGTGCCACATTACACCATTGGGGCATGCGCCACTATGGATAAACTTTTTACTAGCGTACATTTTTAGCCAGTGCAAAGAACTTTTGTAGTAAATTATTAAATAAACAAACAATTGTTTGTATACTGCACTGCAACTATGCCTTCATTTATCCAACAGACTGATGGCCCGTATAGAGGCACACGTAAAGTCAGCCAACACACATGCAGAAGAGAAGTAAGGCAATTTGCAACAGAAGCGGGCTGTTCTGGCGTACTGTTGTTGTTGTAATATGCTGCATTGGTTTATAGGCTTGTTTCTACTCATATTTTGAAATCAAAAGTCGAAGCCGAAAAATGTAAACGAGTTGTCAATTAATAAAAACCACAAAATCAAAATTTAAAACTTTAATTAAAATTGTATTCCATTAAAAATAGCATGAGCAGGTCAACAGGTAATGCAGTCAATTCCATTCGCAGCCCATAATCAGCAAGAAGAAAACCCAAAAATCAAAGTTAAAACAGCACTCTTGAAAAATGTATCCCTAAGCTAAACACCACGCACAAAGACATAAGAACTTGACGTGGTCACGAGATATAAGGAGCTCATGGGAGGGAACAGGAAGCTGTCACCCACACTGTTATTGGCTATCACTGTTGCTATGCACGTGTGATTGAGGGTAGACATGCTCTCAAAGTGAGTGACTGTGTTCAAAGGGAGGGACGGGTAATGAGCAAAGGAGCCCTTCATGATGACATGTGTTGTGTGAAGTCTATCTTGCTAGGTGCGTCATGCGGCGTGCTCAACCGAAATCACTGTGGCCGGAGTTGCTAACGGATTTTAACAAAAAAATGGTTGGGTACCTACTGACAAATACCTATGTATTATTTCAGTGACCCGGTGAATGTATGCATTTTTAATTGATTTTCATTGCAACTTATTCAATTTTTGCAAGGATATTTTATTCTTTTCTAAATTTTTTGTGATTTTTTGATGGTTCTCGAAAACCTTTACTTAAGACCACTGATTTAGTTACTTACATGCAAATACGTTATATTGGGGTTCAATAATTGTAATTAATTTTTTTGGTATCCAACAATTCATAAATATTAGCATCCCTTTCCAATGTGGGTATGTATGTTCAAGTTAATCACTTACTGTCTTGAGTTGCTTTAACTAGAGAATTAGTGATTTCACACAGTCTTTGGGTTAAGTTACAAAATGTTGTAGAAAAATGATAAGGTAAAATTTTTAATGCATTGTCTTTTGCAGCAGTGTTTTTTGTTGCTTTTCCAAACTTTGTGGCCTGTAGGTGCAGTAAAATCAAATACTCACATTTGATTTGAATTTGCATGAATAGTTACTATTCTCTTTGAACTTTGATTTGTAATGGAAAATGAACATTCACACATGCCTAGACTGACAAAAAGTGTTGAAATCAGATCCAGGATCTCTTTAGAAACTAGTGAGACTTAGTTAAATTAGGCAAATAACTCCACGTATCCCAGAAATACATTGGCAAGAAGTGTAAAAAACAAAAGAATTGTTGGTAGGGAGACTGGGAGGTATTGAAAGTCATTTTGCAATGATATTTCTCTGTAGTGAATAATAAATTGTGTGGTGTGATGATGGTAACAATAATCAAGTATACTCTTCTTAAAATCAGTTAAAGCCAAGGAAGTCACAATTTCTTGATCCATATTGTGTCCAATTACAAAGCAGAGATTTAAAATTTATTTTAAAGATTTTATTAAAAGGCTTGGACTTCAATGAAACCTACTTCTAGTCAATAATATTGACCATCATGTGTTAACAATCAAATGAGAGTAATGATCTGAAGATTTTTAATATAAAATATATATACCCCTTAACCTTTCGTAAATAAACATTGGAATAAACAGTTGTAATATGTTATGTGATTTTTCATTTATACTGTTTTGAATTTCATTTAGCTTAACAAAAATATCTTGCAGCAGCTGTGAACTGAACTTAGTCTATAACTTATAGCAGCTCGAACCAATCCCACTCTTATACTCTCTGTCTCATGTAACTTGGCAAAATTTTGACAGTTCGACGAAAGTAGCACCAATGTTCACTTTTTGTTTATGTATCCTTTCGCCATCAGCTGATACGTCAAGTGGAGGCTGTATTTTTTATCAACACCCTGTCAGGTAATCCACTTGCAATTTTACTGTAGTGCTAAACAAATTTTAAGATATTTTAGAATGACATTTGTCTAAAAAAAAATTAGTAGTTTATAACAGTAAAAATATAAAACCTTGCAAAAAATTAAATATTTGCTAACTATTTTTCAATTTGTCCGAGACNTAATATTTGCTAACTATTTTTCATTTTGTCCGAGACAGCGAATTTGGGTTAACATTTGCGAGACGGTAGTTATAGCTATTATCACACTTTGGACGTCATATCTAATATAACTGGAACTAAAAGTAATGTGGAAAATTTGATTNAAATATTTGCTAACTATTTTTCAATTTGTCCGAGACAGCGAATTTGGGTTAACATTTGCGAGACTGTAGTTATAGCTATTATCACACTTTGGACGTCATATCTAATATAACTGGAACTAAAAGTAATGTGGAAAATTTGATTGACAACGCAGTTATATTTGCCAACTCATCAACGACTGATTGCAATGCAGTAATTCTGCTATTACTGATACTAAACAGTTCGAGTTGGAAATATGTGACGTGGAATAATGTAAGAATTGCTTAAAAACTATTCATGCGTGTCCCACTTTCTTAGTTTTATCAATACAATATAGGAACAACACTGAAACAAGGAAATGGGTTTTCGAGAGGAGAATATGGTGTATAATTTACGCAGACGAACAATTACCGGCTGAATAGAATCACTAGTATTCAAAATCGCTGTACATGAAATATATGTTACTTTAAAAATTATGCTGAGCTCGCGAAAAAATAATGCTATTGGTATCTGTTCATAAATTTGTTATATATCACACAAAAGCTATTCTTTTCTGGCTGGTAATGCTTCGGGAAAGAGTGCACAGATGGCGCGCATGGCATGACAGGGCGAGGTGTGAGTCGTTTGCATTGCTCAACAGATAGCAGCATGGCCTGCATCTTGATCCTGTTTTTTTTTAAAGTTGACTCTTCTTCTATTACTGGCTTGGAACAACACAAATTTAAACTATATTTTGTAAAATTATTATAAAAATAAATCAACTATATCATGCAATATTTCTGTATGCGTTTGGAATTAATATCAAGCATGTATAGAAAGCATGGTTGGATACATGAAAAAAGTTTTGAAGTTGCGTTTCATTTGGATACGGATAGTTTTATTGTGCATTTCATTTTGAACACCTATACATTACTAACGTATTTTATTGCATATAAGTCGCACATTTTACTAAAAAATTTTTTTTGAAAACTTGGGGTGCGACCTATAAGTGAGAAAAATTCCTCCAGCCCCGCACTAACTTTTCATTTACTTAGAGTTCACGGCCCACAGCTTGATTTCCAAACTCTTCAGCAAACAAAATCACTTTCATTTTGAAATCTCCGGTGTAGGTACTTCGCTTTTCCATCAAGAAACTGTCGCACATCTTCACTGCCACAACATCAAAACAACACTACGTGCGGTGCAAAGACAATGTAAGAGAAAGACGTGTAAGTCACTGCTAACATTTGGTACTCAATAACCAACACTAATGTGCTGCTATCTGTAAACTCCACAAAAAGTCTTCAAAAATAATTGATTGTCAGTTATTGGGCAAGAACCGATTCCTTTTATTTCATTTGATTCTTTTAAAATATCTTTTTTTGTTAAGAATTGCGAAGGGGATTACGTAACAGAAATATTAAAATACCTTTCTATATTTTGCACGTTTATTTAAAACTTACAAAGGTAAACTGCAGAAATAATGGTTAGGTTTTTGCTTTTAACATAAATCGTTAGAAATACTTGAAATATATAAAAAGAAAGATCGATAAAATTTTCCTTGTAAAAATATCACTTCAAATTAAATTACATGTTTATAAGTTATTTCTTTTTTCCAATAAATACATAAACTCCGGTAGTCAAGACTGCATCTCGAGTGCTGTATCAGTACATTCCAAACAAACTATGTCCAACAAACTTGTGACGCTGTAGGCCTGTAGCTACGCTTGACAACACCGCTTGCTTGCAAGGACACAGCTGCCACACAACCTTTGCCAAGGTCGCGTGCATCAGCCATCCGTGACGCAGGCCGTGTAGTACAGGATGTACAACAACGATGAGCGCGACCTATAAACAATAAATATTATTTTTTTAAACACACTTTGAAAATGGTGGTGCGACCTATAAGCGCAGGCGACTTATATGCGATAAAATATGGTACTTTATCACAAAGTTTAGTTTGTAACACTAACAACCACTGTTTTGTGACCACGTAAAATAAAATGTATTAATTAANCGATAAAATATGGTACTTTATCACAAAGTTTAGTTTGTAACACTAACAACCACTGTTTTGTAACCACGTAAAATAAAATGTATTAATTAAACTAGGAACTCTTTCTTATCACTTATTTTCTGCTTGTCTAATTGCGTCGGCAGTGCACTCAGAATAGCCAACGTAATATTAACTTTTGTTCGTTCGTGCATCAGCTGACACAGGATTTTGTAAATGGCACTTTGTTTGTTTCGTATAAGTCAAGTTGCCACTCACTGTTTGTCAGAATCTCGCCAACTGATATGAGACAGACCATAATATGGATACATGTAAAACTAGATGTAGGTTGTTTTCGTATCAACTATTTGGTTCTGTGTAAGTTGCAATTATCCAGATTGTTTTAACACTAATTAATCATCTATAATTTTGTTCTAGGATCTTCTAATGGTGATAACACTGTCACAGCTTACGAAGACCCAGCTTCAATTAAACGAAAAGCTCACTCTTCTTACAACACTGTGAACATCGAGGAGACATGTGGCTTGTATTTGTATATCTTTGTGAATATGTTAAAGTACTTTAATTTAAATGATTTTTGTATGTCTCTGTGTTGAGTTAATTGAAATGAATTGTATTGAAAGGATGAGAAGAAATTCTTCTGTGTATTAATTATTTATATGCCCCTTGATTCACAAAAGCACAAGTGTTTACTTTCCTTTTTTCCTTCTTTTTTTTTTTTTGTATTCAACAATAAACCATTACTGCCTAAACAGAAACTTGATATCTAATTAAAGTTAAATAAGGTCTACCAGATTCTTTTCTGGAACATGAGCACACTATTAATCAGTGTGTCCAGCGATCAGGAAATGCGAGAAAAGTGGGAATTGTACGGGATTTGAAATGCTGGGAGAAATGCATGGGAATTTTTTTTCTGGTTTATGAAATCTATTGTAGAACTCTTTAGAAGCAGTGCAAAGGGAACTTAACGTAAAGAATTTTCTTCGCCTTTAAAAGTTTGAATACCACAGTGCATTACTGATAACAGCGTCAAGATCACACACAGAAAGAAGGAAACAGCTAATGAAAGAGTTTCCATGGAGCCTTCTGCAGTGAAGGACACGGGTGGCAGTGGTTGGTTTATTGCGGTAGAGAGGAGGTTGCGTTTTACTACCCGTCTTCTTCACAACACAGCCTGATCCTGATGTCTCTGCTGGCTAGTTGAACATGTTTTGTAACATATGTTGTTTGTTTGACACTACAATCCTTTCAGTTGCCGGTGGCAATGTCTATGTTATGAATTTGACGTCTATAGCTTCGTGGACGGGAAATGTGGCGGTTGGCCATGCTTATAAGATGCCTTAAAATATACTTGACCATACCACCCTCTTCTTCATCAGAGATGATGTTTGTGATATGTATTTGGTGCCTATATCTTTGGTGGGTGGGACATGGTAGGTAAATATGGTTATAAGTGGGCTTACTTGACCCTGCGGCCCAGTTCATCGTCAGGGGCGATGACTATTTTATGAATTGGGCGACTATCTCAAATGGTTAGGAAATTACAACCAACTGTGCTTATATAAGGGCTTAAGGCGTACTTAACCGTGCAGTCCTTTTCGTCATCGAGGCAATGTCTATGTTATGAATTCTGTGACTATATCTTAAACAGGAAAATTACAGCCAACTATGCTTATAAGTAGGCTTAGGCAGTACTTGACATTCACGCAGTGCGACTCTAGGTTAGCGTGTACGGGTAGGCTTTGCTCTGTGTCGCACAGGTGGAATGGCAGCATGAGATTCATCCCCACCAGAATGCCAGGTGAAAGGAGACCAGAAGGAATATGAGAAAACCAAGGTGGTAGCAGACGATGGTGGTGAGGGAACATTCAATATTAAGGGCTCGGAAGGCAAGGGAGTAAAGGGTGAAAATAAAGGAGACCGGAAGGAATAGGAGAAAACTCCCCAAGGGATAGAATGGACAAGAGAGAGACAGGAAGGAATGAGGGAGCGTGAGAAAAAAACACAAAAGAAAATAAAGGAGATGGAAAGGAATATGAGAAAACCCCAAGGGATAGAGCTGGCGAGAGAGACTGGAAGGAATGTGAGAAGTTGCATGATGGGGGCAATGAACTCAAACATTCTTTAGACAAGATGGATGGTGCTGGCATAGAATGACAGAGCATGAATGTCAGGGTAAACCCTCAAACCCTCATTCCCCAAAAAGGAGTAATTTAGCCACGTTGTAGTCTCATGCTATTTTCGGACTGAGCGACTCATAAAAAATTTGGTACAAGGGGAAATTTTTGAGTGAAAGAAAGGAAATTTTGAGGAAGAAAAAAGGAACAAATGAAACCCAAGATGGCCACCGGCTTGTCCCCAGCCCCAAACCCCTGGTGCAGAACCTACCATTTCTAACTACTGTTGTGAAATAATGGCAACCATGCTTATAACAAAGCATGGCGCATAGTGCATAATGCATTACACTCATGAGCAGTGAATTAGACACACCTGCCATTTTGACAAAATGGCTGTGTGGTCGCCCCATTGCATAGAATAGTTCCGAACCATGCATTACTGGGTTGTCGTCAGCCTATGTACTGACGAGAAAACAGAATATGGGAGGGGGGACAAGATATCAGTCCATCAGTCCATTTGATTGTGGCCATATCATTAGGACCAAATTTATGAGCACTCCATCTCCGAAGTCGTGCAGACACTGGGATTTCCATCGACCATCACATCATGAGTGTACTGCGAGATCATGGATTAGAGTAAAACTACAACTATCAGATTCTACTGCCATGGCATCGATGATAGGGATCACATTCAGCTCGCTCGGTTGGTAACAGCGGTTAGACAGGCCACAGTGCAGCAGATCACTCGCAAATTCAATGCCATACTATCCAGAACCATCTTCTTGCTATGGGGTACAAAATCACCATCCCAGTAGGGTATCTCTGCTCACTGCACATCACAAGGCTCAGCAATTAATTTGGGCATGGGAACACACCAATTGGATCATCGATGCATGGAAAAATGTCGCCTGGATGGATGAGTCGAGGTGCACATTGGTACACGCTAATGCCATGGTACGAGTGTGCAGTCAAGCACATGAAACAATGAATCCTTTATGTCATCAGTGTACAGTTCAGATCAGTGTTGGTATCCTCGTATGCGGACTGTTTACGTAGGTTGAAAAGGGTCCCCTGGTACATGTGTCATCATCCCTCACCGGTGAACGACAGAGACCTGCTGACAGGTCATGTGCATCTATTTCTGCGCCTACAGCACTCGTGAAGGAGACCTGCACTTACAGCAAGACAGTGCACCGGCCCACCGCTCCTGAATTGTGACCGAGTGGTTGGGTTTTGGCCCCTAATAGTCTATAGTTTGGAATGTTTCGGGGCTGCCTAAGTTAATTTCAAAATTGAATGATAAAATTTGATAGGTAGGCCTGATGTAACTAAAATAAATTGTGATTAACTGTAAATATTAGGAATATATTCTGTATCAAAGTGATAATTCCTTGCTTCGATTCGAGAGAGAAGAAACTAATAAATTCTGCATCATTTAATAATATTAAAACTAACTTCGAAGCCAAAACGTGTAACACAAATACAGTCGAAATCTATGTACCTAAATATGTTTCCTTTGTACAAAATAAATATATTCTACGCTGGAAGGTTACTGTGTTTTATAAACCATGTAGGCTTTGTATGTGATAAAATGTCAGGGAAGGTTATTTAATTCACATTGAATTCAATCCTGTGGGGTTAAATGTTAGGAATACTCTTATAATTTAACAACCAAATAAAATTTATTCAAAATTATTACATTTCATGGCTCTACGGTACACTTCAGTTGACACAAAGGTTAGGAATTTTAATATATTAAATTTTAGATGAGAACATTTCTTTGTTATCCAGGGCAGTTTTACATGAAATCTATAATTAAAAGCTGCTAACTTTCCTTTACTTAGCCGGCAAAATATTTTCTTTTCCACAAACACAAATAGTTTGTAAAACACCCATGCACTTGAGGTTGCTTGCCTGGCCCCCGAGGTCACCCGACCTAAGTCCTGTTGAACACATCTGGGATGCTGTCAAGAGGGATGTGCGCACAGTGGATCCTGCTCGGACTGAACTCCGTTCATTGTGGGAGGCTGTACAACGTTCATGGATCAGTTTGGCTTCCGACCGCTTTTGGTGCCTTGTGGAGTCCATGCCATGCAGCATCACTGCTGTCATCGGGGCAAAAGATACTACATGCTACTAGACAGGTTCATCTAATTGAACTGCTCGTGAGTGTAATCGACCTGTTTGGTGTCGCAAGAGTTGCCTATGATCTGCTGTTGATTGTTCTTTCTCAGATTTTTTTCAAAACTGAGGGCAACTATGCTTATAAAATGCTTGCAGCATACTGCATTGTATTATCCTAATTGGGGTAGGAGTCATTAGTTACAATCTGAATTGGGTTATTCTATCTCCAGTGGTTGCAAGATAGTGGCCAACTGTGCTTGTTAAAAGGATTTAGTTTTTAACGTTTCATATTGTCTTGTTTGAGGTGTCCATGTGGGTATACAACTGAATGAGAAGTAAATTTTTAAATTGTATGAGTATTAAAGATTTTTTAATTTTGTGTTCTCCATCCCTACAAACCTAATATAACCAATGAATTAATAACATTTTAGGATTTAAAATAATTTATAGAGCATTGCTTTTAAAATAATTCTTTCCCAATTTTTCTAGTTTTTGGTGCTCTTGTCGAATTTTAAGATTCAAGGTTACAAGGGTCAAGGTTGGAACAACCAACTGCTACCACTGTGCAGAACCT
This sequence comes from Clitarchus hookeri, assembly GCA_002778355.1. Taxonomy (NCBI): domain Eukaryota; kingdom Metazoa; phylum Arthropoda; class Insecta; order Phasmatodea; family Phasmatidae; genus Clitarchus; species Clitarchus hookeri. The sequence continues at coordinate 219,797 of NQII01001803.1, forward strand.
GATAACTGTAAATTTTTCCCAATTTTGTTTTTACAAATAATTATTTTATGTTTTCTAGATTTATCGGGGTCCAAGGTCATTATGTGTTCAAGGTCAGAATCAGTAAATCTCAAATGGCCACAGCTGTATGCAATATGGCCGATGTGGGTACTTTCTGATTATTAAAGATTTTTTATTTTGCATACCCTATGCTTATAAAACAGACACAACTGATATTTCAACCAAATTTAAAAACTTAAATATCAATTTTTTTTCTTATGAATTTGCTTTAAGAATATCCAACATAGCTACTGCCATACTCAACATGACCTTTGTCCAGCTAGAATGTGAAAGTGGTAACACTTGGTTGAAAGGCTCCATACTTCACATCCTAGCATTCCTGCCCCCCTAATCAGCCTAATTAATACCACTCTTGCAAAATATGGTGGGAATCGGTTGAATAGTTCCTGAGTTGTGGCAAAATAGCTTTATATTTTTAAGTATCACCATCTTCGAACATAGATGACCAACGAGAATACGAGTGTGTGCATTTTTTGATAGACACAGTGGGAACTGTCAACATACCAATTTTGGTTCAAATTGGTTGTATGGTTCCTCAGGCATGACAAGGAAATCCAGAATTTTAAAAGCTGTAATTATTATAATGAGCATGACTAATTACTAGGAGAGTTCTGAGATTAGTGAAAATACAGGCTGTTTTAGATGTTTTGGAAAGGGGGGGGGG
>NQII01001803.1:220587-235590 GCA_002778355.1 Clitarchus hookeri
AAAGATAGATAGATAGATAGATATATATATATATATATATAGATATTATAGATAGATATATAGATATATATATATATATATATATATATATGCATGCAGACAGGAAGGTGATCTCATAGGATAGCTTTCTTTTAAAAATTGGGTAAAATTTCATGAGAAATCAAATGAATACTGCTGATCAGGTGAAAACCACATTTTACTGAATGATTATCATTTTTGAGTATAGCGTTCATGATCTGACAATGATCATGGTAATCATTTGTGAACAGATTCGTGCAATCGTTTGGAAAAAAGTATATATTCAGACACGAAGGTGAGTCTCACATTATATTATGCTGGCACCCTAACTTTTATTTCAACAAAATGTATTATTGAATAAGAAATCTGCCAGTTTTTTTTCACAGAAATGCGGCAAATTTCTGTTGTTTATCTCTAGTTTATAAAAGTATTTGAGCACAACAATGATGGTAACTTCATACGTATTGTAATTAGCATTATTCACAAATGTTTTAAATATATATCACCATATATCTGAAACTTTGCTACTTACAGTCCATGTAGTATGTACAAGTGCACAGTAACCACACAGTGATCATTGGGGAGTGTAATTCTTGTCATATATTTATAATTAACGCCATTACTTTGATATGCACTTAATATAAACGCAGATTCGTACACTGCATGTTGAAACATCTACACTCATGTACTGAGAGTTTTATAAATATAGATGAGCTTTTATGAAAGTTCGTGTTATGATTGAACTGGTATCAAATACCTATACAATTTTTCCTTCACCCATTCAATTTGCTGTTGCTTTATCTCATATTCCCATTCCTTTTCACCCCTGAGGGACGACTGTCTCATCTTGCAAACTCGTCACTTGGTGTAAGGCACCCTTTTAGGTTGCACTTCTAATATGAATTATATAGTAGTTCACTGTGAGCACATAGCAAAGAAATTGTGAAAATATTATCTTTTTCATACTACTATCTTTGAGATATTTTGCACCAGGGAAAAGCACTACAGCTCAAATTAAACATTGCCATTTTTAGTTGCATTAGTTACTACCTATGTATAGTTGTTTGAAAATAAGTATTCAAAAGCAGCATTACATACTCATTGAAATCTCCTGAAAGCCTCACTAGAGCTGACTTTTAGTAGCAACACTGGAAACCAACCAAANCATTACATACTCATTGAAATCTCCTGAAAGCCTCACTAGAGCTGACTTTTAGTAGCAACACTGGAAACCAACCAAATAAGGCTGCGCCAGGTCACTCGTTGCTGGTATCATATACCAGAAAGCATCATATGCTCATCAGCTGAGTTAAAATGGTAGAAACAGGCACCAAGCTGTGTAAGAGATAGGGAGAGAAAAAGAGAGCGAGCGGCTGCATTACTTTAAACAGTTGGTGCTCAAGGGCCAGAGTTTCAGTGTGGAGAAATATTTTGGGGAATGAACTGAAATGGCTATTTCGATAATANGTTGGTGCTCAAGGGCCAGAGTTTCAGTGTGGAGAAATATTTTGGGGAATGAACTGAAATGGCTATTTCGATAATATTGTTACAACTAAAAAACGATACGTTTTACTGTAATTCAGCAGTTGTAAAACTCTACTTTTAAATCATAAGCATTGGGTCAATGTGACAATATTTGTAGAACTAGGGGACAAAAAGGCATTATAATTGTTAATACAGTTGTGTATAACTTCTGTTCTAAAAATATGCATAAATATAATTCAGTAATTTCTACACATAGGAGTTTGGTATCATAAAAAGAAATAATGAAAATGATTTGGAGTTCTTATAACTATCATTGGAGGCTGATTAAATTCTTGTACTTGATGACAGTATGTCTAGTTGTGCAACATAGGAATAAAGCTTCATTTTGTGGTTTTGGTGTCATAAACATACCTACTGTTTCAATTAGTAATAAATTGTTCTTGTGATGCAACACATGTCCCGATTTCTGAGTGATGTGGAAAGGTAAATGCTGTCATATCATTTAATTTCAATGTTTATAAACACAAACAGTTTTGGGGCAATGTATATTGTAATTTTACGCCTGGCCTGTAAAAAGTTTTGAAGCACAATAGAACACCCATATAACGAAAATTAAAGATTTTTTCATGATCTCTTTTTTAAATCTCCAAGTACAGAAAAATAACTAGGAAATTAAAGGAGAGCTTCCATGAATTCACGGAAAGTTCTGTGAAATTTAGGAAAAGTCCATTTTTGAACATGAATGTGTCCGAAATTTTACGGAAAGTTTATGTACACCTCTGAATAAATTTTTACCAGCACTTTTTGCGTAAAATGAAGGAACATTTTTAACAGTGCTCTTCCTCTAGGTATTGCAGTATCCGATGGTGGGGTTAGTCCAAGTGGTTGATGTTTTTTTTCTAGTAATAGTATATGGTAGTGTGCACATATACCTAACTGGTGAATCGTAAATCCACAGAGGCAGCCTTTATCACATGGGTCCTGGATGACCGAACCAGGCTAAATCCACAAGTATTCATCCGTATAGTATCTCTATCAGATGCTACTCCAAAGCTCTCTGAAGACTGAAAACATTACTGTCATCTCTCATTAACTGAAACCTCGAAGTCCTGGTAATCAAATACCCACAGAATCTTCAGTGTCGTGGCATGCTCGTAGTGAAAACATACCTTGGGTCAGAATTCTTTAGTTAATTATTGCTAATCCTATGTAACTTTTAATACACAAATTAATTGAAAATTATAAGCTTTATGCATAGTACAACAAAAGCTTCCTTTTATTTCTGGAATTGAAAATTTAAAAAAAAAATATTGTTCTCTGCCAAAGATTAACTGTTCTGAATATAATATAATATAATATAAAACTTCTGTGTAAAACAAATTGTAGCTATGACTTGGAGAGTTGATCACCAAATGGACAATTTTTACCTGTTAGTGTTATTTATTTCTCATATTCCAATAATCTCTCAGCTATGTTATTCCATATGTTTGTAAGCCATCATCAATAGAATGAACAAGCAAGAAAAAACAAGGAAAGATAGTAACTATATCCATTCAATGGGCATGAAATTAAAATCAGTTCAGTCATGTGTTTACAGTTCATAGCAGTCACTTGCAATATACGTTTGGGTTTATTTTATACAGGTGCAGTGGCGTTGTAACCTCTCATCGGAAGAATCCATGTTCGATTCCCGGCAACCCTTACGTGGGGCAATTGTTGCAGAGAGGAAAATATCGTACTATAGGTGACAGTGACTCCTGTGTGAGGAAGGTGGTTGGGCGTTTGAGGTGGTGTGGCAGTACCATGCTATAGTAACCAAGCCCTTCNTCCTGTGTGAGGAAGGTGGTTGGGCGTTTGAGGTGGTGTGGCAGTACCATGCTATAGTAACCAAGCCCTTCACCGTCATCGTCTCTAGAAAGGGTGGATGATGCATCCCTTATAGCCTCTTTCCATCCATGGCGACCCAAGGCTACTCGGGCCTCTCCTGTTTTTACAGATTGGGCTCCGCCGCCCGCATCCCTATTGGGAACCAGTTTCCTCGTGGCTGGTAAGGGGTACCTGCCGTGATGGCTTGGGCCGATAGTTGGTACCTAGGCTCGACCACTTGGTGGCGTGTTGGACCACTTGGCATTCAGGCTGCTGGGGCCCAAGACAGGAATTTCCTATGTGAAGAAATTCGAATATATGGTAAGGGACAAGTGTCCGATGACAGTTTGCACAGCTGCTTGCAGGTGGTTTGGGTGGTAACTGAAGGACGGTGATGAAAAAGGAGAGCGCTCCAGAGCTGTGGGGCCTACGGGTGTTACCCAATTTGCGATGGACCTACGGAATTTGATAATTACGGATACCGCCCTATCAAAGCCCTCCGCATCCTGCCACCTGTGGAGTGGCTGGCATAGCGATCGGACATGAGTAAACGCACTAGTACCATGGCAAATAAGTGGGAGCACTAGCTGATCGGGTTGGCCCCATTAGAGGTTTTCTCTGATGTTCCGACCACTAGAGGTTGGACTCGTGTGCTGGCAGTGGTTAACTTCGTATACTGGAGGAGGTTTGGAGAGATCCCCCCTCTTAAAGAAGGGCTGAGTGGTGAGCATGCACCTGCTCCGGTAGCATCTTGGCAAGACGTTAAGGGCCCGGATAGTGCTCCGGCCAGACCACACGCTTGGTAATCTGAGTACAAGGGTCTCAGGTCTTGTGGTAGAGTGCTCTTGGTGGAGCTTGTGTATCGAGACAGGGCTTAGGTCTTGGTTAACTCAGGTGAATAGCTGGGACACCTGCGATGAGAAGGCGTGATCCTTCTTCCCTGCCGACTGGGGGGCCGGGGCGCGGGATGGCCGTAATGGCTAAGAGTACCACGTTAAAATAACAAAAGTATGGTCGTAATGGCTGTATGCGTACTCGTATAGGTACACTCGGATCAGTGCCTGCCCTGAGAGTAAAAAAGTCTCCCTTCATTGTCTGGCGAACTTTGAAGGGTAATTAGCCAAGTGAACAAGAACGAGCTTGGGACCTTGTTTTCAGTAACTTGCCACCAGAGGCAAAGTCTCAGCGGTAAGGACACTGTGTGCTCCACCTCAACATGGCCGGGTGGTAAAACGGATTGTAGGATCATCAGTTTGCTGGACTAGTGGTATGCATCTGTAAGCAGCTATAATTCTGCACTGTGCAGTTACCCCTGTCAATGGCTAAGATAGCACAAAAGGAGCAGTGTCGGTCCTGGGCTTCGGCACATGACTCAGTGAGGTTAAAACCCTCACAAGTGTTAATGGTGAATACTTGAACTTTGGTAAGTCAAGTTTCAGTGACATTGTGTGTGTGATTCTGTAATAGTAGAACTTTTGTAAAGTCTAGTGCAGATGATCATGGCTGAGTGTGTGAACTGGTGAGAATTTATGGTGGAAACTCCGAAGACCACAAGCCCATGGATGTAGACCGAAGGTTACAACTGGAAACATTCCTGAATGGGGAAATTCCCAAGAGCTTTATGCTATGGGTAATCACGAGAATCCTGGACCCAGAGACAGCGTGGGATGAGCAGCCAGAACCCGATGCAGACAGAACCATATGGATGAAATTCATCTGGTCACTCATATATGGAGTGGATAGAGATGTGGTTTTTCCTTTTTGTCAAAGAGATTTTAAACAAGAGACAAAGTACTTCTGAAGAGGTTCCAGAAGAACAAGGTAGCAGCAAGACCTCAGAACAGCGAGAAGAGGCCACTACTTCAAAAAGAGAGACTATTCGACCCAGACAGCGTTAGTCTAGAAGCTAACAAATTAATGGAGGATTTAGTAGAGTACTGCACGGCACCCACTAATAATATGAATAAGGAGAACAGCAATTATTTACTGCTGAAAATTTACCAGCTGAAGGCAATGCTGAACAAGGCCTTGTTAGCCAATGCAGTGCTAAAAGGCAAAGTGAAGGGGCTCAAGGCAAAGCCCGCATCAATGGGAACGACTTGTGCACAAATGGCTGCAAAGGCAACAACACCAAAGCCAAGCGTAACTAAGAGATTAGAATTGGAGCCCAGACCACAGAGGAAGTTGGTAATGGTACTGCAGACAAATGAAGAACAGACAAGTTAGCAGACTAAAGAGTTTCTACAAAGTAGGGTGGACCCTACTGTAGAAGGTTTGAAGATAAATAATATCTTCAGCATCAGAAATAGTGGTGTAATGATTGAAGCTGGTGATGACAAGACCATGGAGAATCTAAGGAGAGTGATGGCTATCCAGTAAATGGGGCTAAGACTTGAAGCACCTAGGAAGAGAGGACCAAAATTCATGATATATGACATTTCCCGGGAGCTGGATACAGGGGACAAGCTCATAAAGCGGTTTTGGAAGAAATATGAGGACTGAACTAGCAATAATGGAAGTCGTAGAGGTAGTACAAATGGCACCATACGACTATGTTATGGGAATGGTCTTGGATATGGCGGGAGCATGTGACAATACTTGGTGGTCTGAGATCATGTGGCAGCTCATGGAAAAGGAATGTCCAGCCAACATTTATTCGGTGTTACTGGACTATTTCAATAACAGGAAGAGTGTGTACTCAGATGGAGAGCTGGTGAGAGTAGAGAAGGAACTATCTAAGGGCTGTCCACAGGGTTCTGTCCTGGGTCCACTATTGTGGAATGTACTTTTTGATGGACTTCTACAAGTTCCTCTGCCTAAAGACTGCGAACTTTACAGATATGCTGTTGACTGACTGATACTCATCCCAGCATGGTCATGCCGAGAATTGGAAGGAAAGGCAGAACAAGTTCTCAAAATAGTAGAAGCATGGGCAGACTCAGTAAATTTGAATTTCGCAGCAGATAAGACCAACTGCACGATGTTGAATGGGAATATTCAAAAGAGATACCCAGTGGTGAGGTTTCAGGGCAGACCCTTAAAGTTCCTCAAATGTGTAAAATCCCTGGGAGTCATGTTGGACTCTAAGTTGACATTCATGGAGCATGTCAAATATGTGTGTGATAAAGCTGTGGTCCTGTTCGGAAAACTCCGAGCAGTTGTGCCCGCCAACTGGGAACTTGTCTTTCATACATTGAATGCTATATACATCTGGGTGTGCTGTATGATATAAGAAAGCACAGCAAGTCTTAATATAAAGAAGACTTGTAAAAGCTCAAAGATTCGCTCTGATAGCAGTGACAAAGGCATGCCGAACCGTATCCATCAATGCTTTGCCGGTTCTAGCCAGAGTGCTACCATTCGATTTACTTGTGACTGAAATAGGTGGAATAAAGGAGTTGGCAAGGAGAACAGCTCTTACTCCGGAAGAGAGGAAAGAAGTCAGGCAGCAACTTCTTTCAGTTTGGCCAGAAAGATGGGACACCTAAACTAAAGGGTGAGAGACACATCCAGTGTTTTCAGATGTAGTCGATAGGCTAAAGAAGGACTGGATAAATGTGAATCACTATGTGGCACAAATGCTAACCGGACATGAGAACTTCAAAGCAAAACTTCAAGGGTGGAACTTTATCTCATCATCAGTTGTGTGGTATGCGACTAACCGGATACGTTTCGACATGTAATATACTAATGTGCCAAAATCGAGGATATAAGGATTAAGACCAAGGAAAAGCTACCAGAGAATGATATTGATGAAACAGACAGGAGACAAGTCCACAGATGGCGGGGCACAGCGAAGATCTTCCCAAGATTCTCACGAGAGACTGGAAGAAGACTCGAAGAGTTTGACGTCTTGCTCGAAGGTGAAGAAAGCAGTAGCTTGCGCAGTGAACAGTTTTAAAAAGAACAGGATGAGTGACTCAAGATGGCCATTCAACTGGGGGCCATTTGTGTTCATCTCTAAGATTGTGGCAGAAGCTTGGGGGTTCTTTATACACAGACAGTAAGTGCAGCATGTGAGAAATGCTACACGAAGAACAGTGTTTGAACTGACAAGCTCTAGAAGACAGATCCAGGATGTAGAACATGGCTGTACATTGAACTGCGACTTCCTTCCAGGAGAAATATCTTTGGTGCTGGGTGAGAAGGGCTGAAGATGGATAGCTTGCTCTCTACTTGGAAGAGGCTGATCTAGGCGAAGTGGTTCCACCCAAAGAGATCAAACAAGCACAATATCAGAAATGGGTAGCAGTCAATCCTGCACTGTTCTATAATATGGCAGAGCTAGGGGAACGAATCCGTAAGTAAGAATAAATGCCAATACTGTCAGCTGCTATAGCTACAGTAATCAGATAGGACAGAAAGTGGCAACATGACTCTGTTTCCCTATACAGAACAACATGACCATATGATCTTGGCTACCAACAACATTCCCAGGGAAAGAGCAGAACTAGAGAAGCCTCTTCAGGAGACCTTTCGGAGAAGAGGGGAGAAGTTCAACCTGGAGGATGCTAGAAGCGAAGCGATCAAGATGTATGTGGGGTAGCTAATAAAGGTGATCGTCTGGACTACTTGCAACGATACCAGATTTGGAACAAAACAGACCAAGGACAGGCTGGCTAAAAAGAGCCATAAGAAATAACAGTTCGGACGATGACTCACCGTGAGAAAACCAACCCCACAGTGATCTAGAGAAGAAAGATCACAGGAAGAGTGGTCTCATGCCTTACTCGTATCGAGTACAGTTACATGAGGGGAGGAAGGAGATACCAATGTGGGATGCTCTCCAGAAGCAGTCTATAGGTAATGCGAAACGGTTTCTATAGTATTAGTGTTGGTACATATGCTAACATAGGGTCACCTCAGTATTACAGATTTAAGAGAACCCCCGAAAAATATGTCAGTAGAAATATATTCTGTTTCTTTCATGTTTTTTCCACGGACACGGCGTAGGGCTTTATTAATAATAAAATTAAAATGCTAATCCTCTACTGATATTGCTATAAACGAGACATCAAGAAACACCTACCATCTAACCTATTAATAACCTCATCAAAATTATTTGCGTCCTTGTAAAGGAAAATGGGGTTAATCTGTTATATTGATAACTTCTTGTTGTTTCTTCTTTCAGCCAGTGTTTTACCAAATAGCTAGCTTATAAAGTAGCAAATTTATAACATAAAAAATATACAGAAAATCAGCCAGTGAAGTTTTTTTGGACAAGTCGAAGGTGTAAACTCTATCGCAGAATCGTCACTGACGACAATCAGGTGGCGACGACACAGGATGCGGCTCCATGTACATTGAAGTCAAAGACAGGCCTTCGTATTCACAATCCATCTCCATGGTATGACGAGAGAGCACTTCCAATTCGATTTTAAGCTCACGGTGTCAGAACAACAAGTGCAATTTTTCTATACAAAAGCAATTCTTTTTACAGTAAAGAGCCTAGCCTGTGCCTACGTGCCTTCTACACGAAATTTTTGTTAAATGTAAAATACTTGGGAGCACTCTGAGAAAACCCTTATACTCGAATCAATTTCTTGGATGTCGTTATGTGACCTTGACCTTGGATGATGCCATGCCACCTTGACCTTCATCCACCATCTCAAATGAAATCTTCTGCTTAAAACAAAAATAATAGCAATTTTTTTTAAAAGAAAAATCTTAAAATCACAGAAAAACATTACGAGATCTTGTTTCGTCTACGATGAAGTTGAAGATAGGGGGGCGGTGTCCTCAGTAACCAAGGTCTTGTGATTTTTTTCTGTGACTTTAAATTTTTCTAAAGAAATTACGATTTCTTTTGTTTTAAGCGGTAGATGTCCGTGATTGTGGACAGAGGTCAATGTCAAGGCCGCATGACATAACATATGCCGATTCGAGTATGTGGGTTTTTCAGAGTGCTTCCATATTTTTTTCATGAAAAAAATATTTAGTGTTGAAGGCCTAACTGTGGGCCTAATCTAGGAAATTTACCACTTTAATATAGAAGAATGGCAGTTGTTCTGACACCATGATGTGAAAATCGAATTGGAAGCACTCTCATCATACCACGAAAATGAATTGTTGATACGAAGGCCTTTCTTTGACCTCCACGAACATGGAGCTGCATCCTGGTTTATCGCCACCTGATTGTTGTCAGTGACGATTCTGAGATGGAGTTATCACTTTCGACTCGAAATGCTCGGCCACATGAGAGAACCATCTGTATTAAGAGTCCACCATATGGACCATATGCGCCACAATCGGCATCTTATGCTTCACAATCGCTCCACAATCGTTTCAAATGCTCCACAATCGTTTCAAATGCTCCACAATAGCTTCAAATGCTCCACAATCACTCTACAAGATTCACAATCCTCATCAATCCACACCAATCAGTTGTGCATGCTCCGCAATCCTCTGCAATTCACACCGCATGCACTGCAATCAGAACTGCACACACCAAAATTACCACCACATGCTCTGCAGTCAGCATCACATGCACCAAAATCAGCACTAAACGCACCACAATCAGCACCGTATGCACTCCAATGAGGGGTCAGTTTTCTTAGGGGTTGGTCTTGTGATGGGCCAGTCTTGTGAGAGTTCGGTCTGGCAGTAGTCATTTGTCTGCTTGAAGTGTGGTCATGACCGAGCGAAGAACTTGTCTGGAAGAAACTGTCCAAAGATGTAACTGCATGGTAATTAGATCAAGGAACTAAGTAAAATGTCTGGTTTTATGGATACATAAAAATTCTTAAATCTCACTGATGAAATATGTGTGTATATATAATATATTATATATATTATATATATATATATACACACACACACTGAAGAGCCAAAAAAACTGGTATAAGCGCGCGTATGCAAATAACAGAGGTGTGGAACCAATCAGAGTAACGTGATGCGGTCGGCAGCGCCTATATGACAACAAGCGTTTGGCAAAGTTGCTAGATCAGTTACTGTTGCTACAATGGCAGGTTATTAAGGTTTAAGTGAGTTTGAACGTGGTGTTATAGTCAGCGCACGAGAGATGGGACATAGCATCTCCTAGGTAGCGATAAAATTTGGATTTTCGCGTACGACCATTTCACGAGTGTACCGTGAATGTCGGGAATCCGGTAAAACATCAAATCTTCGACATCGCTGCGGCCGGAAAAAGATCGTGAACGAACGGGACAAACGACGATTGACGATAATCACTAAATGTGACAGGCGTGCAACCCTTTCTCAAATTGGTGCAGATTTCAATGCCTCCTGCATACCTTCAGATATTAGTCGAGTCCATGCCACGTCGTCTTGCGGCACTTCTGCGTTCTCGCGTGGGCCCTACACGATATTAGGCATGTGTGTCAGTTTTTTTGGCTCTTCAGTGTATATATATATATATATATGTATATATATACACACATATATATACATACTTAGAGCAATATATAGGCCAAGTAGAAAGTAGATACACATTTTGCTACTGTGTAAAGGTTCTAGGTTTTTTCCATGAAGTTGATGCAAGCCAATGATTGTACGCAGTCTACTGTAGAGCTTATCTATATTGATTTGCCTTCTTCCGCTGCTGGAAAATTACATGTAAAATAGCGTTGCTACTGTGGACCTATATTCAGCAAAAGCTACCATGCTCGTCGACATGAAAAAAAACCAATGTTTAAAAGGACCGACCTCCAAATAACTGTAATGTACTAACTGCAGAACAACATTTGGTAGAAGCGATAATTTAAAGAGACACTAGTAATTTGAGGGTAACACACCTTGTGTGTTCAGTGTAATTTTTTTGTTATTTTTTATGATTGTGAGTGAGGGTGTGAGTGTAGGAAGGGAAAGGATGTTAACACAATGTGATCGATTGGAAGGGGTCAGTTGTGTACTGGACATGGTGCTGAGAGGACCTCTGTAAATACAAAATTCTAAAAATAAATTTATAAAATATTTTTTATAAACTTTTATAAAGTTTTATAAATTTTAAAATTATTTAAAATAAATTTTAGACCGGACATCCGTGGCACAGTTGGTTGGTGTGCTGTCGGTCTGGGGTGCAGGAGGTTCTGGCTTAAAATCCCAGGTATAGCATGGGTGCTAGTTTAAGTTAGGTCATAAGTTAGTTTGTAAGCTGTCCCCTGATAAACCTTCAGGCATAACACTTGGGGACATTAATAAGCCCTATAAAATACAATTTAATATATTTATATTAATTTTTAATGGTTTTTTATACATTTTAAAACCATTTTTTATTTTTTGGGATTTTTAAGATTAAATGTCACTGGGTCAGGTATAAAGGTCAACTAGATCCAACATGGCTGACCAGATGGCCACTGGCCGACCTGACGAGGGTCGTTCGTGTCGGGAGCTTAATCGCTCCACCCATCATCGAACTCCAGACCTCCTGTGTTTACATCTTTAAATCATTTTTTATAACTTTTTCTAATTTTTTAAAACTTTTAAATTTTTTTGTAATTTTTACAATTTTTTTTGCAATTGTTAGGGAATTTTTTGGGTTCAAGGTCATGGACATGAGGTCATGGACATGAGGTCAAGGTCATTAATCAAAGTAAAGGTCACCTGGATTTAATATGACGGTCGTGTGACGTCACAACCAAGGTTCGTGCTTAGGCGCTGGCTCCGGTGCCCTGTGTCCTTGCCGTCGAATCAGCCAAACCATTCTAGTTATAACATAAAAACTTTATTTTTCATGTTTCACTCTCTTTCAAAATGATTCTTTAATAACATTATCACTATTCAATTCGCACTTTCAACACACCAAATTTCGTTTATGTAGGTTAACTGGTTTGCTGAATATTATGTAAAAGCTTAATTGTTTTAATTTGCACGATAGTACAAAATGGCGGACCAATAAAATGATTGGTTTTCAGTTCAATGCTTACCTCATGCACCGTCAACATATCAAATCTGGTATAAATCGGTTAAAAGGTTCTCAAGATATAATGGGAAAGTTTTATTTTTTGAGAGGCTGCGGTGGCTGATCGGTTAGCCTGCTCGCCTCCCACCAAGGCGATCCGGGTTCGATTCCCGGCCAGGTCACTCCCGGAGTTTCGCATTAGGAAATCGTGCCGGACGATGCCGCTGGTCCGCGGGTTTTCTCGGGGATCTCCCGTTTCCCCTGCTCCTTCATTCCGGCGCTGCTCCATTCTCATCTGAATCACCCTCATCTGATCTCAAGACCTCGATGATAACAGCCGCCCAAATCTCTTCACTCTATTTTTTTCACTATTTATAATTTGCGCTATCTTATAAAATGGCGGATTAATGCCATTATCGGTTTCTAAATTTAATGCTTACATAATGCATTGCTAATATACCAGATTTGGTTTATATATGTAAAATTGTTTCCGAGATATAACATAAGAGCTTTTTTTTCAATTTGCACGATCTTACAAAATGGCGGACCAACAACATTATAGTTTTATTTATTCAATGAGTACATTATACACTGTCAAAGTACCAAATTTGGTTTAAATGGTTAAATGGATCCAGAGATATAATTGATAATCTTTATTTTTTAAATCTGCACTGTCTTCCAAAATGGGATATTATCGAGATTATCGCTTTCTAAATGAAATGCTTATATAATGCAATTTCAATGGTTCAAATTTAGTATAAATACGATAATTGGTTCTAAAGATATAACATAGTGGCCTAAATGTCAAAAATTTCCACAATTTTTTTTTAGTAACCAGCGTTATTTTAAATTATGAAAGTCCGATTTACTTCCTAAACACTATGTGTGAACCTAGTTTGGTTGAATTCGGTTGTCGGGTTGAATTAAATGTTAAGGGGGGGGGGGANTTGCATAAGCCTATTTTTCCTTCGGAAAGTAGGTTAAAAAATCATCTGATGCGCATCAATTGGGAATTTTTTTCAATCTACTGTTTAGCGGGAGGAAGTATATAAAACCTTTGTTCTTTCTAAATTATATTAAACTTATCTGGGATATCTGAAGGTGACAATTGCTGATATATTAAAATCTTCTTTGACATTGTGGAGTAGCGTGACAGGGCTGTAAAATTTCCGTCCCGCTCTAAATAGTCGCGGACTCAGAATACCAAGTAATCTGACAGTCGAAAACTGCTCCAACTCTTCAAATTCAATACCTCAGACATCGCCTGCAGGTAAGTCATGACGTGGAATAATTTCGAGATACGTTTAATAATTTCTGTGCCATGTATATGCTGGACAAGCATCCTTAAAGGCCAACGAAAATTCAGACGTGTTCGTACACACCATTTTATTAGCTTTTTTTGAAGAACATTTCTAATATAAGCAAGATAACCAAACTTTATGTGTCCCGGGACAACAGAATGATAAAATTTAAAACTAAGCAAATAATCGCTATAAGAACGACTAGAAAGAGACTTTTCTTTAATTGCACACTTTTACATGTACATATGAACCATTTTGAATTTAGGGATACCACATAAAATATTTTACATAGTTTTCTTATGCTATTTTCCGTCGGAGAGTTCTTATCGTCATACCACAAAAAGTTTTAATACACATCAGTTCTCAGTGTCTCTTTTATGTTGCTGACCTGCATAGCAGTCTCTTATTGCGTTATACATTATCCATATTGAACACACAAATACTATTATGCTGCTGCCATTTCCCTTATTAGTATAAAACTTCAAATGTAGTTGACATAACTTTACAGTGGCCACTACAGCGTATCGGCTCCCTCTATGTTGAGAGCCGCACACATCTCTCCACCCCACACTACTGTGCNTACAGTGGCCACTACAGCGTATCGGCTCCCTCTATGTTGAGAGCCGCACACATCTCTCCACCCCACACTACTGTGCAAAATACGGACACTCTAATTCCTAATATAAATCAGTCTACTATAGTTCATTCACGGTTACTTCCAACTTTTCTGAANAAAATACGGACACTCTAATTCCTAATATAAATCAGTCTACTATAGTTCATTCACGGTTACTTCCAACTTTTCTGAAGCCCTGCTAAAAGTTCTACTTCCAGGGTATTCCTCCAAACCTGAACTAAGTCTAGAAAATTACACCAAAAGGACAACGCACCGCATTCGTGCTCATTCAGTGTAATAATATTTTGCATAGGAACTATTTCTAACTAGCCATTATCAACACACCTATACTCTGTCAGTTTTTATTCATATTAATTATATATTTAATATTATATTTTAGAGATAAAATGTAAGTTAATGTTCCATGTATCCAAAAACATGAAAACGTTATGTTGACAACTATAAAACGCTCGTGATACATGTAGCCCAGGCATTTTAGGCTTAAATTGGTAAAAAAAAANACGTTATGTTGACAACTATAAAACGCTCGTGATACATGTAGCCCAGGCATTTTAGGCTTAAATTGGTAAAAAAAATATATATAAAAAAACGTAAATGTGAAAATTAGTGCATACATTAAATTTAGTGTGCTGATCAACATACTAAAAGTCCCGAGACCTCCTGCGCCAGTTTAATTGATTTTTAGCCAATAAATCATATGTAGCATTTTATAGTTGCATTTCAAACAAAATTTTGTATAAACCTGTGAAAAAAATGTTATTTTCCCGAAAATTGGTACACGTGTTCTATTTACTGTGCTGCACAACATACTAAAAGTCCGAAGTCCCCCCCCCCCC
>NQII01001803.1:235680-281483 GCA_002778355.1 Clitarchus hookeri
CCCCCCCCCCCTTGTGCTTGGTTCTTTGATTTTTAAGGTTAGAAATTCATAAGTAGCGTTTTATAGTAGAACTAACCTAAATGTTGTGGTTGTTCTTGAAATGCTGCATGATTAATATCTTATGTATCCGTTGGTATGTGGAATGGACATTTGGTTTTGTAAATAATTTCCTTAAATATTTCCAAGGTGCGAGATTGGATGATACATCAACACTTTAGTCTCTTTAAGTTACCCAAGAGTGTAAATTGTTTTATTCTTCTTCATATTTGCATACGTACTCTAAATGCAGGCCTCCACTAGTTTGAAATTGTCTCTCAAACANGGCCTCCAATAGTTTGAAATTGTCTCTCAAATATAACGTCAAGA
This sequence comes from Clitarchus hookeri, assembly GCA_002778355.1. Classification (NCBI taxonomy): domain Eukaryota; kingdom Metazoa; phylum Arthropoda; class Insecta; order Phasmatodea; family Phasmatidae; genus Clitarchus; species Clitarchus hookeri. The sequence continues at coordinate 236,047 of NQII01001803.1, forward strand.
TATAAACACATGAATTAAAAAAATTGGTTACTTATTTCAAACAATATATTTGTACTATGTGGTTCAAATTATGAATTGGTTGACTAGAATTCGTGCAAACACATTACACATTAGCTGCAAGTCGCAAGTAACACTTACTATGATGAAAATGGTATATTATGCTGGCTACTTCGCAGGAATGTTCCTATAGTAGTTATAGCCTATCTGGATCAAGTTCAGGTTTTTGAAACATTGTGACAGCTTCTGCCCCTGCAACAGGCGCACATCATGGAACAACTCGGGTCAGCAGTACGGCAAGAGAAGCGTGCCGCGCAGTCTGCCTTACAAGCAGAGGAGATCAGTTGTAAGAGGTCGTTGGGTGAGGAGGCAGTTCAATTGCAACTGGTATCAGCGATTGTCCTGTCACCATCCATCCCCAGTCGGTTGGACAAAGCAGGTTATCAAGTCATTCTTGAACCTGAAGAATAAAAAGGGACATCTAGTGACAACACTGTATTATATGATGTTACAGAATGTCGCTCTAAATGCACCCCAACTTACTTGTAAATAAATTCTGAAGCTGTGCTGCTGACTAGCTGTGCTGGAAGAAGAAAAGGTACACAAGTTCAAATAAGATATTGACTGCATGCCTTGCAGGAGAACGAGCATACATACGACCACGGAGTTCATTCAAGTTTGTGTAACTCTCATTAGTGTACAGTTGGATAAGGAGCTGTTCACCAGCAGTTATGATTTGGCCTTAGTCTGCTGAAGGATTGTTGAAAATTGCAGCAATGCTTTGAACATTGGTTTTGTCGAGGAGCTTCCAGGCCTTCTTCTTCCCCTTGCCGAAAACAGCCGAGGTTGTGTCACCACTCATGACTGTATGGACAAAGAGTAGACACATTTTTTTTCCACCTATCTGACTCTGAATATCACCCATACTGTACATCTTTGAACCTGGACTCAGGAAATGGATGTTTTTACCTTCTTGTGCTCGAGCTATTAACATTATGAGAACATCTGTGTCAGTACTATGACCTCACGACTTTCAGTGGCTTCATCTAGAGCTGTTCGGACAATCACCATATCAGCATCTGCCACTCTCTGCTGTACCTACACATAGTTTTTTATCCTCTCCTTTTGTGGACAGAGCATCTGTAGCAATCGAAAACCACTATATCAGATGTAGAATAATGCTGTACTACACATTGAAGGTATGACTCGATCAATGTTCCAAATGTTGCATATCGAGTCCATACTAAATATTTGAAGGAGATATCAACCATCAACAACGATTATAGATGTTTCCCGTAAAATCTCGGGGGCTAGCACTGAGTTGAAGAGATCTAGAAGCGCAAATTTGGCCGTCTTCTGCATGGATACATTATGAAACAGTGCAGAGGGCCTTGGTGCCAGCTCGTACTTAAGCTAACGTAATAAATCCCCAGCATTATTGTTAATTGGCCAAACTATGCTCATGAATCTTCGCTGTATATTTACAGGCAAGACTTCATTCCTTATGGTAATGCTGTTGTCCACAGCAGCCAATAGAGGCACTTTTTTTTCTTGTCAGTTTGACATCGGCAAAATTACTTCCAATCATTGTCTTCATAGCAGCGCAACCAACAGAGAAAGTATTGCGGCAATTAATCTTCTCATGGCCGATGACTTCTGAAGACAGTGATATAAGGTAGTTAAGATTCAGCCCAAGGAGAGTGTTGTTCAATCCAGGACACTAATGTTCCTGTATATATTTTATCTGCAGATTGACGACTGTCTCTCAGTTCGACATGCTGTTATGTTGAGTTCATGGGCACACCATTCAAACATTCCATCACCTCGCACACCTTGAGAAATGCTGGAAAAGCGAGCTCAAAGTATGCAAGCTGACTCTTCAGAGATGCCATGGCCATTCGTCACCCCACCTTGAACCTTCAGGAGTCGCATCAAGCACTGTTCAATGGCCATATCTAGTGATACACATACCCACAATTCGTGGTTTCCTCGAATAACATAATATCTATTCTTGACGAACTTCAAGAACTCCTCATGGGGTATCTTAGACTCCAATTTCCTCCATCTTCTGTACGAATAACTGTGCTTAGCATAGGGAAAATTCCCAGCGGCAAGTAGGCATGGCAGCATTTATCTTACAATGAAGATGTACATCCCAGTCCGCAATTCGTTAACCCTCACAAACATGTGAATTAGTTCCACCATATCCTGATACAGGAGCCATAGCGTATTTAACATTAATTTCCTATGCTACGGACCTTCAGAAGTCCTACTAGACGAACACCATGCTTAATATAACATTAAACTTGTCGGCAATAAACATGTACTCGCACTGTCGATTTATTCCTCTCTATCTCCTCAAATGTGGAGACCTATCCATCATTATGCTGCTCACTTGCTTCGATAAGTCTCGCGAGACCTCTACTCAGTGTCTCTATATCCCCTGCACTCAGAGAAGAATTGCAGTGAAAACACGTGAAATCCATTTAACTAACTGCAACAATAGACTGGTTGTCACTCGCTCCTTGCAGCAAGGGTGTGTGCTGTGACTAGGTCCCCTCCCTCTTCATAACTGGGCTTATGATTCACCCCATTACACCAAGAAGTGCATACTCTCTTCTGTTTTAAAGTCCACGAACTCACAAATGTTCCACGGTGAAAACGGATTACATAAATTTTATGCCAATAGGGGCCTTTTTGCTATAAAAAACAGTGGTGGAGAGAGTGGGAAGTTTGTTTGTTGTTCAGCTGTGAATTACAAAAAATTCCATAAATTTTCAGATTTACACAATTTTTTCCTTATGTTTTTACACCATTTTGTTAACTTTTCAATTATAAAATGTTACTTATGACTTCATTGCCTGGAAAATCATTAAAGCCAGCATAGGACGTCTAGGTACTTTTAGTATGTTGTTCAAAAACAACATATGCACCAATTTTCAGATTTACAATATTTTTCTACTGGTTTTCATAAAATTTTGTTTAGGAAACAACCAAACATTTCATACATGTGATAGTTTTTCAAAGGTTTGATTGAAAAAAGTGACGAAACCGCGAATAGACTACACACTGTTTTGTTCCGTCTAGTGTCATTTTACGATTTACATACAGGTTGTTTATAAATCCTCTACTAAAGCTAATACCTCGGAATCTGTGTGGCGTGGGGAATATCCGAAATTCGGAAAGGTGTGACATGGTACAACGCAGCAATCGGAAACAGAATGTAGAAATTCACAGAAGTGAAATGGTGCGGCACTACCTTTCATGCAGGTGTACCCAGTCGCTGATTGGCTGCGCGAGGTTCTATAAGCGGGCTCTCTGTCCGATTGGCTATTCCGTGCTGCGAAAGATTCACTATTAGTTAAACTGGCGCCTGGCAAGTTAAGTTACCATGGCGCTGACAGGCTAAAGGCGTTGTGCCATGTTGCTGGCCAGTGACAACATCTTGCTGACGTGTGCGGCGGGAGCGCGGTACAAACTGCAAATTCACTTTTGTATTTTTTAATGTTGAGCACGTAGCTTTGAGTGACGCATGTAGAGTCTATCCGCGGTTTCTTCACACCTTTTTAATTAAACCTTTGAAAAATCACCCCATTTATGACGCGCTGGTTTGTTTCCTAAATATGTCATGTAGCACAAATGTTTTAAAGTCGCGTGAACATAAATATACCTTATATTTTATTAAATCTAACTTTTACTTATATTTTATATATAAACTATATTATTTCATTTATAATTAATATGAATAATAACAGGGAGAAAATAAGTGTGTTGGTAATGCCTAGTAAGAAATAGTTCTTATACAGATTATTATTACACTGAGTGCGCACGAATGCGATGCGCTGTCCGTTTTATGTAATTTTCTAAACTCGATTAAGCCGAGTTTGCATTAGGCGGAAGAATATCCTGGGTATATAACTTTAGCACAGGGCTTCAGAAAAGTTGGAAGTAACCGTGAATGGTCTATACAACCCGTTGCATATCACAGGGCGTAGATAGCAGCACGTTGGCGGCTTGAGCGCCTCAAAATATGCTATTTGTCGTGTACGTAAATGTTATGATTTGATTCTCAAGTATAATCATACCATAAAGGGTTTATAGGCGGGTAGGAGTTAGGTTGAGCACAACTGTATAAGTTGGGAGTTTATTGAACACTTCAGATTGTACATAAAATGAACTGTATACATTATTGGATCTATTCGTAGGGAGTTGTAAGTGAATTACTTGTATGTTATAGCTATTATTTTACTAAAGGGATACTACTACGCCACCTTCTTATTAAAAGCCTAATTAAAGAGTCCCCTCCCCGCCTTCTTAATGTAGCCGTAGGCTGAGTTCAGGCGGCAGGTAGCGACGGTCGGGCACACACATCTCCAGACGTCTTCTTGGTCCGATGCTCCGATGACAAAAGACGCCGCTTATAATGCTACATTGCCCTATATCGGGCGCGTTATGTAATTATCGGACTCGCTCACTGGCCGATGTAAGGGATTTCTGCTGTTGCTTCTCTCAACGTCGTGTTTCGGCAATCACGGCTCGTGTCCTGGTTTTGTGTTTTAATGTTTGAAGGCGTAATCAGGCAGGCCGTCCAGCTAAGGCCTGATCACAGTTCATAACACCACGTACTGACAGCTGCGTAATGCTGGTGTTGCTGCGTCACTTCGATCGCCATTTGTATACCTTTTACGATATAAGTTTACTCGGCGTGTCTGCAATTTCTTTGTGTTTTTTTCTTCTCGCAAATCCTATGGTGCCAGTTTGGGCAGACAGTTAAAAACATTCTGCATATGGTAGGAAGTTCATGCTAATTGTTCGTCCGTTTGTTTCAGTTTAATTATTGTGGAATGTGTTTTGTTCTTTCTTTAAGGTTTAGTTTTTATCTATTAAGTAAGTTTTCACGAATGTTTTTTTATTCTTGTTTTGGTACAGCAATAATTTTAGACATGACTGAAGTACATTTTTTGGGCGTTATTCTCAATGCAAAAAACGTTACCTCATGGCAGATTGTCGCTCACCAGAAGTTTGCTTACCAGAAATCTAACGTTAATTTTGAACCAAAGGTAATTAACATGATTAATGCCTCTGTTTTCTCAAGTAGGATATACAAGTTGCAGTTTGCATGCTAGGAACTAAGTAATTTACAGAAATAACGTCAACGCAATTGCAAAGATTTTTAGTGTTTTTTTACGGTTGAGTCCCGGTGTGAAATGCCTAACTAAGCATTTACCGAAGAGCNTTCCTCATTACCTCAGCCACGCCTCGCACGACAACACAGCAGGAGGAGACCGACTTCGCCAGTCAGCAAAATCACAGCCAGCCCCCACGTGAATACAGCGTCCGCCGACCCACGGTGAACGATCAGTGCGCCCAACTTCTACACTCAACCATTTTCAACACTACTCGTTCATCCCACCTCATCCACGAGGTCCACTTTAATGATTCCAGTTTCGTTACTCAACCTTCCTTCTACTACTGACCTAGTACCAATTCAGCTCTCACGCTAATATTTTTCTACTCTGCTACCTTCTCCAGCATCCCTCCAGAGATGGGGACATCTCTTTTAATCACTTTGGGGGGGGGGGGATGCTACGGTTGAGTCCCGGTGTGAAATGCCTAACTAAGCATTTACCGAAGANTTTAATCACTTTGGGGGGGGGGGGATGCTACGGTTGAGTCCCGGTGTGAAATGCCTAACTAAGCATTTACCGAAGAACAACTCCACAGAGTTCATCAACACCGGGCCGGAACCGAATTCAGCAACGATATAACAATGGCGCGAAGACGCCTCANTGTTACGGTTGAGTCCCGGTGTGAAATGCCTAACTAAGCATGTACCGAAGAGCAACGCCACAGAGTTCATCAACACCAGGCCGGAATCGAATTCAGCAACGATATAACAATGGCGCGAAGACGCCTCAGAAGTGCTGGAATATCAAAACGGCAGACTGAGGGTGATTGCAGCAAGCAGGGGAGAATGAACCGCACGACGCGTGGCAACAGGGGATCCGCTGAGCCAGCGCTGATCTAAGAGCATTTTACCTAAGAAGAGCAGTCAACCCGGAGGAGCCCGCCGCCGACGCGCAAGGGGAACCAATCAAATCACAGTACGTCAATAGTCACGTGGTGGGGCGAGAAGAGTGATATAGGCGTCTACGGCCGAGAGGGGTCGTCGTCTCCTACGAACTTCAGACAAGACCGCGGCTGTTCCTTGGGCCGTTTCCGCCAGAGGGTCCGGGTGCGAAGCTGGGGTAAGTTTCCTTCCTTTCTATGTGATCCTCCTTCTTACTCACAACCTTCCTTAAGTCCTTCCCTTTCACTNCCTTCCTTTCTATGTGATCCTCCTTCTTACTCACAACCTTCCTTAAGTCCTTCCCTTTCACTTCCGTTGGACTTAGCTTTAATTGAATAACATTGTATAATCTTCCACTTTAGAGCAAGTAAAGTNTCCGTTGGACTTAGCTTTAATTGAATAACATTGTATAATCTTCCACTTTAGAGCAAGTAAAGTCTATATTAATCATTTCAAGCAATCATTTTCAATTATCTGAGCTCATCCTGTTTTCCTTAATCTTAACCTTTCCTAAGGAATGTTATGAGCCACCCAGGCTCATAACAGTTTGCATAAAAGTAACTACACCGAATCTCGGTTACAGTTCTTCGATCAAGTAACATGGAAAATGGCTTACGTACTTGCGAAAACTTCCTTAGTTTGTCTACTAAAACAAACGTTTTCAGTAAACTCTGTCCGTTCACGGCAAGGGAAGGTGACAGTTGGCTTGCAGAACTCCAAGCAAATAAATCGTTTTATGACGTATAACTAAACAGTTCTGAACTTCTTTCTGACAATTTGATATAGTCCGTAATTTTTGGACGCGACAGATCTAGTTCTCAGTAAAAAACTGCATCCACCTTTTCTTTAAAAAGTAGGTTCAAAACTTTGCCTTCGCGGTAAACTAACTTAACAAAAAAATAAATTAAGAAGAAATTAAAGTACTGCGTAATCTAGTAAGCGTAAAAAATTTATATGTAAAATTCACGAAACATTAAATTTTACTCCTAAGATTTGTTTTAAGGCAGCAAATATTAGCAACGATAAATATCAAGAAAAATAGACGATACAATTGCGGTATTGGAAATATTCTTGGGAACATATGGATTGATCCCTGCCATTTTGGAATTTTGTATTTTTCACTACAAGTAGTGTGAGAGAACAAACTTCACACTGTCACTGATTAGTACATTTTCAAATGTTGGTATTATTTGATTGCTGTTTCTATTTTCATATGTGCAGTCGCCAACACTATCACTTACTTCTCGGTATTTACAAGTGGGGAAGTAAGCAGGGCATTGAAATTGTACTAGTTTAGTATATCTTGGGAAGTTATCTTTAATGCTCTTTCGGGCTTAAAAATAAATTTAAATGCACTTTCTAAAAAAAAAAAAAAAAAAAAAAAAAAAACCTGTTAAATTGTAAATGTAAGAAATCAGTCTCCCTTAAGAAAGTATTGGTAGTTTACTCGTATCTTTGATAATGTCTGGAATCAACTCAGCAGAAGGTAGCGTAAGACTGTGTGTCTGAAATTTGTAAGCATTATAACCAAGGCCTTGTTGACGGATATTAGGGGATGGGCGATTATCACACGGATCTCCCAACACGAAGTTCCCGCCTCAGTTCTTGGTGGAACCCAAATCCGGATTTCCTCACGCAGGAATACTTGTCGGGCGTTACCAATCACCGATGTTTTCTTTTCTCGCGGTTTTCCGCTTTTCCCCATTATATTCTGCTCCCCCTCCCTTTATGGCCCTTTTATAGCATCTCTTCAGGGACACTGGTCACTTAAGGGTCTCAGATAAATAGGCGCTAGTGAGAGTTAGCCTTGTCTTCAAGTTTAGTGCTCATACACAGTTTATTTTAATTACCTAAGTTTAAATGAAGTTCATAACCTTGTTTAAATAAATGAAGTTTAATGCTCCTCAAAGAAAATTAGTGTTCATATAAAAATTTTCGACATTGCATTTCGCTAAATTGAACATTGTTATAAATCAAAGCCTTTGATCAGTACAGGTAACAAGAAGAAAATTATCAGTATTTTACGTAACTGGATAACACAAACTTCTGTTGTGTATTCGTAGCGAAGAAATAAGTTGAAAACACAAATGGCGTTAGTAGAAAATTGAGAAGTTTGGCATATCGGGATCCGGGATCGGAGATTGGAGCTGTTCATGCTCTGTCATTCCTGTCGCCCGGCTGCCATCTCGTCCGCCATGTTGGATGGCAGCGACCTTGACTCCGGTAATCTTGATCCCCAAAACATATAAAAATTTTTAAAAATGTATTTAATAATTATTAATAATTATTAAAAATTTCCTATTAAAATGTATCTAAAAAAACTTACATTGCCTTATATTTCCTCCAGCCCCATGCCCAATAGACTACTGACACCCACCACCAATTGCTATTGACTCTTTAGTCAGCAGGTTTCCACCCCCACCTATATTCATTCTATCGTATGCAGCCATCTTGGCTTTTCGTTTTCCATTTGTTTATACATTGCTGGAGGACGCCATCTTGGACTACATGACCTAGATGGCGCTATTGTATTAATAATCGATATCACCATCAGGCGAGTTGTCGATTTAGCCACTAGGCTGCAACCAAATTTGTTTATGTTTTTAATGTGTAGGTTGTGCTGTCGGCGCCCTCCATGATGGATTCTATTTTCAACACATAGGTGGTGTTATTTCTCGATTATGCTGCCAGATATCGGCCTTAACCGAATGGTGACATTGACCATTCCTGCAAAGTATGTAAACTGTCATACATTTTTTTGTTTTATTTTTCAACATAAGTATTTTTATTTAAAATAATTTTTATATAAAGCTGTTTTTTTAAATAAATAAAACACAACCTATTTTTTAAACTAATTTTTTTTATTTGGTAAAATACGACAAGAGTAAAAATATACGCAGACTTATTAATTGTTATCTTCTGTGTTTAACGCTCGATGTCCGCTTCGTCGGGCCAGGAATTGTAGCGGGCTGGGAAACCCCATCACTTGACATACGACTGGCCATTATGCTGTTTCAGCATCTTCTCAACAAAATAAACATCTAGAAACTTTGTAGGCTGGATCTTCTCTGTGTAGAACCCACCATGGATGGGAACATTATTCATATCCTCGAGAAAGTAGGTCCTCGGAGCATAGTTGCGTATACGTCGCACACGAAAGAGTTCGGGGCTCCAATTCGCTGTGAACATTTTCTCGAAGATACCTTTCTGTTTGGAGATGCGCACCAGGTCTCCAACCTTGACTTTATGCTTACGTGGGTCCCTCCTTTTCACATCAGTATACAAGGTTCGAAGCAGGGAGTCATCTTTAATGTCTTCAGGCTTCATGCGAGTGGTAGAATGAACGGTAGAATTGTACTCGCAAACGAGTTTTGTTAGTATATCCAACCACATGTAGTTGCCATTCGTAGCGAAATGCCTCCACATGGTTCCCTTCAGAGTCCTGTTGAACCTCTCGACGATAGAAGCTTTGAGAATGCTGTACGTGGAATAATGATTTATGTTATGTTTCTTCATCAGAGCCTTGAACTTTGCATTGTAGAATTCCTTGCCCTGGTCGGTTTGTACTTCGTGCAATACATTAGCTATGGCATCAGTGACATCATGTGCATTCTTTGACTTGACAGGCCTGGCTCAGGTGAATTTGCTATATGCATCGATCACTGTCAACATGTATTTGTAGCCCTTATTGACCTGAGCATATGGTATCATCTCGACGAGGTCGGCTTGTAAAAGGTCGTTCATCCCACATATCACATCCTTGCGGTGGCGATAGTTGCGTCTTGCAGATGGGCGCAGTTCAATGGCGATTCCCAATAGATTCGTTTTATGTAGCCTCCCTCCTTCAGTTCTTCGACGATTTAAATTATCTCGTTAGTGTGGGAGTAATTTCCAACCCTTTGCGAAGCGAGCAGTAGCTGGAGCTTATCGACCAGCTTCTTCGGGTCGTCCCAGAATACGCAGTCGGTGTTCTTGCCGTCGTCTATCTTCTTCAAACCTTCGCTGCTTTTCAGTGCTAGGCTACTAAAGAGGTCTGTAAGAATGTCGATTTTTTGGTGATCTTCGTCCTTATAAGCGCTGGTCTCGGGATCGTTATCTTGGTAAAGTGCATGCGTGAGATCGAACAATGTCTTGTATTCCAGCAGGTCGGATTCTGTAAACTCCCTAGGCTCCTCAGGGAAATAGAAGTTCACATAGCCTGGGGTTTCTACGTGTCTTGTAATCGCCTACTTGGACGATCCCACCTGGTAGAAACTCTATTTAATCAGCACCGAGGAACCATTTATCATAATGCCTGTATACACCACATGTCGTATCATTATTGTGAGATGTATACGATCGTAGGTACCGGCGAACCAGAGCATTGAGTTTGAAGACTCTCCTCTGTACTTTTTTCTAGTGTGGCAAATCCGTATCTGATCCATCGTCTCGATCTGTCTGTACATGATCATATTTTCGCTTCTTCATAGGCTCAGCAGTATCATCGATTTCGGTCTTCACAGCTACATGTGCTTCATTGCTCTCCCTGAGCACATTGAGAAGACGTGTAATGGGCTTAAAAATTTCTTCATTTAAAAGGTAGCATTAAATTTTGGTCCTCTTGGTGAGCAAATGCTTTGAGAAAACTGACTGTATCGTCCAATGCAGGTCGCTGGCATTGTCCGACATTGCACAGAATAAAATTTGTTACTGTTGCTTTCTTTTATAGATTTAGTTTTGGGTCTCCGCCAGGTTTTTCATATTGTCTTCATTTTGCGCAGATGCCACATTCAGTATATCGATAATTTGCCTTTGAACACTCGTTATGTGCTCGTCCATTGCCATAAAATCGCTGAACGATCTCAGTTTTCACACGCTCCATCTTCACCCGAGCTCATACAAGTAATTCTGAAAGAATGCGTTTTGTTCGGTCAACATACTGCGCAATTCCGTAATGATACCATTGTAAGTTCTGTGAACGAAATATTTAGTAGCAGCATCCTCGGATCGTTCGGGTTCGCCAACATTTTGAATTATTCTTCTACCAGTATCACAAGTTCCATCGTTTCTTGGTACCAGACAACCTCCATCTTCGTCTTTGTCGAGACGCAGCTTGAGGCAACTTTGCCCGAATTCTGTTATGATGTAATTCATTCTTGACGATCGGCGATTAACTGATCGAATCCCCGCTGGTACCTCCCATTATGCAGGGGTCAGCCCTTAACGATCGTCAAAAATCCGCATTTCTCTTCTCAGCACAAGGTACACAGACACTTAAAATCTGATAGCATCATGTCCGTATTGACATGATCATCGTAAACATGCCGCAAATTCATATCGTTCATGCGAAACAGCACCAACATGTTTGCATTGTCACAGAGCAGCTGTTTGGGTATGCATTAATAAGTCTGGCCGAGGTACACACAGCCCATGTTCGCTTGCTGTCCCATGCTAAAGTACTCCTGGATGCATTTTTTTCTCGCAAGCAATGCCATCAAAGACAAATATCGAGTTTGGCCGTGCTTCGTTCGGTGGTACGACAGCTTCGTTATCTCTGCAAGGGAAATAACCCATGCCATCCACGTTCTGCAGTACTTGTGCCAGTCTTTTGTATTTCAGTTGCTGGGGCGATTTTGAATATACGTACACATCCTCGAACCGAAGGCTGTTCTCTTCTTCCAGCAGACTCAGTAGAACGCATGTTTTGCCTCAATTTTATGGTCCTGTGGTAATGCAGCGCACAGTATTCGGAAATAGGCTTCCATTTCGCGATTCGTGGGAGATTGCTTCATCTTAAACATGAATGCGTATGTGTAGATTAACATCATGCTTGATAATATATACACTGGAGAGCCAAAAAAACTGGCATAGGCGTGCGTATGCCAATAACAGAGGTATGGAACCAATCAGAGTAACGCGATGCGGTCGGCAGCGCCTATATAAGACAACAAGTGCCTGGAAAAGTTGCTAGATCGGTTACTGCTGCTACAATGGCAGGTTATCAAGATTTAAGTGAGTTTGAACGTGGTTTTATAGTCGGCGCACGAGAGATGGGACATAGCATCTCCGAGGTAGCGACAAAATTTGGATTTTCGCGTACGACCATTTCACGAGTGTACTGGGAATATCGGGAATCCGGTAAAACATCAAATCTTTGACATCGCTGCGGCCGGAAAAAGATCGTGAGAGAACGGGACAAACGACGACTCACGAGAATCATTAAACGTGACAGACATGCAATCCTTTCTCAAATTGGCGCAGATTTCAATGTCTCCTTCATACCTTCAGACATCAGTCGAGTCCATGCCACGTCGTCTTGCGGCACTTCTGCGTGCTCGCGGGGGCCCTACACGATATTAGGCAGGTGTATCAGTTTTTTTGGCTCTTCAGTGTATGTTACCACTTCTATCTTGTAGTACGTGCTGTGCTGACTGCGGTGCATGCAGTGATAACTGCGCTGCTGATTGCAGTAGCAGATAATCAGTGCTACAAGTTTTAGAATCTCTGTTCAGAATATCACTCCGAGTAAACTGCATGTGGCAGATTTTGCATTCAAAAGTCACACTTGAACTTTTCATTCTGCAGGTCGTTATTTCATGCCGATCCGCGCTGCGCAGAACGATAAATGTTTTACCGCAGAAGCGACATAGCAGATGCATCGTTAGCATTCCACATCCGTACTTTTCCAAGTCTAAAATGAAGCTGAAACAAAGAAAGTATAAAGGGAGCGTATTTATACTATTCTTACTCAGTTCGCCGCAAGGCTTCGAAGATGTAAGACTATAGCTGGAAGCAGGATAGTCGATACGCTGATCAAAAATCTACCGTTTGAGCTGCACACTCCCGGATACAGGTTCTGCGGTACAGGAACTAAGCTGGCTAAAAGGCTGTTACGCGGTGACACAGGCATAAATGCCCTGGACGAAGCATGCAAGCAGCACGACATCACCTATTCCCAGCACAAGGATCTGCAAGCCAGGCACCAGGCAGACAAGATACTTGTACAGAAAGCCGACGAGATAAGAATCATCAAACACCAGCCTCGGTGAAAAAATAGCTGCCTGGGGCATATCCAACATGATGAAGGCAGAGGTGAAGATGGGAATGGGAGATAAGAGCAAGAGAAATGCACAGGTTAAAATGGGAACAGGTACAGAGATCAAGGAAAAGAGGCAAGTGAAACGAAAATAAGTAATTTGCATAAAATGGCTATATATCGTGAGGAAACCATCAGTCAGGTCGATAAAGCTTACTTTGTCGGGTCGTAGCACCGAGCTGTGTGCGGTACACTTTCCGCCACTCGACCTGCAAATTCCCATAACCTACAATGCGATACCGAACACCGATGAAATATCTGCAAGTTGTACCTCGTAAAAAGTAGTAATGTTTCCCATGAGGGAAGTACATTGAAGATTCGCTGTCCCCCGACATAGAATCCGAACTACGTGAGAATCCGAATATTCTTGAAGAGTGTTATCAGATGCAGTGAAGATATCGACTTTACGAAACCGGATACTATCGGAACTACTCCTGGAGTTCGAGCCACGCATCTACGAAGCTGGCAAAACATACGAGTCGTCGCGTAAATATCTTGCCTGTCAACATGATACGAACAAACTGCAATTTGGCTAGGGGCACATACCTCAATGGCAGGCCAAGCAAAACGCTGCGCGAAATTTTGCTTATGGTCCCTCCAGGTTTTAAATTGGTTGTAGCACCGCAAAGCATCATTTACATTCCGGCCGTCGCGAAGAGAGCACACGAGGTGGTCGTGTCAGCCGTCGACCAGCATGGAGAGTTGGTAAACTTTCGAAACTAAGAAATACCCCTACATCTGCATTTGAGAAGATGGGAATACGATTTACATCGACCAGAAGTAATAAAATAAAGTGTCGTGCAAAACCTGCAATCAGTATGCCACAGGTATCCAAGGAGTTAACACATGCTAGATAGATTTTCCTCCTCATCCTCGGCTTCAAAGTCAACCATCATGGAAGATTACCTAAACATCGAAGAGCCAGTAGTTTTTGAAGACAGCGAAAAGAAGGTGGAACTTCATGCATACCGTCCTTTCCTGATCGGACCATACACACCACCATCGGAAGTTCGGATAGCGGTCCAGCACCAAGATATCTGCACTCTTCCTGCTAGTCTTTCCTGTGAATTAGAGGGACTCTGACGACAGAAGATGGAACCAACCCCGCATCGACGAAAATAACAAGCAATGGAATTCTTTACATGATCGATAGTATCACGTATTTTCTCAACAGTGTCGAGGTGGACCAGTCGCGAAATGTGTACATAACCTCAATGATCAAAAATTACCTTTCGCTCATACGGAATGATTTGTCTGCGGCCAATATGGCAGGTTGCGGAATCGAAGATGACTACAGTGTTATTATATACCCTGGAGGCAAGTTCGAAGTGTGCATTCCGGTCTCCGTGCTATTGGGATTTTCCGAAGACTACAAACGAATTATCTTCCATTCGAAGCAGGAACTGGCGCTGCTTCTAGCTAATATGCATGCAGACACCATCGTGGGTATGGGAGACAACCTGGAGACAGTGGAACTGAAACTACAGTCAATCGAATAGATCCTCCTTCATGTGCAGTTGAGCACTGCTGAACTTATAAAGATGCTAGAGAATGTGGAAGATGGCAAAAATATCGACGTGGCTTTCAGGTTGTGGAGTCACGAGACGTACCCCAGATTGCCAGCAAGTCAGCGCATCAACTGGATGGCGAGGTCCAGCTTTGCTTCTGAGAAATCGAGGTACATCATCTTTGGACTACATATGGGAAGACAGCAAAATGTGAGAGTGAATCGTTCGCAGTTCGACACATGTCAAATAGAAAATGTGAAAATATTTTTTAATAGCGAAAGCTACCCATTTGTTTACATGAACATGAGCTTTGAAAATGGCAGTACCTGCTGGCATCAATTTCAAAATGAATATTATGGACGCCCCCAATTCACGATATTGAGCACTGATAAATTCAAAAGAATTTGGCCCGCTCATGGTATTCGATGTGAGTAAGCAGGACGAGCATGTGACATCCAATATAATCGACTGCAGGATCGAATTCACTACACATGGAAATATTCCTGCCAACACGTATGTATTCTGCCTGAAACTTCACGACTGGCTTGTATCGTACAATTGCCAAGATAAAACCATCAAAATACTGTCGTGAGTGCAGCTGAGAACATATAAATATAACTGTTCACACACTATAACCGTTTAGTCGTCTTCGAGCATCGTCAGCTTCAAGATACACTGTAATCTGTAGGGTTTCCAGAGCCAAAATTGCTTCGTGCTCAAGGAGATCGCAGTGACCTACGACGATGATGGTAAAACACGAACCCGCAACTTCTGACCTCCATACCTATGGAAACTGTTGGAAGAAAAGATCAAGAAAACAAACGCCTGGCTGAGCAAGTACTACCATGGACTTGAATGGGACGAAGGCAAGATTCCATACCATTAGATGGGAAATGTGCTGCGCGACTTGCTGATGCAGTACCCGAAGGCCCTGATTTATGTAGCTGGACCTGAGCAGAAAAAATGGCTTAGCGACTTGTGTAAATTTGAAGTGGAGATTATCGATGTGCAGGCTGAGTATGGATGTCCTTCGTTTCGCAAGCTGACGAAACTTTATGCCGATTCGCATCGTCATGTCTGTGACAGGTCAGAACCTTAATGGGATGGGCCTGCACACTGTAGAACGTGCAGCTGCTGCGCAAATGGTGTGCCTCGTATTTGGACCAGGAATCGGCTGCCTACGACTAGAAATGAAGTCATCCGATTTTCTCGAAATGAGAGAGAATTTAGTTTTTCGTATGGTGGCGCACCTGATCAACATCCATATTATATATGTGGAAAAATCGACGAGCTCGTTTAGTCGACACCTAGAGGTCTGATCGTCACCATGACTTCATTCTGTCCTATGAACATTTATGCAAACACCAAGCCAGACTATGGTAGCATGGAGTATAGTTTCATCGCAGAAGATGAATATCGGCGCACTTACATCGATACCTGCGATGGCAGCAGCATGCAGCACTGGCGATTCGCACATTTTACAATCGTTTATGAACCAACACAGTTTCAATTGGATTGTGCAGGAGCATCGGCCTGCATCGTGTTCCACATGAGGCCGCAGACGCAGCTTCCCTGTACCGTGGACCAAATAATCACCCCTGCACAGACTCATGCTACCATCCATGTGCCAGACTGTGATATGTATTCGCTTCATGTGGGGAACGAACCATCTGTCTACTCTCAGCAACCTAGGTCCAAGAAGGATGCTGCCAGCCAGACGACCAGGCGCCTTCAAGTGCATCGTCGACGACAGTTACTCATGTCAGTACCTAGCACTGATGATTCTTCCACTGGTTCCAGAGATGAACCTGCACCCACTCGTCGATGACCAGCAATGTGTATTCCTGAGGCTGCTGATGGCGGTTCTGTTACCGATGGGCCGGATGTTGGTAAAAGTATCATAGAGTCTTCGATAAAAACGAATTGAAGTCTACACTGCAATGATAATGTGATGGATGGTGAATCGGAGACAAGTACTGCTGCTACTGCTTGTGCCGATGGTCTTCGTAGCTGCTTACCACCATACATGAATTGCTCAGCCTTCTACGAGATACCCAAAAATCATAATTGAAGACCTGCAGATTAAAATAATATGTAATTTGGACACTGTAGAAGATTAAAAAAATTATTTATTTATTTGCTGATTATGTATATTTTATTAAGTGTACAATAAATTTTGTGTAAAAATATATGTCGTGTTTTATTTATTTCAAAAATCTCCCCGCTTTATATAAAAATTATTTAAAAAAAAAAAAAAAAAAAAAAAAAAGACTGTTTACATACTTTGCACGAATGATCAATGTCACTATTCGGTACAGGCCATTAACAGGCAGCATAATCGAGAAATTAACGCCACCTATGTGTTGAAAATAGAATCCGACATTGAGGGCGCTGACAGCTCAACCTATACTTTAATATCATAAACAAATATGGCTGCCGCCTGGTGGCTAAATCGACAACTCGCCTGGTAGCGATATCAATTATTAATATACTAGCGCTACCTAAGTGATGTAAAAGTAAACACATGAAAGCCAAGATGGTGTCTCCAGCAATGTACACTGAAGAGCCAAAAAAACTGGCACACCTGCCTAATATCATGTAGGGCCCCCGCAAGCAAGCAGAAGTGTCGCAAGACGACGTGACATGGACTCGACTAGTGTCTGAAGGTATGCAGGAGGCAATTCACACCATGAATCCTGCAGGGCAGTCCACAAATCCATAGGAGTGCGAGACGGTGGAGATCTCTTCTGAACAGCACGTTGCAAGGTATCCCAGATATGCTCAATAATGTTCATGTCTGGTGCTTTCGGTGGCCAATGGAAGTTTCTAAAATCAGAAGGGTGTTCCTGGAGCCACTCGGTAGCAAATCTCGACGTGTGGGGTGTCGCATTGTCCTGCTGGAATTGTCCACGTCCGTCGGAATGCACAATGGACATGAATGGGTGCAGGTGATCGGACAGGATGCTTACGTATCTGTCACCTGCCAGAGTCGTATCTAGACATATCAGGGGTCCCATTTCACGCCAACTGCACATGCCCCATACCATGACAGAGCCTCTATCAGCTTGAACAGTCCCCTGTTGTTATGTAGGGTTCATGGATTCATGAGGATGTCTCCATACCCGTACACGTCCATCCTCCCGATACAATTGGAAACGAGACTCGTCAGATCAGGCAACGTGTTTCCAGTCATCAACAGTCCAATGACGGTGTTGGCAGGCCCAGGCGAGGCGTAAAGCCTCGTTATCGTGCAGTCAACAACGGTACACGAGTCGGCCTTCGGCTCCGAAAGCCCATATCAATGATGGTCCGTTGAATAGTTCGCACGCTGGCACTTGTTGATGCCCCAGCATTGAAATCTGCGCCAATTTGAGAAAGGGTTGCACGTCTGTCACGTTTAATGATTCTCGTCAGTCGTCGTTTGTCCCGTTCGTTCACGATCTTTTTCCGGCCGCAGCGATGTCGAAGATTTGATGTTTTACCGGATTCCCGATATTCACGGTACACTCGTGAAATGGTCGTACGCGAAAATCCAAATTTTATCGCTACATCGGAGATGCTATGTCCCATCTCTCGTGCACCGACTATAACACCACGTTCAAAATCACTTAAATCTTGATAACCTGTCATTGTAGCAGCAGTAACCGATCTAGCAACTTTGCCAGACGCTTGTTGGCTTATATAGGCGCTGCCGACCGCATCGCGTTACTCTGATTGGTTCCATACCTCTGTTATTGACATACGCACGCCTACACCAGTTTTTTTGGCTCTCCAGTGTATCAACAAATGACCAACTAAAAAATCAAGATGGCTGCATACGATAGAATGAGTATAGTTGAGGGGTGATGGGTGTGGAGACCTGCCGATTAAACAGGCAATAGCAATTGGTTGGATGGGGTCTGTCGTCTGCTGGGCGAGGGGCTGGGGGGAACCTTCGGAAATGTAAGATTTTTTAAATAAAATTTTTAATAATAAATTTTTAAATAATTATTAATAATTTTTTATAATAATTTATATTTTTTGTGTTATCAAGGTCACCGGAGGTCAAGATCAATTGTCAAGGTCACCGACATCCAACATGGCTGAAACGATGGCCGCTGAGGGGCCGGAATGACAGAGCATGAACAGCTTCAAACTCCGAACCCGGGTCCCGATGTTCCAAACTCCTCCATTTTCTACTTCTAATGGCCTATGGTATAAACTACTACAAAATTACCTCCGAGGTGATGTACGAACTTTAAGGTGGGTCTGAGAAATATGTATACATAAAATTTTACAAAAAGTGTTTAAAATGGAACATTGGATTGACTGGATATTTGAACGAAGATCTGAAAGCATCGTTAAACATATTTCTGAAATTTATTTCCTCCTTGGCTACTATCTCACACTAAAGTCTAAGTTTGAAGCGAAATGGAAAAATTCATAAAACCAACCACGTTATTACGCAGGATTAAAAACTTAACTTGAGTTTTACGATTGTTAGTCTGCCCGCCACAGTTTGCAAGTCAATTTCGCCCTTCTCTTTTGGGTATTTTTTTTTTTGCGCCCAGCGCCGTTACAAAGCAAATGAAGCACCGGTTGTATGACTGCGACGGTTTTATGACTCACAGATATTGTGCTTGGTGTTGCTATGATCTGTCGAGGCCAGGTTTAATCTCTCAAAGCAAAAAACCTCAGCGTGTACTCCTGGCCGAGCAGAAAAGGGACCTAATCGGTTTTAACAATGTTGCTGGCATGAAACTCAGCACCCCACCCCCTTCTGCCTTGGCTCGGTGTCTTCGAGTTACCCCGAGTTCATTCGCTTTGTGCGACAAGTCACGTGAAAAATTAAATTCCGCGAGCTTTCAAAGTCCTACACAAACAGCCGCCACTTTTCTCCTCTTCTGAATTCCGGTCGAGCTCCGACCAAAGAGTTGGCAGGCTCTCTTGCTCAAGGTAGCTCATTATACTTGCCTTCTCTTCTTAGCTTCCTTTTTTCGCAGCAATGGAAATATGATTTAACAGAACTAATATTCCCGCCGCGGTTATCCGTACGATATTCTTTATAAACTCTCTGTAAAACACAACGTAGATACTACTACTCAGGGTCTGACTGTGAAAGGTGGAGGATAGGAATTACTTTGCATTTATCTTGTGTTGCGACTCTGTTCCAGAATCTGCTGCATACTGCACCAACACCCAGAATACCAAGTGTATCGACACTTCCGGATAACGAAATAACGAAATACGGTAAAGAATTACAGATATCTTTAGAACTTTGAGAAAAAAGCTATGAAACGGCAAAAATATTAACTAGAAGCATCTTTTGCTTTTTGATCATTTCTTGTCTTGAAACAATACAAACGTACATTTCAAATATGGAGAAACTGCATGAACAGCCCCACTAGACGATGATACCATTTTAGGAACATTATTGTTTTAGTATTGCAAATTGCCTTTTTTTTTTCCTGGCATCCAAAATTAGGATGTAATAAATTGGTTCCTGAAAGCGGCACACCTCAAGAAATAATTAATAAATGTCTACAAAAATCGAAATCACTGGAAATGGGGTACACTTTTAAGTATACATTTATTTAATTTAGTTTTTATAATGCTTGTGGAATTGTTTAAAAATTGCTGGTAAATTCAGAAATATGAATGTATTTCTCAGCACTCCTGTACTGTGTGCCCAATCTTAACGTTAGAGGCATCGGGTATCTCAGAGTAAAGTCGTTTAAAGAAAACCAGTTTCGCCTACATTGGAAATACGATCAGGTGGATAATAGAGCTATCATAGGAATCCAAAAAATGAACCCTCTGATACCCTAATTAATTACAAATGTTTAAAACATACACTGGAGAGCAAAAAAAATAAAAAATACTAGTATGGATGTGCGTATGCAAATAACAAAGGTATGGAACCAATCAGAGTAATGCGATGCGGTCGGCAACGCCCATATAAGACAACAAGCGTCTGGCAAAGTTACTAGATGGGTTACTGCTGCTACAATGGCAGGTTATCACGATTTCAGTGAGTTTGAACGTTGTGTTATAGTAGTTGGCGCACGAGCGATGGGACATAGCATCTCCGAGGTAGCGATAAAATTTGGATTTTCCCGTACGACCATTTCACGAGTGTACTGGGAATATCGGGAATCCGGTAAAACATCAAATCTTCGACATCGCTGCAGCCGGAAAAAGATCGTGAACGAACGGGACAAACGATGACTGACGAGAATCATTAAAAGTGACAGACGTGCAACCCTTTCTCAAATTGGCGCAGATTTCAATGCTGGGGCATCAACAAGTGCCAGCGTGTGAACTATAGATATGGGCTTTCGGAGCCGAAGGCCCACTCGTGTACCTTTGTTGACTGCACGACACGAGGCTTTACGCCTCGCCTGGGCCTGCCAACACCGTCATTGGACTGTTGATGACTGGAAACACGTTGCCTGATCTGACGAGTCTCGTTTCCAATTGTATCGGGAGGATGGACGTGTACGGGTATGGAGACATCCTCATGAATCCACGAACCCTACATAACAACAGGGGACTGTTAAAGCTGGTGGAGGCTCTGTCATGGTATGGGGCATGTGCAGTTGGCGTGAAATGGGACCCCTGATACGTCTAGATACGACTCTGGCAGGTGACAGATACGTAAGCATCCTGTCCGATCACCTGCACCCATTCATGTCCATTGTGCATTCCGACGGACGTGGACAATTCCAGCAGGACAATGCGACACCCCACACGTCGAGAGTTGCTACCGAGTGGCTCCAGGAACACCCTTCTGAGATTAGAAACTTCCATTGGCCACCGAAAGTACCAGACATGAACATTATTGAGCATATCTGGGATACCTTGCAACGTGCTGTTCAGAAGAGATCTCCACCGTCTCGCACTCCTATGGATTTGTGGACTGCCCTGCAGGATTCATGGTGTGAATTTCCTCCTGCGTACCTTCAGACACTAGTCGAGTCCATGCCACGTCGTCTTGCGGCACTTCTGCGTGCTCGCGGGGGCCCTACACGATATTAGGCAGGTGTACCAGCTTTTTTTGGTTCTTCAGTGTATAACACGTATACATTTTGATCTACGCTCTATTACTAAACACAAACAAGGTGAAATTGTTTACAAATTATATCTTGTTTCATTAAAAATAGTTATGTGACTTTGAGGACACACTGGGTAGTTAAGCCCCACGTGCAAAATCAATTAAAGCTTTTTTACAAGAAAATATTACAACAGGGCAATTAAAAAAAGTAAAATATGGATAATGATATAGTTTACACGTGAATTCAGAGTCACAGCGGGAAGTAAAAGGTTAGATGGTTAAAGAAATGTCCGAAACTGGAGTTATTGAATCCCTTATCGTTAGAGAAGTCTCTGTTAATTTACGGATAAATAGCTATGCATTCCACCTTAAAAAATTAATGTAGCAAGGTTTTACCCCCTGTGAGACTTCTACAAAGATTATTAATATTATTTTTCAGTGCCAGTTTCAATACGATTCTCCAAAAAGATCTGTTCGTATCAAACTAAATATTGGTCTCCATTATGAGTAACTACTGAACAAGATTTGATTAGGAATACTGGAAAAAAGTACAGTATCTCTTTCGTGTTTACATTAAGCAGCCCCTTCAGAAGTACCATCAGTCAACCGTCTAAGAGTAATACAATCTCATATTGTGACTGAGAACTGCGGATGTGGTNCCCTTCAGAAGTACCATCAGTCAACCGTCTAAGAGTAATACAATCTCATATTGTGACTGAGAACTGCGGATGTGGCCTTTACCATGATCTCGGGAACATAATTTCCGAATTTCTGGCATACGTTTTTCTTACGAGACGTCTAAAGGAAATAAACTGGAGACGTATTTTATTTATCTCTCACGATTTGATATATGTACATAACAAAGGATCGGGGTATTTCGATTTCAGAATATTCTTCTACTTCCAAAGGTATGCCGGTTTACAGAACACTCTATTGTCATTTTTCTTCATTTAAATGAGAGATAATAAATAATGGTAAAAACAGAAACAACGTACCTATATTTAGAATCCCCCAACCCAATACAGTAACACGACATTTCATTGAAATCTACTAATAGCTCTTGAGTTGGTCCTACATGCACTCAAAAACCACAGGAAAACACAAACTTCGCAGACTACATGCTGTTCGTTTCTGAACCAAACACGTGAGGAATACGGCCACTGCGGGCTTCAGATACGAGTGCGTGTCAAAAAGACGACGTTCACGACAGTATCGGTGGAGTGAAACTCTTCGCAGCTGAAACATAAAAGGGTGCGTCGGTTTACCAGCCCTGTCGGTTTCGGCACTTTTCCTGCAACAATACGAAACACAAAGTAATTAATTATTTAAATACATATTAATCGTTTTAATTAATTAAATCGTGACTGAAATTTAAAATTTACTGAAATAATCATATGTGAAAATAAATACGATCATACTTGAAAAACATATTACAAAATTCACGCCCCTGCTAAGAGAAAGAAATTTAAGTAATAACAGTTAGAGAAATATAATGTGGAGGACTATACATTTTTACAAAAAATGTCTTTAATAAAGACTGCGAGCTAATTCTTAACACGTGCACGGCGAATTAAAATGGCTCTTCCGGTCTGCGAGGTGAGGAGCAACGGATAACGGTTCAGTGCAAAGGAATTACTTGACTCCCGGACTTCGAGGTTAGCACATGTGTTACATTTACTGTTTAATTTCGTGGTTACAAGAATGAACGCGTGCAGCAGTTTCAGTATATATATAATTGATTTTACTGAAATAATATTTTTTATTTAGAGCCATTTTGTAATTTTTTTTTAAAGGTTTTTAATGAGTGGTTTAGATTATTGGTTCGCATCAATTTTCATGACTGTTACCAATTAGTGAATTTCCTTTCTCCTCCTTCTCTCTCTCTTTCTCTCTTCTGGCTCTCTTTCTTGGGCGCGGAGCGGGAGCGAGTGCGACGGTGGACTGAGGTGTAAGGAAGAAGGGGCGGGGAAGAGGTAAATTATAGGTTTAGGAAAAGTAGGAGTACGAATAAAAAGAGGATCCTAAGAGATATAACAGCGCGTTCAATGTCAAGAAGCAAGTGAGCGATACGGGCGACACTAACACGCACATCTAGCGCCTCATCGCTCCTACGCGCAAGCCGTGCAATGTTTCCGCCGTGTTGTTGCAGGCCCCTACTGTGCAAAGTAGATCTGTAACAGTGGGACTTGATCACACACGATGAAAGTCCACAGATTAATATGCGCGCGTGTAGTTGTACATTTCTCTTACCGCTTAAGGAAACTGCACATGCAAGGTTTAAAAATGCGATATTTGATCATTTTCACGAAATTTTTTCTGTATGAATACAGTTAATATGATAAAAGAAAAATTATAGGGACACAGATAATAGTTTTTTTTTTTTTTTTACCTTTTTTGATGAAAAGTCATATTTGCATAACTTTTATTTGTCGAGATACGCGTTTTCGCGCAAGCAACGATTTCACAGAAAATGTTGTAGTTCATAGTCCTCTTCGGCTCGCCAACTTTTCACTGTCCACATTCTACTTAGGTAAAGGGCTGAGTTTTTCAGTAAATTCTGACCAACATTTATATATCATGTACAATTTGTAAATATATTAAATTTCTTTCAAGTATAATAGAGAGATGGCGAAATGAATTCCGGGAAAATCTTACACATGATTAAAATAATGTTTTCAATAGGCTTGTGTAGATAAAATACTTTTAACGAGGTATTTTTTGATACGTTGCCTTTGCAGAGTTATTTCAGTCAACGTATCATGTGAACTGTGAAAAAAAGCTAAAAAATAATGGGCTTAAAAATTTTTTTTTTTTAATGCAGCTGGCACTTTTACATGAGGTTTCAAGTCTTTTTTCTTAAATATAGGCCACAGTTTTTAAGCCAACAATTGGTGTTTTAATTGCAAACTCACGTTCAAGTTTTTACACNCCCTTCAGAAGTACCATCAGTCAACCGTCTAAGAGTAATACAATCTCATATTGTGACTGAGAACTGCGGATGTGGTCTTTACCATGATCTCGGGAACATAATTTCCGAATTTCTGGTATACGTTTTTCTTACGAGACGTCTAAAGGAAATAAACTGGAGACGTATTTTATTTATCTCTCACGATTTGATATATGTACATAACAAAGGATCGGGGTATTTCGATTTCAGAATATTCTTCTACTTCCAAAGGTATGCCGGTTTACAGAACACTCTATTGTCATTTTTCTTCATTTAAATGAGAGATAATAAATAATGGTAAAAACAGAAACAACGTACCTATATTTAGAATCCCCCAACCCAATACAGTAACACGAAATTTCATTGAAATCTACTAATAGCTCTTGAGTTGGTCCTACATGCACTCAAAACCACAGGAAAACACAAACTTCGCAGACTACATGCTGTTCGTTTCTGAACCAAACAAGTGAGGAATACGGCCACTGTGGGCTTCAGATACGAGTGCGTGTCAAAAAGACGACGTTCACGACAGTATCGGTGGAGTGAAACTCTTCGCAGCTGAAACATAAAAGGGTGCGTCGGTTTACCAGCCCTGTCGGTTTCGGCACTTTTCCTGCAACAATACGAAACACAAAGTAATTAATTATTTAAATAAATATTAATCGTTTTAATTAATTAAATCGTGACTGAAATTTAAAATTTACTGAAATAATCATATGTGAAAATAAATACGATCATACTTGAAAAACATATTACAAAATTCACGCCCCTGCTAAGAGAAAGAAATTTAAGTAATAACAGTTAGAGAAATATAATGTGGAGGACTATACATTTTTACAAAAAATGTCTTTAATAAAGACTGCGAGCTAATTCTTAACACGTGCACGGCAAATTAAAATGGCTCTTCCGGTCTGCGAGGTGAGGAGCAACGGATAACGGTTCAGTGCAAAGGAATTACTTGACTCCCGGACTTCGAGGTTAGCACATGTGTTACATTTACTGTTTAATTTCGTGGTTACAAGAATGAACGCGTGCAGCAGTTTCAGTATATATATAATTGATTTTACTGAAATAATATTTTTTATTTAGAGCAATTTTGTAATTTTTTTTTAAAGGTTTTTAATGAGTGGTTTAGATTATTGGTTCGCATCAATTTTCATGACTGTTACCAATTAGTGAATTTCCTTTCTCCTCCTTCTCTCTCTCTTTCTCTCTTCTGGCTCTCTTTCTTGGGCGCGGAGCGGGAGCGAGGGCGACGGTGGACTGAGGTGTAAGGAAGAAGGGGCGGGGAAGAGGTAAATGATAGGTTTAGGAAAAGGAGGAGTACGAATAAAAAGAGGATCCTAAGAGATATAACAGCGCGTTCAATGTCAATAAGCAAGTGAGCGATACGGGCGACACTAACACGCACATCTAGCGCCTCATCGCTCCTACGCGCAAGCCGTGCAATGTTTCCGCCGTGTTGTTGCAGGCCCCTACTGTGCAAAGTAGATCTGTAACAGTGGGACTTGATCACACACGATGAAAGTCCACAGATTAATATGCGCGCGTGTAGTTGTACTTTTCTCTTACCGCTTAAGGAAACTGCACATGCAAGCTTTAAAAATGCGATATTTGATCATTTTCACGAAATTTTTTCTGTATGAATACAGTTAATATGATAAAAGAAAAAATATAGGGACACAGATAATAGTTTTTTTTTTTTTTTTACCTTTTTTGATGAAAAGTCATATTTGCATAACTTTTATTTGTCGAGATACGCGTTTTCGCGCAAGCAACGATTTCACAGAAAATGTTGTAGTTCATAGTCCTCTTCGGCTCGCCAACTTTTCACTGTCCACATTCTGCTTAGGTAAAGGGCTGAGTTTTTCAGTAAATTCTGACCAACATTTATATATCATGTACAATTTGTAAATATATTAAATTTCTTTCAAGTATAATAGAGAGATGGCGAAATGAATTCCGGGAAAATCTTACACATGATTAAAATAATGTTTTCAATAGGCTTGTGTAGATAAAATACTTTTAACGAGGTATTTTTTGATACGTTGCCTTTGCAGAGTTATTTCAGTCAACGTATCATGTGAACTGTGAAAAAAAGCTAAAAAATAATGGGCTTAAAAAAGTTTTTTTTTAAATGCAGCTGGCACTTTTACATGAGGTTTCAAGTCTTGTTTCTTAAATATAGGCCACAGTTTTTAAGCCAACAATTGGTGTTTTAATTGCAAACTCACGTTCAAGTTTTTACACNTTTCTTAAATATAGGCCACAGTTTTTAAGCCAACAATTGGTGTTTTAATTGCAAACTCACGTTCAAGTTTTTACACGAATGTAAATCACGTAAGAGGCAGCATCGATGTATCAGCCGATATACTGTACTAGTAAACGTGTGGAACACCTGTATTGCGCGAGTTCAGTTAAATCGATATTCCTACCAGACCGGAACGAAGGCGGATCTGGCGAATACGCGCCGAAACGTCAATAGTAGTGTTATCGAACACGGACATTTAAACGGAGCATGTGTCCTACCTGCACCGACTGCGGTAAGTGGAAACGGAATACACTTTTTCTGTGTTTTAAACTTTTTTTTTGTATCTGTTAAGATCTATTTTATCTATCCATAACTAAAACTCAATAATTCAGTGTTTGTAATATACTGTAGGGATACATGAGAAATCTCAAACCAAGTGCAGACGTTACGCTTTTACCAACAAAATTAAAACTGCACCCGAGTACGTATTTAAATTAGTGGAAAATTAGGCACTGGCTTGCTGACTGTGATGTGCACTAGTGTGTGTAATGTCGGATTTATTGTGAGCAGCATTCAGAACTTAAAGTACGTATCAGTAGTTTTCATTTGGCTCGGCTTGTTAGCACCCCGACTCTTATATCGGAGGAATGTCTAAACATTATACTAACGTAAACTAACAATTGAAAATGGCACACATCCGTGACTTAACTGGGATTGGAACCAGTAACCTCTGGGTCCGAAGATAACGCCTTCAGCGACCTCTGCGATGCCAAATATAAAGTCCACGAATAATATTAGCAACACGTAGGTAACACACGTAAGCACATGTGTCTGTAATCGATCTCGTAAGTCAATATGGTGGGTTTTGAAGGAAAGAATTGAGTTTTGATATTAAGGAAGAATTATTTTCAAGTAAAGTTATTTAGAAGTAATTCACGACTTACGTACGTATATTTTACCTCGAAATGTTGAAGTAATATATTGGCCAAATAATTTGCAACCGACAATAAACCCTACGTCTGTTCTGTTCAAATGTGACTACACATATATGTTAAATTATTAAACTATATATTAAGAACAACTTTTTTTTATAAAATGAATGTAGCTTTAAAAGTGAATTCAGTGTAAGTCGTTTGCTGCGCACACAGTTATTGTGTGCACTTCACAGTCATTTTGTATACCAGTATAAGTGTTCAATTTGAAGATGTGGGTGTTGTGGACATGCTGTAGAGTGTCATGTGCACAGTTGTAAAAATAAACGTAAGCGCTTGTGACGTCAAGCTTTCATATTTGCAGTAGCAATCGTAATTATTTAATCATAGTAATTTGAATGCCATCCATTCAATCGAAAAACCCATAAAATTCCGCATTAAAAATATAAAAACATACCCAAGGAAGATGTTTTCAACTTATCTGTCGAAACTAAAGGCACAACATCCATATATCCACACATGAGTGATGTGATTGGTGTGATGGATCGTCGCTTTGTCTGTGAAGAGAGTTTCATCCTGGAAACCACGCTCCCCTTCTTAGGGCTGAAGCATGCACACTGCCTACTTGCGTAAAACAGGATGATTACATGGAAGCAAAGCCTGTGCCTTTTGTTACTGTTATGGCTCGTGTACGGTATATTTTCATTAACGTGGCTGCCTAGTGGGGGACCAATTGAATGAAAGGATAGGGTTTTTCATGATAAATGATTTTAGGCGTATCTCGGCCACCTTTC
Source organism: Clitarchus hookeri (assembly GCA_002778355.1). Lineage (NCBI taxonomy): Eukaryota > Metazoa > Arthropoda > Insecta > Phasmatodea > Phasmatidae > Clitarchus > Clitarchus hookeri. Next base: position 264,654 of record NQII01001803.1, read on the forward strand.
ACGTCATCGCTTTCAAACAAAAAACACCCTGTGCATCTTTATCCGAGCCACATTGCTACATGTATTTTTGTAAAAATTTAGATAGCATGAAACTTGCACGCAAATCACATTTTGTTGGCTAAACAAAAACACAAAAAAACTTTTATTAATTTACTCCTACTTGCTTTCTTGTAGCATGGCTATTCTCTTCGAAGGACACAAAGTGGTTTTTGTTTGAAAGCGATACTGTGAAATGTGGCCTAGACACACCTAAAATCATTAATAGGCTGTTCACGGTAAGCTGAGCACTTTTGAAAGTCCTGCTTAAGATCTACTTGTATGCACGTTGTGTATTCTTCCGCGTTATGTAAAATTAACACTGCCATTGGCCTTGTCACTTTATTCATGTTTCGGTCAAGTGAAAATGTGAAATTATTAGAGAAGTAAGTAATTTACAAATCTGCTCATTTCTACACTTATATGCATTGAAAAAAAAAATCAGAAAGGGAACAAAATAATTAAAGTTGTCACAAATGTTTACTAAACACTTTTAATTCGACATTAAGACATGGTTCTACTTTCCTTCCGTCGTTACCAACTTTACTGGGCTCATGTTACTCAGTGCGCCCGTTAAAATATATGAGTGAAAATAGGAGCAGTGACTTTTTTCTAAGGTTGGTTTCAAAAGTGCTCACTTTATCGTGAACAGTCTTTAACTTGTAAAACCCTATCCTTCCGCTCGGCCGGTCCCGCACTAGGCAGCGCCCTTAAGTAGACGCTACACTATAGCATCTTAGGTGTCCAGCTGTATGCTGTTCATGGATATTTGAGAACTTATGAAATGAACCTCTGGAAAATATCAGCGCACCTACCTGCATGTATTTTAATGAGCACACTTACTGCCGAGCTCCCAGTTTAGTNAACCTCTGGAAAATATCAGCGCACCTACCTGCATGTATTTTAATGAGCACACTTACTGCCGAGCTCCCAGTTTAGTTGGTAACGACGGAGGGAAAGTAGTCCAATGTCTTGACATGCAATTAAAAGTTGTAGATAAACATTTGTAAATAATGGAATTCTTTATTTTCATTTTTGTTTTTTTATAATGCGTATAAATGTATGGATTAGAAAATATGTAAAGTATTAACCTTTTCTAATAATTTCATAGTTTCCCTTGAATGGCGCATGAATAAAGTGATCAGGCTCATGGCAATGTTAATTTTACATACGGAGGAAGAAAACCGTAAGCAGGGCTTTCAAAAGTGCNTAAAGTGATCAGGCTCATGGCAATGTTAATTTTACATACGGAGGAAGAAAACCGTAAGCAGGGCTTTCAAAAGTGCTCAGTTTACCGTGAAAATCCTTACGTTCGTCTTACACGAGCGGAAATTCTGTGGAGCGGACGCGGCGTGGAAGGTTTTTCAGGCGACGATACGTAAGTGGACACACCGCGGAAGACGCGTGGAAGGCTGCAGTTTTTGGTTGAGCTGGCCAGTCGCCATGGACGATCGTCACCGTGCAGTACTTTCCTACGTGGGGCTGCGATTGTTGAAAATAAAGAACAAGAATAGGATATACTGGGTACATCCAGAAGTGAGCTGTCGCTTGTTACAGGTAACATTTAAGTTTTGTNAAAGAACAAGAATAGGATATACTGGGTACATCCAGAAGTGAGCTGTCGCTTGTTACAGGTAACATTTAAGTTTTGTTTAATGAGCTTCGAGAGGACGAATAGAAATTTTTAAATTATTTCAGAATTTCATTCACAAGCTTCGATGAATTGTACTGTTGTCTGGAAAATATTTTGAAGAAAGAATATACGAACATGAGACGGGCGATACCTCCAATGGAAATGCTTGCCATAACACTCAGGTAGGGAAATTAATTTTATATTAATATTTTTATAAGGATGAGGTTAAATTAAACATGTGTTAACTTATAGTTTATTTTAAACACTATAAGTAGTTATTACATTTAGTGTGAAAGATTACTTTAAAAGAACAACATAAATATCTCGAAATATTTAAAAATGATACTTGACTTCAAATAAATATTTAAGTTTAACATTTACTTAAAATAATGTATAGTTATGGTCATTTCCAATATTATTCTGAAAGAGTACTTGTTTGGTTTTTACTTTTCGCTACAAGGCATGGACAATAAGTTGAAAGTAGCATATACTAAAAAGAAAAAGGCTCATATATGACTAAAAATTACACACTCATCATGTTTATTACATGTGGTTATCATCTGAGTATGGGGACATCTCAGTGTCCGTTGCTGAAGAAATCGAGCCTTGTGAAATCACAGTCGACTGTCTAGGATGTGCTAAATTGTTTTCATATTTTCTGTCATGGAACTGCTTGTGCCCAGATTGATAGATTGGCGCTTGGTACAGAGAATTTCGTGTTGGTACAGGCAACATTGCAAAGTGCTCGAAAGGGCCTTTTGTGACAGATAAATGCTGCGCAGGTGTTTGGTGGGGCGAATAATATCCTTCAGCCGCTTCTGCTTTGAACGGCTCATGCGTTGCAAGACTTGTAAAATCTCTGCCCAAGTTTTTGGTCGGTGTCAAAGGTTCGTAAAGTAGGCAGTAAAGATTCCAGAAAAGATTTGTCCTCGTCTTCAACAACAGGAGCAGGTATGACAGGTCATTTTGTTTTAGACTTTTCCGTTTTTGTCCTCGAACTTGCTAAAGTTTCACCATGTGGTATCCCATCTCCTGGTGTAACTGGATCATCCGCACTGTCTTCTGTGACGGATAATTGTGTTACTTCCCCATCTTCCTGTAAACTCGATGCTGAAACTACCCTCATTTACAGAACAGGCGACGAGAAGCTCAACTGGTCAGAATTAATGTATTTAAATTCTTGACAGCTACTGAACCAAATTTATGCACTTTATTATTGTACTTTCGATAGTAATCACGTATGTTACGCCATTTCTGTTGAAATGTTTGGTCTAAAACATAGACAAATCAGTGACTACTTATATTTAAATTGGAACATTCGACATAGCAACAAAACAATGATTGTAGATTATGAAGCATATTTTGCTTTCAGGTACTTGGCCACTGGTTTCTACTTAGTTTATCTGCATTACACATGCAGAATTGGCACGTCTACAGCCAGTTAAATCATCAGAGGTGTATGTTGCGCCAACTGCACACGCCCCATACCATGACAGAGCCTCCACCAGCTCGAACAGTCCCCTATTGACGTGTAGGGTTCATGGATTCATGAGGATGTCTCCATACCCGTACACGTCCATCCACCCGATACAATTGGAAACGAGATTCGTCAGACCAGGCAACGTGTTTCAAGTCATCAACAGTCCAATGGCGGTGTTGGCGGGCCCAGGCAAGGCGTAAAGCTTTGTGTTGCGCANATTCATGAGGATGTCTCCATACCCGTACACGTCCATCCACCCGATACAATTGGAAACGAGATTCGTCAGACCAGGTAACGTGTTTCAAGTCATCAACAGTCCAATGGCGGTGTTGGCGGGCCCAGGCAAGGCGTAAAGCTTTGTGTTGCGCANAACGTGTTTCAAGTCATCAACAGTCCAATGGCGGTGTTGGCGGGCCCAGGCAAGGCGTAAAGCTTTGTGTTGCGCAGTCAACAACGGTACACGAGTGGGCCTTCGGCTCCGAAAACCCATATCAAAGTTGGTCCTTTGAATAGTTCGCACGCTGGCACCTGTTGATGCCCCAGCATTGAAATCTGCACCAATTTGAGAAAGGGTTGCACGTCTGTCACGTTTAATGATTCACGTCAGTCGTCGTTTGTCCCGTTCGTTCACGATATTTTTCCGGCCGCAACGATGTCGAAGATTTGATGTTTTACCGGATTCCCGATATTCACGGTACACTCGTGAAATGGTCGTACGGGAAAATTCAAATTTTATCGCTACCTCGGAGATACTATGTCCCATCTCTCGTGCGCCGACTATAACACCACGTTCAAACTCACTTAAATTTTGACAACCTGCCATTGTAGCAGCAGTAACCGATCTAGGAACTTTTCCAGACGCTTGTTGTCTTATATAGGCGCTGCTGACCACATCGCGTTACTCTGATTGGTTCCATACCTTTGTTATTTGCATACGCACGACTTTACCAGTTTTTTGGCACTCCAGTGTAAAAGCACAGAGCTCTCACCAACACGATTTACGCATACACAAGTGTCAGAGGGACACGCGCAACAAACATGCACAAATAAAAAAAACTCCATTCTACAAACAGGAACCACCAGCTACTGCTACCACATGTTATGTATCGCCTTCGTGTCGCAAACTTGAACATCCATAGGTACTATCTTTATGACACAAGGATTGCATATAAATGGAAGGTGGGATTTAGATTCGTGTGTAGACTAGGGTTTACTACTGAAAGCAGAAATATATAGGCGTTCTCCTGTTTTACTTATTACATAAAATATATACAAATAATATTAGGTACACTTACGGTGTAGCTCAAATTTTTACCAATCACTACATTATAGTAATAAATTTATATAATATCCATGGGCGATTATTGACGAAGTAAATAACAAAATACTTCTTTCTTTTGAACAATGATTCTATTTAACTTTTTCTTTTGTCATAACTATATATATATATATATATNTACATTATAGTAATAAATTTATATAATATCCATGGGCGATTATTGACGAAGTAAATAACAAAATACTTCTTTCTTTTGAACAATGATTCTATTTAACTTTTTCTTTTGTCATAACTATATATATATACATTTTTCACACATTAGATTTTTTTTAGTATTAGAAAATTATTTCTGACAAACTGTGATATATTATTTTTGTTATATTATATTATATTATGTTATGGCTTCGTCTATGTCGTCGGGTACCCGAGAACGCTTCATTTAAAAATTTACGTTACTGAAACTTTGCTTTAACTTTTATTTGAGATGGAAACAAAAATAATTTCGTAGTTGAACAGTCCAAAAAATTACACAAACATCAACTGACGTCGCGTCAGTCAGAAAGTTTGAAGCACCCCCGAGCACATGCAGCAGGCAAAAAATAATTTAGTGGTTACTTGATTGCAAAAACTGAAATTCCTACGTTACTGCGGTGCCGGCCGAAGGCTATAATAATATCAAAAATGCTTGAAAAAGGACCGTAATCACAAAATAATACGATCACGTCACAACATTACATATCCGCAAACAAACGTACCCAAAACGGCGAATTAAAACTATTTCATCTCAAGATGATGAAAGATTCCAAAAGTTAGTAAAGTAAGTTTACTACATGCTGTATGGCGAGTAAACGAAGAAGTAGGAAGTCCGCCGTTTTTCATCATTGTCGAAGCTCAGAGCGGGGGTAGTCCAGACCCCGTGAAGGGCCCTTTACCACCCAAACGGGGTTTCATGTAGCCTACAGGGAGATTAGGAAGGAGCAAGATTAGCCCCTTCCCAACTCCCTGAACCATCCCAAACGGTAGTTACAGAGGTTGCCCTCTGCAGCTAACATTTATGGGCCAACTGATTTACCCCAGTTAGCCCAGGTGTCCCAAAAATATTCCCCTCCTCTCCCCCTGCCAGCACAGGAAGAGAAGAGAGAGGCAGCACTGCCTGGTTAGTGACTCTACTTTAGTTTTGTTGTAAATAATAAAAAGGGAGTTTTGAAAATTTGCAGGGTTTTTTTTTTTTTCATTTTAAAAGATTTGAATTGCCAAAGTGTTGTTCCAAGTTGGTCTAAACATCGTAGGTTCGTGGCTCGAGAAAAGTTTTGTAATTGAAAAATGAATAGTTAAGTTTATTTATATTCATATTCATTGATTTTGGCTGTACAAAAAACCGGAAAATTGTATATTTCGGTTTTGTAGTAATAGAATACGGATTTTAAATCACAGAGTTTGTTATAAGAATATCTTAGATCGTTCGTGAATTTCTCGAGAAGTGGTTGTAATTGGAAAATAAGTAATTTTATACTCGGTGATTTAAGGTAACTGGTATTTAAACAGTGTTTTTACGCGTGCTTTTAAAATGCAGTTTTAATTAAAAAGGATTTCATAGTTTACTTGTGTTTTGTTTGAGGAGTATTCGGTTAAAATACGCGCATTTTCTCGTGTGTGCGTGTGTGTGTGTGTGTGTGTTACTCTGCCGAGTGAAAAAAGTTGGGTAGAAAAATGTTTTTAAAGTATTTTAAGTCGTGAAAAAGAAGTAGGAAGTTACCTGAACCGAAATCTATATATACCAAGGTATGCTCCCGAGTTCGTGGTCTCCCGCAATTAATCGATACATAAATCGAAAGTCGAGAAAGACATATAATAATTCACAAATTAAGTTTTAGATTTTGATATTTGGCAATTACGAGTTTACACAATATTGCGTACGTAAATAATTAATAGACATAAATAAAAATATTTCTTTAAACAAAAAACATAAAATAAAATACACAGACAAATATCTAAACACTACAAAGTTTTCAGATGGTAAAACTTGTTTTAAAACTTTGAAGTGAATAAACAAAAATATTACGCAGAACTAGAGCACATTCCAATGAGGGAAAACATATTTGGCGAAATAACAAATAAATAACAAAATAATTAACAGAATTACATAGTGACATGAAACAAGTGCCAACACCACTTGCACCCTGTCCACTCGTGTCACTATGCCACGCCACGCCAGTATTTTCACTTGGAATGGGGATGAAAGAAACAATAGGGGAATCTCACTTTACGATGTAGCGGGAAAGGATCGCATACGCGACCTCCCGAACATGCAACTGTGGGATTTCAGTGCTTTTCTGCAAACAGTGGGCTTTATGACATGTTTGCGTGTTCGAGGGAGATTAGCGAACTCCAGTTCAGGCCGGGAAATGCACTCCTGGAAGGGAAGGGGGAGGGGGAGGGGGTTAGTGCGCGAGTTCTCGATGTACCCCGCCGATCGGAAGCGAAACTTTGCCAAACGACAGCGTGTCTGCCAGATGCCCGCCCCCGCCGAGGGCGACCTAGCTTATTACCTTGCGGTCTGTCCCAGTCACTTCGGCTGACTCGGCGATGGACTATTCGTCTGGCAGGAATCTGAAGCTTGCCAATTCGCGACTTCCCTATTCCCTATTCTATGAGCTCCCTACCTTTCCTCCCTCCTCCACGTTCCAAACTGGGAGCCAACTCTGCATATAGTCTATTCGCGGTTTCTTAGCACTTTTTGAATCAAACCTCTTAAAAAAAAAAAAAAAATAAACTGCCCTTTTATGACGTGTTTGGTTGTTTCCTAAATATGCCATGTATCAAAAAATTTTATACTCATGTTAACACAAAAGTGCCTTATTTTTGTGTAGATTGAACTTTTACGTTAATTTTATCTATAAATTATATTATTGCACTTACTAATTAATATGAATAAAAACAGAGAGAAAATAGGTGTGTTGATAATGTCTAGTAAGAAATAGTTCTCATGCAAAATGTTATTTCACTGAGTGCGCACGAATGTGGTGCGTAGTCCCTCTGGTGTAATTTTTTTGACTTAGTTAGAATTAGTGTGCATGAGGCGGAATAATATCCTGGAAGTAGAACTTTAACAGGGTTCCAGAAAAGTTGGATGCAACCATGAATTGACTGTAGTATAGGCGGTTCGCGGTTATTGGCTTTAGCAATTTTAAAATGCCTGCTGAGGATCTACTTTTAAATTTTCATTTGGTATGCTTCTACCATATCTAAAATTACGCATTAAGCGCCATGCAAGTAAAAATACGGGATTGTTAGGATTGTAAATGTGTTACCAATGCATATAACCGAGCTCTATTGTGTATTAAAGAAGAAATACTACTTTCGGTGCCCATATATTAAAACATTAAATTTGCCATATGTCAATATTTAGAAACGGGTTTTATTTATTCGTTGTTAACTTCTCTACGAGCCTGCATGACTGTGTAAAACGAAGTACACACGCGTAATAAACAGTATTTTGTTTTTACGTTTGTTTAAAACGTGTTCACTTCATCGTGAACAGCCTATAAATTGATCACTTTTGAAAACCACCTCTGAAAAACCGTTCCTGCTCCTAGCTGCATACGTAACTGCCAGATTTAATGTAATGCTCTGAATGATATTGTCGACGAGACAAGATAAGTATGCAGTTCCATGATTTTACGTCTCATTTAAAGCACCGTGTTCGAACTTTTGGAAACTAAATCCTTTATTTGAGCCTATTTTTTTTCACCCACGTTAGAGTAAGAATTGGCATATAAGAAATATGTTTACGTCTCTGACAATTCCACAGTTTGAATCGATGGACGTATGAAACGCACGAAAGAAGTGATAAGTGATCCGTGATCCTGTCCATGGCAATATTAGTTTCAGCTATGGTATGGTGGAAGAATACAAAATAAGGGAAAAAGTATAGTTTAATTAAGGGCTTTAAAATGCTCAACTTTTAACCGCCAACTATAGTAGGTTTACAGCAGTTTTAAGGAAAATAGAGAGTCTATGATTTGCTGAGGCCTCGGTTGCTGCGTATGGGTTTGTGGGTGGGTAGTCATCACTACTGTGGACGCGAGTTTCTCCCCATAATTATCTAACGTTTTATCCTAACAGGATTACCTAAACACACTTAGGATAGTAGATAAATATGTGTTTCTTTAAGATTAAACAAAACCATAATGCTTGTTGAATGAGTGTTTTTACAGTGAATAAGTGGGTCGATTTCACACCTGCGTGCGCAGTAGCCACGCTACATTTGTTCACAGGCGATCTTAATGAAAAAAAAAAGTGGGTTTCCTCGGAGGACTCCCATTCCCCAACCCCTACCACTTCATTCCGTCGCTTCTTCGTCCTAGGGTTCTCATTTTACTTTATTGTCGCACTGAGCGGGCTTGGCGCGTGCATTCGGGAAGTCATGGGTTCGAGTTGAGCCGGCTCAACGACTGGTGGTTTTCCAAAAGTTTTCCAACCCCCTTTCCAAGTGGCTACTGAGGCAGTTCCTTCCTAGTCGATCATGAAACTTTTTAGCCCCGTCACGTTCAAGGAAATAAATATTTATTTATTTCTACTTGACACTTCAGAGACGGCGGGCACTGTCTTCAGGTGAGAGCATCGTCGCAGACAACGTCGCAGAAAACTGTGATGGTCAGGAAGGCTCCAAGGGATCCGGAATGGAGTTGAGATATTTGGGCGGCTCTTAACATCGATATCTTGAGAGCAGATGAGGGTATAGCGAGGTGAGTATGGAGCAGCGCCGGAATGCAAGGGTGGAGGAAACGGGAGATCCCTGAGAAAACCCGCTGACCAGTGGAGTCGTCCGTCACGATTCCCACATACGAAAATTCGATAGTGACCCCTCCGGAAATCGAACCCGGTTTGCCTAGGTGGGAGGCGAGTAGTCTAACCACTACACCACCGCGGCCCCTCCAGGGGATCCGGATCCCTCCCAAAGGTAAAAGCACTCTTTATGAAAATGTGAGGAAAAGAAACAATCAGAAATAAAAAGTTGTGAGATCTCAAATTTGGAGAGAATGACTGTTGCTATGCTAACCAATTTGTAGCTGGGGTGAGTACACTTATAGTACACCTACATGCTCTCTCACTTCCATCTATTGTAGTGACTGTTATGATTTAAGACCTTTTAATTGGAAGTTCATTAATTGCATGTTTTTGTGTGATGTTTTAATGCGTTTTCAAATATCCCTAAGCAGTGGCAATGTAGTGTAATGTAGATTACATCGTATTAATAAAAGCTGAGATCCATGGGCCTAGCTATAATCTCAGCCAGATAAGGGTAATTGATAATTTTAAGGACAGTTTTTACATTCACACATTTATTGTTTTTATTAATTGGGTTCGTTTACACACAGGAAACACTTGTTGAGATTAGGGTAATATAGAGTATAGAAATCTGACAGATTTATCTGATCTATAATTTCTCTGATTTCACTATTTCTTCTCTGTTGCCGAAGGGTGAGTGCCTTCCCTCCACCCCACACCCGCCCCCACCCGGGTCCACCAAGGCTACTTCCGTGTGACTGTCCCCAAAGAAAGTTCCTGGAGCTGTGCCTGGCGCTGCTGAAGATGTAGGCACTGCAGACGAAGCTGCATGTGCCACGTCACCAGCATTGATGGTATCACCACTGAGATGACGGGCACGCCATAAAACAAACACTTCACCTTAATCTCTGCCGAGTGAAATTATGCATTTAGCAACTCATCAAATGCAAGATTATGATGTGGAATGAAATTATTTTCATACCATACAATTGCAGATATACGGAACAGAAGGAAATTACCTGGCTGATAAATTATTGTTTAACGTTCCCTTTCCAAAGCGGACAGTAAGCTTTGGGGAGGTTTTGGTCCGCGTGTAAACTAGTCTACAAAGATCTTGCCACTACCCGTAAAATGAGGGACTTATTTTCCCACTACAAGAGGCGAAAGCTAAGTTTACTCATAAAATGTAATATTGTGAAATATCTGCAAAGAATTTTGAGGATAGGTTAATGCAACCAGACTAAGGGTACCTTGAGATGTACAGTAGTTAACGAAGCATATACTTTAATGGGTCGCTTGCCTGACAAGTAACTTGAGATTTTGCTGTATCTATTGTCACTTTGGTGAAATATCGATCTTTACAATATACTACAAGGGAATATAACTTGCCCGATCGAAACCCGAGCAGCACAGGTAAGAAAATACGATGAATCACCTGTTGCATCAGATGAAAAACCGTGACATATGACTTTCGTCGCCAGTCACAAGCGAACATTGTGACATGTAACCAACAGTCAACCACGAGCAGCCATAATAAAAAAAAAACTCCATATACAATTAATATAAAGTCAGATGATTGTAATTTATTTTCCAATCAGTTTTCACTTAAAGAAGAGAATATTCAGGGGATTTCTTTTTAAGTTTTCTAAATCGCCACGCAAATAACATTCCTCATTATTTTTTATCTTTACTAATATTTCGCAGTTGACATTCCTTCACTTATATTATCTTTTCCTCAAATTTTAATTTTGTTGTTTACACAAAAAAATAATATGTAAAGGGGAACGTGAACATAAGTCAAAGGAATGTCAGTTTTTTTTAAAAGAAAATATACATTTATGATAGCGCATTTGAATCGCCAACTTACTGCGTATCTATGCAAAGGCAAGTGTTATGACTAAGATTTTATGTGATGATAGCGAGCACTACTTACGCCTGATAGCCCTCGGAGGCTTAGATTGCTAAGGCGTCGTGCTCATGTGAAGAATAGACCGAACTGGAGATGGTTCAAGTAAAATTGTTGGAGCGACTCGGAACATTCATGAGCGCTGAGTCGATAATAAGTACTGACGAAAGAAAATTATCTTCATAATCTGAAAACTTCTTAGTCTTACGGCCATCCAGAGTTTTAGATTCTTATAAGTCTTCTGGAACTTTATCTTTATAGCCCTTGGGCTATGTTCACATGGCCCAGAGAAAACCATCCGCCATCACAGCGAATTTTCAACCCCTACCAGCACGAGTACAGGCCAATACGCAAGACCACGAAGAATGATGTCCACCTTATTTTTGACTTCTTGCGCGACCCCGCCCGATTCTGTTAAAACTAGGGAATGAGGGCCGTGTTACTCCTTCATTTTCACTGACACTTGTGGGGTTTCCCGACTCTCTAAGAGGGCCTACTTCTCACCGACTCCGAGTTCAGATGTTCGAACAGCCCAGCCGAAGCACGCCTGCACCAGTCCGCCACGTCCATTACCATACAGATTGAATTTCCTCACCGCGAAATTCCTGCTTGTGCCCCAACGGCAGTGGTACTGGAACAGTTTCAAATTGCGGAGAGGGGAGAAGGGCTATGCTCTGAGATCCGAGTCACACTGACCACAATTTCAAAAGGCTGCTATGGAAGTTAGAAAGAGAAAGGGAAAGGTTGTTCGGGATTATTTAATTAAGGGCGCATCCATTATCTTTTTAAAACGGCCTAACGCTAATTGTAAAATGTGAAAGTAAATATTTTACGCAAATATACTTCCGCCACAGCCGGTGGATATTGACACATTACACCTGTTTGTAAGTCACCGAGCTGAGTGCCGCAGACACGAATTCGATTCCTGGTCCCACCATCCTGATTTCGACTTCCCGTCGTTTCACGAAATTACTCCAGGCGACTCCTGGGATGGTTCCTCACTCGAGGCCAAGGCCGATTCCTTCCATGTTCCGGCTTCTCTGAACAAAAATTTGCCCCGTCTCTAATGACTTCGCTGTCGACGAGACATGAGTGAAGATATTTGAGCGGCTCTTAACTTCGAGGTCTTGAGAGCCGATGAGGAGAGCGGAGAGTTTTGGGCTGCTCTTAACATCGAGGTATTCAGAGCAGATGAGGGTGAAGCGAGGTGAGTATGGAGCAGCGCTGGAAAGCAAGGTTGGAGGAAACTGGAGATCCCTGAAAAAAACCGCTGACCAATGGCATTGTCCGGCACGATTTCCGCATGCAAAAATCCGGGAGCTCCTCGCCGGGAATCGAACCCGGTTCGCCTAGGGGGTGGGGGAGAAGAGCAGTCTAACCGCTACACCACCGCGGCCCCTCAACGAGACGTTGAGCCCTATTTACTTACGTGTTGTAAGTCAGTGACTTGGCGGAATGAAGACAAAAATAAATTTATTGCTATTCTGAACTTATCTATTCATATTCTTCTGTGATTTTTGGGCAACCCTTCTGCGAAATATTTTTTTATTATTTTATAATTGAAAACAACAGTTATTGAGGTTTCCGTTACTGAAGGAAATTTATCTGCGAGGTTCCTAAAGAGTATTAAGCTACTAGAAGGAGTGGGGAGAGACGAGGACTGCCTTGAACACGTGCAAGTAGGATTTCCCCATTGTAAGGAAACAGAACATTCATTTTTTGCAGCAGCAGGTCGTGAAATTTTACTGAAATTCAGACTGTTGTTGCTACACAATATATTAAGATACTAACGATCATGGCACTTAAATAATTTCTCTACCAGTGGTACAAATGCTATATTGTATCCCATTCACAAAATTAGGATTCAGAAGGATGGGGGCGTTACAATGCACAAACATGGACGCAATAAATGTGCACACGCGTGGAGATGGAAATATTTCTTAAGTCTTGTTCGAGTATGCCAGTTGTCAACTTGGTATTATATTGACTTACAGCTGACCAGAAATGACCGTTGTACAGTACGGTGTAGGGCAGTGGTAAGTGTAAATACAGAGACCAACAAAAACGGTAGGCCTATTCTCTGAAGTGGTGGATATAGGTGACTCACTTATAGCTTGTGTATATAAATATGTGCCGCTATCGAAGTGCCTTTGTACACATACAGTATTCTCAATATCTGTTATTCACTCGTTCATCACTTAAATCTGTACAAGTGACACTATAGCGGGCAGAAATTATCGCGATAGCAGTGGCAGGCAGAAACCACAATTTTTTCACCGCTGTTTTGTACGTGCACAAGCGTCTCACTCTAGACGAGCTGTTCTGCTGGTTTGATGAGAAAGAAAGTTCTTGTTTTGCTAGTTTGTCTAGAGAAACAACAACCGTGTGCTACGGCAGAAGTACACGAACATTAAAGAATTTGGAACAAGCTTATTTTCCGTTTGATATAATTTGTGAATTTCTGATATTTAAAGACATTCCGGCATTTCGCCGGACGTTTTTCTGCTATATGGCAGACAGAGTTAAACATTTGTTTTCTCTCCTTTCTGCGGTAGACATGATGTGTTATAAATAGGCAAGAGAAACTTGCCGTGACTTAGATGAAGCTACTTTTATTGCCCCCCGCCATGCTGAGGCGTCCAAAAGACCAACAATATTGTTACTTGTCTATGCATCAAATTACTGTTAAATGCAGCAATTTTTAAATAAATCAAGATTGTCGCAGTAAAAATTTCAAGCCAATAAGATGTTGTAAATATAATATCCAAATCGTAATTTTGACAGTTCAGTTTTTGATATTTTGGGTATCTCGTAACATGGCGAAGGTGACAAATCAAGCATCATCACATTCTTCACATAAAAACCACAAGAAAAACTAGTACTGGGCTGGACCTTGGGAGTAAACGATATGCACGCATGGTCGTAGGTTGGCCACAGTATCTCGAGGTGAAAGTTACACCGTAGCTTGAATTTTGTTGTCACGTACGGTTTGGCTGGTTAGTATGACAGGTTCATATGGTTGTTTAGTATGGCTGGTTCATGTGGTTGGCTGGTATGATAGGCTCATGATTGGTATGTATAGATGGTTCGTATGGTCCGTTCGTCTGGCTGGGCGGCATGGTTGGATCGTATGGTTGGGTGGCATTGTCGGATCGTATGACTGGCTGGTATGGTCAGTTTGTATGGTTCGTTGGTAGGGCCAGTGTGTATGTTTAACTGGTATGTTGGTTTCGTATGGATGGTTTATATGGATGGTATGCTCAGATGGTCTGGCTGGGCTATTGGCCTGGTTGGGTGGAATGAGTGTTTTGTATGGATTATTCGTACGTTCGGTTTGTATGGCAAACTGGTACGGTTGGTTTATATGGTCGGTTGTTATGGTTGATTCGCATGGTCATTATGGTCAGTTGGTCTGGTCGGCTGGCATGGCCCTTTGGTATGGTAAGCTGAGACTGAAATGTTTTGCGAAATTTTTGCGAAGATTTGCGAAGTTTTTCGAAGAATTGCAAATTTTCGTGAAGATTTGCAAAACTTTACGTGAAGAGGGTTAGCAACGAGATTCGTGTTAGGCGACTTTCTTGATAATGGTCGTCATTGTCTGTTGGTGCAGATGGATTGTATTATCCATTATTCTATTTGGTTTTGCAGGAGTTTGTCTCGGCAGAAGCAGTTTTGGGTAGTGTCGGTTTTGGGCGGAGTTAATTCTGAGTGTAGTCAGTTTTGGACGCAGTCATTTGTTGGCCAGTATGGTTGGTTGGTAGGACTAGTCGGCTAGTATGGTCCTTTGGTATGGTCTGAGCCAATCACGAGCGATGTTGAGGGGGTTGGTAGATTGGTAGACCATCTAGCTAATTAAATACGTGTCAAATCCTTAAGTGGGTGAAGTAAAATTTTTTTTTCAAAAATTTAATATTTAATGTAATATTTTTTTCGATTTTTTTGTTTATTCATACTTTATAAATGCTTCCTATAAAATTGTTTTGGTTTTTTAAATCTTTTTTGAGAATTTTACCCTTTTTTGTACGATTGTGAGGGAGGGGAGAGAGAAAGGGGGTATTGGAGGAGGGGTGGGTGTGAAGGGAGTGGGGATGATGCATAGGGTGTGGGAAGTAGAGCTCTGTATATAGGAGAGTATAGCCATTTATTGTCCGAGCTGATGCCGCCAATATCGCGCGGTGTTTTGCTGAGACGTAATGCGACGCCATCTTGCCCCCAACTGAGCCACACGGTATAATGTAGTTGTAATGGGAAAAATACGCCTTGCGCTTCGAAAGTGATAACTATGCCGAGTTTTTGTGCTAATGGGTGTGATACCCGAGCTGAAAAGGGTGTATTATTTCACCGTCTACCTTCAGACGAAAGAAATGGCGAAAGAAAAGCAATTTGGCTACAAAAAATTCGAAAAAAATATTGGATACCAGGAAACAGTGCTGCTCTTTATTGAGTAAAATTTCAGAATCACAAATTAATTTTTTTTAGTAACTAGTGCGTAACATCAATGTGCATTAGTTTTTTTTTTTTCAATTTTAAGCTATAACTTATATAATTTCTCTATCAAAAATGTGTTGTGCATATCAGCATAATATCTTAACGACTCGTATGTTACAGTTACCAAAGAGAGCATATTTATTAAAGTAATCGTATAAAAACAAACATAAAATATCTTGGTATTTTTGATACGGAAGACTGGGGAATATAATGACTATACCATACGTATAGAGGACCTGTTACTTGTGTAAAATTAAAATGTTTGTGTATACCATATAGAATAAATACAGCATTTGTTTGATGGTTCATCTGAGAGCTCTCATTTTTCTCTGTATTTAACCCATCGCCGATTTATTTGTACATCACGCCATGTTACAAAAAAAGCTTTGATTGCATTATCACTGTGGCAGTCTATAGCTGTCATGTTCGTCGCAAATTGACGGCTTCGCATTTCATCCAGGCCTAATGCTTCCATAAGGAATCAGAAAAAAACTTAAAATTGTTAACTGGAATTTGTTGTAATCAAAACTGATATTCAACAGGATTACGGTATAACTTTACTAGATATTTAAAAAAAACATTGTTAAAATCTTTAAATTGGTTCATGTATTAGTTATTTTTAATAATTTTAAAAAGGATTAATTTGACAAGATAATATAATTATCGTTACTTTGTCAGATGATAGCTGAGTATGTAGTACGCCTCGTAAAAACTATTGAACTTACAAAAGATTTGTTTGTAGAACAATAAAATTTATTATTTTCTGTAGGCTTCGGTAGTGTAAATATCGAATTTAATGCGTGGATGAAATATGACAATTCCATAGGAATCCCCACGATGTGTAGGACTGGTGGAGAAATGTTGATGATATTTTCTAAAATAACATTCGAGAACGAGCGAGTTGAGAGACGAGTGGCGTTCGCTCTTTCATTGCTAGCGGTGCGGTCCGCGAGACTGGACGGGACAAGATGGCCGTGACTGATGAAATGGCCATACTCTATATACAGAGCTCAAGTGGGAAGGGTAAGGAGTCGGGTGAGTAAGTGAAGAAATTTGGGCGGCTCTTAACCTCGAGGTCTGGAGAGCTGAAGGACGGGTGTGGTTAAGGGTTGAGGAGGGGAGGGATGTTGGTGGTGGGTATGGTAGTGGTCGGAGGGCTTGGGGAGGAGGTGAGTTCTGTGGGTGGTGAATGGGAGGGTTGGGTTAGAGGGATGGGA
>NQII01001803.1:281538-349695 GCA_002778355.1 Clitarchus hookeri
GAGGTGACGGGGGTGTAGGATGTTGTTGGGGGAAGGGGGCAATGACCACTGATCCTGCTGATCCGCTAAAAGTTACTTGGAGCCTTCAATCCGCTTTTATGCTCTGAGGACTATATGGTTCATACATGGAGGAGCCTCGAATCCACTTCGCCCATTTGAGTGAATGAGTGAAAAGATTTGAACGGCTCTTAAAATCAACGTTTTGAGAGCCGACGAGGGTGAAGTGGGGCAAGATGGAGCAGTGCCGGAATGAGAGGGAGAGGGAAACGGGAGATCCCCGAGAAAATACGCCGACCAGAGGTATAGTCCGGCACAATTCAGACATGCGAAAATCCGGGAGCGATCCCGTCGGGAATCGAACACGGTTTTCCTAGGTGGGAGGCGAGTAGTCTGACCACTACACCACCGCGGCCCCCACGCTCATTCGAGGACTCAATCAATACATTTCCCCATAAAAACAAATTGGAGAAAAGGGTAATTTTTGGGCGAATCCATTAAATTCTGAAGAGATTTTTTGGGTAAAACTGTAAATTTTGATCTGTTGGGCGTGACAAAATCCAACTTGGCAGACGACTCCCACTCCGACCGATGACGCAAGCCCTTGTGCCTGAAGGAAGAAAATCTTACTACTGGTTACTTATATTACTGTTATTTTTTAATAATAGTTAAGTTGAGGTTTCTCAAATACTATAAAATGTGGGAATTCATCTACAAAGCAGCTATTGCTGCTCCATTTTTATCCTGCTAATTATTTCGATAGTTGAAATTCTCTGGTATGAATGCGATTTATACAAATTTACAGAATTCCTCTGCCGAGCCTTGTCTCCACATCTCCAGTTCATCCCACTTGTTCACCAGCGGCTAGTGGCCTCATCAACTGAATTTTCAGCGAGTCGCACTTCACTTTCTGAATCCTCTGATCCAGCAGGCGAGAATCTTTTATCTCTTATCAGGGCGTAATTCCATTATACTCCGAGCCGCCAGGCAACCTCACGTCGAGCGCCGGCGAGCGGCAGCTTTCTATTTATTTCCTTTTCTGCCTGCCAGGCGGCACTGGAAAGCTCGCTCCGATTTAAAATTAATTTTCAAATACCTCCCTGGTTTCGCTGGCCGTGGGCGACCTCTGGCACCAAAGCACCCCGCGCCTGGGATTGTCATAGTGCTCACGGCCGACGGCGATGCCCTTTTAAGGCCGAATCACGTTGAAGTTAACTTGTGTAATTATGTCCAGGGTGCCACGGTAGTGTAGTGGCTAGAGCGCTAGCCCCCGCCTACTAAGGTGAACCGGGTTTTCACATTTGGGAATCGTGCCGAACGATGCCGCTGGTCGAAGGATTTTCTCAGGGGTTTCCGTTTCCCCCACCCTTGTATTTCGGCGCTGCTCCATACTCACCTCGCTTCACCCTCCGGCTCTCAAGACCTCTATGTGAAGAGCCACCTAAACCTCTCCACTCCACTCATTGTGTTCAGGTGTATGTCGCGCATCAGTGTATTTACTCTGAATTAAGAGCAACACAAAGGTACATTTCCCATGCGAGGAGTTGACCCAACTTCAAAATAATGTAAAGGTAACGTACTTTTGGCCACTCAGATTCGAGGGACAATTCTATTCGTTTTTTCTGTATTCATTTTTACTCCTTCCAACTTCCGACTAAAAAAAGGCTAATGAGAAAAATTCCACGATTACAACATATGTAGAAGTTAAAAGTTTTGTTTGTGTGTAGTTGAATGATAAACAAATTAGCGATTTGATAAACTCTGAAATCAAATAAAATTATTGGCTGCAAATTGGTCTCTAAACTATGTGAGAGATTAGGTTATTATTGGCATGTAAAGAAAAAGCTTTTAAATATTATAACAACTGGTCATATGTACGTTTGCAAACATACACATGTTAACACTAGCCTTGTTTTCAGATCCCAGATACAAAATACAATCATTACCAAAAAAATTGGTAATCATGAACGAATCGCTCGAGTACAACGAATGTTGCCACACATTATTGCCATAGCCCGACACATGTCCCATTTGCGTTTAATGAGGTTTACTTGCGCGGATGTGCAATGTCCCTCCATCATTCATAGCTGAAGACACCGAATAAGACCTAAGTAGCAGTGTGACCAAGTTAAGTGAACACGCAGCATGCCCTGACGGCGCATTCGACAAGCCTTTACCCAGTTGGCCTTGTCGGCCACTTGAACTGTTCTTTCTACACTGTGAGTCAGTGTTGAACGCAGTAGGAACAGGAGGGTATACACACCCGTCCAGAAGGGTCGGGTCGGCCCTGGTGAACCACCAGCAGAGAGCATAGTTTCGCTGGGCGACATGTTGTAGGCACTCCACGAGCGTCGCTGCGCACCATCCAGGGACATGTCACGGCAGCTGGGGACACGACTGTGTTCACCATATACAGGCGGCTAGCAGAGCGTGTTCTGTCGTCATGGCGTCCCTTACGACGTCTACCATTACGACTTGAGCATCGCCGAGCACGTGTGACCTTCTATCGAAAACAGACAGTATGGCATGTTGCAGACTTGCTACGAGTTATGTTCAGTGACGAATCAAGATTCTGTCTGCAAACAGAAGACCACCGAATTGGAGCCTGGAGACAGCGCCGTGATCTACGCTTCATTGTAGAGCGGCAAACCACCACAAAGAGAGGTGTCATGGTGCAGGGTGTGATTTCCTACAATTCCCGCATCCCACTAGTGGTGATTGAAGGAACCGTGACGACACGTAAATACGTCCAGAAAATTCTGCAACTGAGTGGGGTCCTTCCTGGCGCAGCTTGACAACCCCATTTTTCAGCAGGATAATTCCCGGCCTCACATAGCTTGGGTATCTCTGGCCTGCCTTTGTGAAGTCAGCATGCAAGGTCCCTAGACATCTCACCCATCGACAACATTTGGGACTACATTGGACGGGGAATTCGGCCAGCAGCAACTAAGGCAAAATTTTAGGGTCAGTTGCGCCAGTTGTGGCAAGATCTTCCTGAGGAGAACATCCGGCGTCTGTCTGCTTCCATGCCTGAACTATCGCCGCCTGTCACCATGCTATGGGTGGTCCAAAATCATACCAATTGCATACTGCAAGTGTGGGTCCTCTGCAATACATGCTTGGTGTAGTACAATATTTTTTAATGTTTTCTGCATACTTACTGCCATGTCTTGTACCTGTGCGTACTTATGTGCACCTGCGATGGCACCTTCAGAGTCATCATTATTTTTGCAAATGAGTATATGGCAGAACAAAATTCCAACTTATCACAGACGATCCTTTCTTAACTCCAATGTGAACACACGTACGATCTTATAGAAAAAATATAGATTTAACATAAAGGTAACATAACGAGGCCCATGTTATCGGTCTTTTAACCACCATCGCCAACCACAAAATTGCTCTTTCCTGCTGCCCTCAGAGTCATCTATTGGCCAGACCCCACGGTGGTTCACATGGCTAGCGGACCTGCCTCCCACCAGGGCAGTCCGGGTTTAACTCCAGGCGGATTCAACCTCGATTTTTTAACGTGGTAAACATGGTGGATGATACCCGATTCCCCCCTCTCCAACACTCCGGCGCTGCTCCATCTCCATCCATGAGAGTAAATCAGAAAGTGACGGAAATTTTGAGATTATGCGATAGCAACAGGGAGGGGCTGACACACAACACCAGATGCGCGTGAGATGTAGGGTAGCTGGTCGGGTGCAGCATTCATCCGTTCATTCGAGTGGTAGGTAGCGACGAGGTCAGATGTGTGGATGCTCCACTCAGCGACTGCACCATCGAAGAACAACATGCCATGGTCTGCTTTCTTTGGGCAGTAGGAGTCCGACCTGTGGAAATCTATCGCCGTTTGTGGAGTAGTATGGAGCCGGTACCACGACTCAATCAAAGGCGAATGAGTAATTGCCACACACGCATGGCAGTATGTGGGGCAAAGGCATTTTTGCTTTTTGTTGATTCTTGATTGTGTGTTGTTGTACACTAGTTTTTCATTTCCTACTTTTATATTCAGGAAGACCCAGACCTGCCATACCAGTCCTTTTTCTCGAAAACGGTATAGGCAAACTCTTAAGGATGAATTGAATTGTGAACCTTACATTGACCAGCATCTGCTGTAAACTGGAGGAAACGGAGGTAACTTCAGAATTTCAAATGGGAAGATGGTAAAAAATTAGTATAGTTCAATAAGGCTAGCAAAACTGAACATTTTTTGTCTGGAAAGTCTTTTGGTATGTACCGCCGATTCGATGATATCAAAAATCTCCCTGGCGCTGACTAGATAATGAGCATAAAAATACCTTTTAATGATGTAGTGAGGAAAAAACCTTTTGCTTACACTTACAGTTTGAAATAAACACAAATTGTACAATCAAACAGTACAAAAATTCATGATTTTTTAATTAAAAATCTTTTTGTTTAGAAATTATTATAAAAGAACACATTTGCTTGTTGTCTGTTTACTGTAATAGGTGTTCGAAATGGTTTTCGCCTTGTTCTAAGCACATTCCTGCCCGTCTTCGTGTACTTTGGGTACCCCGAAGTATCTCTGCTGCTTGCAACGACTGGCATGCTACCCTAATTAGGTCTTAAATTTCATCTCTCGTTGTAGAATACTGTTGATACAGTGTCTGTAATGCGTCCTCAAACAACAATAATCAAGGGGAGTTAAGTATGGTGACCGTGGTGGCCAAGTCACTGCCCCCCCCCTCCTTCTCACAATCCATCAACCAGGAAAACGTTGATTTAAAGTACACCTGGCCACCAAGGAAAAATTGGCCAGAAATTCATCCTGTTGCTGCTACATTAGCAATTGCGTTGCTAGTGGAACATCTTCTATTAACTCCGCCAGTGCGTGTTGCAGAAATTCAGAGTACGGTTCACAATTTAATCGTTCATCAAAAAGTAAGGTCAGATAACTTGATCATGGATGAGTTTACACCAGTTACTTAGGCTCTAAATGTGCTGGTTGTCTTGCCTATGGAACCAATGAGGGTTTTATGCTGCTATATAGTGAGTATTGTGGATATTTACATCCTCATTATATTTTAAAGTGGCCTCATCAGTCACCAGTATGGAAGTCGGGTTGTCTAGATATTGATTTGAAAACCAGTTTCAGAAGGTGATTCTTTTCTGGAAATCATCTTCGCTTAATGCCTGATGGATATGAATGTGTAGGGATATAAACCACGGCCGTGTAGGATTCTCCAGGTGGTAATTTTGCTCACCCTGGAATCCCGTGCTATTCTTAGAGTAGAAAGATGTGTGTCCAGATTTATTGCAGCAAGAAAATTTGCACTTCTATCGTCTCTAACACGTCTTTTAACTGTATTGTTACGATTGTGGGTCGATTTCACCTGGCCACTATTGAGAATCCGTGCCTCCAGTCAGTGAAAAATAAGTCGTGACTGGCATGGTCGATACTGATACCTCCCCGCATAAACTCGCTCTGCTTGTCCGTAATTTTGGCGATATTCTCCGAGCACCATAGCCATATTAAATGCCTCTATGTTAGAATATGCTCTAACTGCATTAATAACATAACCAAATTAAAACCATGCTAGAACTCTTTCACTGTGTACCTACCATCAAAATGCTTCTTGTTCGACATGATGAGTGACGCAAACAGAGAATAAATGCAAGTAATGCTATATAGCATCAACAGTTCCCACTCGCCTCATTTGGGCTGGGGTGGCATGGCACGATGCAGCATCCGGCGTGACAGAGAGTATTTTGATATCATCAAAACAGCAAAACAAACCAAAAAACTTTCCAGACAAAAGATTTTCAGTTTTACGAGCTCTATTCAACGATACTAATTTGTGTACCATCTTTCCATTTAAAATCCTGAAGTTGGCTCAGTTTACTCCAGTTTCCAGCAGAATCCAGTTAATGTAAGGTTCACCATTCACTTCGTCTTTAAAGGTTTGCCAACAACGCATTTTATCAGAAAAAATTAGGACGCACCGTTTTCGAGCAAAAGGGTTGGTGCGGCAGGTCTGGGACGAGAGATGAAATGAAAAACCAAATTAGGGTAGCATACCAGTCGCTGTCAGCTGCAGATACAATTCGGGGTACTTAAAGTGCACGAAGAAGGGCACGAATTTGCTTAGAACAAGGCGGAAAACATTTCGAATACATATTACAGTAAACACACAACAAGCAAATGTGTTTGTTTGTAATAATTTCTAAACAAAATTATTATTTCCAATTTAAAAATAATGCCTTTTTTACTGTGATATGACACAAATTGCGTTTATTTCAAATTGGAAGTATAAGCAAAAGTTTGTTTCTTCACTATAACATTAAAAAGTCTGCCATTGTAAAAACATTTCCTAAAATTTTGTGAGACATAATTTTCCAGATTTTACCTAATTTCATATATTTTTAAATTTTTGTCTAAGTAATCGTGCCAGTATATTGGTAAGGTTTAGGCCTATCGTGATTTTTTTTTTTAATTTTAGGGCAGTTGTGTTATTTCAGAAATGATTATTTCAGTCTGGGATTCATGCACTGGAGTTAGCACAGAGTTTACTTCGCTGCCAAGCCTGACAGGAAGCTGGTTGCTTGCCGCAAATAGCACAGCTTCCAAACAGGATGATAGTTGACACACTTGCATTTCTGAAGCATGGGACGCTTCGTGCTGTACCTTTTTTGCGCTACTTGCCAGAGGTGCAACACACGTAATTTTTTGCTTTAGAACAGTTGTGTGTAGTTGTGGACTATTTGCGGTACCCCCAGCACTCTCTAGGAATGGCTTCTGAACTAAAAATCTTCACATTTGTCCCCGCGGGCAATGCACAATTTTGTATCCCTTCACCATTTTTAACTGCTTTCTGCCTGGTTATATGCACAGATACGGTCGTGACATGACGTGTTCGTCGTGTGCTCCCATGTTCGGGGAGGTTGCTGCAGGTGGATGATTCCCCTGTAGCATTTTATTTAGTTGTAGAAGTTTCATGTAGAATAGTGCAGAGATAATGGTTAGAAATGTAGGAGATTTAATTTTGCGTTTTATCATCCTCCGAGATGAGTGAGTACAGCATCAGTATTTCTCCGGTAGTGCGTGCGATTATGGACCAAGTAATTAATTTTCGCGATTATTTTTCTTTCTGTGTTCCAGGTTTAGACGAAGTTTTAGATAATGTTTTGGATAATTAAAATTTTCAACTATTTAAGTTTTCAACTATTTACTTCGTTAGAGAACTATTTGCCCGGCTTCTCTTTATTTCCTGTCCTGAGCAAGGTTTTATTTACAGCTTCACGACTTCGCCTGGAGAAGTTTCAGGTGAGCTTCATGGAACATTTTTTTATTTATTTATCTTGTTATCTTCTGGACTACATCGTTATCGAACTACGTCATAATTGCCTGAACTCATGTTTTAATAATATTTGTGGCATAAAATATAATTTGAATGTTTATATAATTTATTAATTTTTAAATGAGAATCATTGGCCAAATAAAACAAAATACGTGTTTGTATTGCCAATTAAAGTTAAATAGATTGTACGGGGTGCACTCTAGCATTATTCAAAGTTTCCAGGGCCATAAGTATCTCATGAACTAATATCTCTTGTTCTGCAACTATTCCTTGGATCATTAACTCGTGTGCTAATTATTTTGTCTATAAATTCAAGTGTAATAATTAAAAGATTTATTTTTGAAACTGCAATTGTATACTATTTTCATTTCTTAGATTTATGTTTACCTCTGGACACTTAATAAATCATTGTAAATACAATTAGTAAAATATTACTAGAATCAGTTTCTAGGTAATATGCACGTGCTGTCGCATTTGACCTAACACGTTTCCAAACAATTAAATAGTAATAGTAGCTTAATAGTGTGTAACATTATGGTAGCAGAAGAATATTATAATTTTATGTAAGTGTCCACAGTATAATGTTTTGTTGTTCAGGTTATTATTGATTTTACAACATAATTTATGGACACTGTTTTGCTTGTTTATTTACCTGACACATAGATAGTTTCGGCCACACTGAGCAAGGTTGATTAAAGTGATTTAAAATGACATTCCATATTTATGAAAGCAAACATATAATTAACAATCATGCCACACACCCCGGTACGACAGGTAATTTTTACGCACATCCATTATTCTGCACAATTTCTGTTTCGTTTATCAAGCGTTGTTCATATAGTCAGCGCTAGGGACATTTTTGATATCATCAAATCGGCGGCACGTACTAAGACTTTCCAGACCAAAAATGTTCAGTTTTGCGAGCTATGTTAATCGATACTAATTTTGTACTATATTCCCATTTGAAATTATGAAGTTACCTTTATTTCCTCCAGTTTACAGCAGATTCTAGGCAATGCAGGGTTCACCATTCAATTCGCCCTTAAGGATTTACCTACGAAGCATTTTACCCGAAAAAGATCGGACGCACCATTTTCGAGAAAAAGGGCTGGTATGGTACGTCTGGGATAANATTCTTGTTATTTTGTTGCCACCAGTGGAATTCGTTTTATTTTTTAACAGTATTGTTTATATAGTTAGTTTTAAGAATGTATTTAGTTTTTTTCATCAATTTTAAAGTTTTGGTTAATTTCCTCATTTTATTACTATGCTTTTTACAGCCACTACTAAAGTTGTTCATTTCCTGTCATCGACTTTGCCAATTATTTACTTCATGCACGACAGAAGAGCCTGTTATATTGGCTAGTGTGTTGTGTAATTGCGACCTATGGCATTGTGTTGTTATTCCTATAATTGTCTGTAATTATTTCTGTCAATAAACAACATCATAAATCAAAAATGAAATAAAACGCTTTAAAATGTGCGACTGACGAAAGGCGATCCGGTCGCCCATTGACATCGCGCACGAATGATACCGCCCAGAGGGCGCATGCCTTGTTCAGGGAAGTCTGACGAATTTTCCTACTGAAGGAGAAGCTACGCGGTCGCAGGCTCAGCTTGGCTGCTGAGGTCCGGCAAGCGGCACAGACCTAGCTTCAAGAGTAACCCCAAAGCTTCTCTTCAAAAGGGGCGGAGAAGCTCGCTGAACGATATAAGCACGCACATCTCCGTGAATGGAACTATACAGAAAAGTGAAATGTGGATTTGTTAATCATCAGTGGGAATGAAGATGTCAAACTGAAATTGCATTTATTTTTTATCCAACTTCGTAATTAACATTGCCGTGACTAGTGACACTGCGACGAAAATCCCATACTGTCATTACAAATATAAACACGCTGTTATTAAGCTAGTTATTCACCTAATTAAAACAATACAAAAAGAAACAGATTTCAATGGTCATTAATTTAAACACTATAATGCTATTAAGAAACCAAGACATGGAACTACTGCTTCAAAATCGCTGTCACATTCACTTCAAGTTCCACAGCCCTGTTTCGTTAACATGTAATATGCAAATATTCTTTGCAAAGATTGATTTCAGAGGTGCGTAATTGACCCCGAAATTACTTCAAAGGCTCAGCCCGATGTACTCGATTAATGAAGGCTGTCTCGCCCTAGATCTGTGAAGTAGAGGAAAATATTTTTATTACTTATTTTTCACCAATTTAAATCGGGAGGCCAATCAAGAGGGATGGCTTACGTAATGTACTAACGTGAACTGACATACAAAAACGAAACACATTTTCATAGTTAGGTTAAAGTTAAACCTTGACCGTCGTGTTCCAAAAGCGCTGGAACGTGCGCATTCGCGCAGGTCTTCAGAACTGTCTGGACGAATAATGGACACCAAGTAGGTTTGCACAGTGGTAACACATTAAGGACAATGTGCATAGTTTATTTGTATTAGAGATGGATTATGTACCCGTACTTAAAAATACTAATCCTACCGTTTCCCGACATCATTGTGCGGATACCTGAAAATTGAGTAAATGTTTTGCACGCAACATTTTTAAAATAGTTAGTACTTAAGTTTCAGTTACATTTTTTATTTATTACGCACAATTATGTTTATGGTTCTAAGACTTCCATCCGGGTGGACCCCGGTTTGATTCCCGGCCCGGTTATCCTGATTGCGAGTTTTCATGTTTTCTTGAAATCACTCCAGGCGAATACCGGAATGGTTCATTCCTACGGGCGATGGCCACTTACTTTCCCTCACTTGAACGTCCAAGCCACTGGTTATTTTCAGCTGATCTTGTCTCTTTATGTTTCCGCTGATGGCGAGACGTTAAGACATAAAATATAAACAAACGAATGGCCTATACTTCCCATAGACCAAAGAGAATATAGACCAATTTTCGTCTTCTGTTCATGTCTTTTACTGGGCAAAGTCTATAAGAAATTGGTAAATCAAAGACTTACAATGGCATTAGAAGCGGAAGGGACGCTTAATGAACACCAGTACGGCTTTAGAATAGGATTGGGTACCGACTTCGCTCTTCACGACGCGATGAGGAAGATAAGGGAAACCTCTACTAAATACACCATGGCCATATTTTTTTGGATATATCTGGTTCGTTCGACAATGCCTGGTGGCCGGAAGTAATGTATAGGCTAAAAGAGAAGAAATGTCCTGCCAATATCTATATGGTCATCCAGGACTTCTTTAGTACTTCTTCAGTACTCCTCTAAAACTTTTCAGGTCAAGAAACAGTTGACAAATGGATGCCCCCAGGGATCGGTTCTTGGACCGATCCTATGGAACATTTTATTTGATGGATTCTTGGAGCTGGGTCTCCCCACGGGGTGCACAGTATTTGGGAATGCAGATGATGGACTAGTTCTGGTATCTGGTAACTCTACGAGATAAATGAAGGCTAACAATATTATGGATAAGGCTTGGAACTGGTCCAGGACAACAAAGTTAAAGTTCTCTATTGAGAAAACAAAAATTATGCTAGTGAAGGGAAGATTGAAAAGATACCCAACTGTGTACTTTAGCGGGAGCTCAATAGGTTATGTGCAGGAATTCAGGTACCTCGGAGTCATTATGGAGTATGTGTCACGGAAGGCAGGTTTGGTTGTCCCAGAAATTAAGAAGAATTGGCAATACTAGTTGGGGTACTTTGCTACCATTTATAAGGCAGTATTTGAGGCAATAATTTCATACGGAGCAGTGATGTGGCACCACAGAGCTGAACTTTCGTGGCACAAAAGGAAACTCATTAGTGCTCAGAGAGCGGCACTGCTGACCGTGACATGCACATATAAAACTGTGTCCAATGAGTCGCTCCCAGTGATTGTTGGTGTGCTGCCTGCAGACTTGCTGGTCAAATGCAGGGGACTCATGGCCGAGAGAGCACGAGCTGGCAGGCTGTCTAAAGAAGATAAAGAACTGGTGTTAAAAGAAGTCCTTGAAGAATGGCAGACCAGATGGACGAACTCTTGAAAAGGGCTTACAGACGTTCGAAATATTGCCAGATATAAGAACGAGACTATGTTGTAAATGTATACTGGATATGGTAACTTTAAGGCCAAGCTATACAGCCTGCGGCTTGTGCAATCTCCGCTGTGCGAGGTATGTGGAGTCGATGACTCTGTATAGCACGTAATCATGGAATGTCTTAAGATGGAAGACTTAAGAAACTGGTTGGATGAAAAAGTATAAGAAATGGGCATTAACTTAGGAATTGAAACAGTTATGGAAAATAAAGAATTGCACAATCTTTGGAATGAATTCGCTACTAAAATTGGCAGAAGATTGAAGGATTTTGATAAATGGAACAAGCGAATTTCTGATGACCCATAATGGGGTATTCAGGTAAAGGTTTATAAAATAAGTAAATTGGAATATCCTTGATTGGCGAGGACAGGTTTTTAAATGAGAAAACCGGTAGAATACCGAGTAACGGCATAAAGAAAAGTGAATTGCCCGAAGAGACAGGAGGAGAAAGTGCTGTGCATTGTCTTACTCATCCGAGTGCAGTTGCAGGCGGGAGGATGGAGGGTGTGCTGGCCTTCGGGCCTTAAAAACCTGTTCATGTTTTTTAACATTGACTTGCCCATCCGCAACATAACTGTCAGTCACATGGTCAATATTGATGCGTTAGTTTACTTACGAGTTTTCAGCTGACTTACTAATTCGTATGAATAAAATACTTGGTTTAACTTGAATATATTCTAGCTGCATTGAAAGTAGGTCAGAGGACGTGTGCAAACATCTCAAAGCACCTTCTTGCATAAAAGGGTTCTAACCACAAATCATATCCACGCTTGTTTCGATGGTGCTATTGGTACAAAAGCAGTTCGATTTTGGAACATGGAGAGTGGCTACTACGCAACTCTCATACGCAGGGGCTGTGGTGGTGTAGTGGTCAGCGGGTTTTCTCGGGGATCGCCCGTTTCCCCCGCCGTTGCATATCGGCGTCTCTCCATTCTCACCTCTCTTTACCCTCATCGGCTCTCAATGTCTCGATGACAAGAGCCGTCCAAATCTCTCCACTCCACTATCATACGCGCTATGTGTATTTTCCCCTCTACGATACTACCGCGAATGGCAGGATGGTCAGCAAGCCGGCACCTCAACCGCCCCGATCCGAGCTCGACCCCCGGTGCTGTTGGTTTTCCACACCAATAGAGAACACGTTGGAAGGTGGGGTATCTCGAAGGACTCCGTCCTCCCACCACAACATTCCGTCGCTTCTCCGTGCTAGGGTTTCCACTTCATTCCGGTGTCGCACTGAGCGTGCGTGGCGCGTGCTGTGTCGTGCCTGCCGGGTATTAGGGATGACGTGGGCTCGAGCCGGGCCGGCTCAACGGCTCGCAATTTTACAAAATAATTTTTTAACCCCTTTCCAAGCGGCTGTCAAGGAAATCAGTTCCCAGTCGATAATGAAACTCTTTAGCCTCGCCACACACAAGGAAATAAAGATTGTTGTATTTCCCAGCCTCACTTAAACAACGACGGGCTTACTCTAAGAAATTGTTATCAAATTTGCCTTACCATTTTATACGAGTGGGCCAGTGAAGAGATAAGGGCAGCTCTTGAACATCGAGGTCCTGAGAGCAGATGAGCGTGAAGCGAGGTGAGCATGGAGCAGCGCCGGAATGCAAGGGTGGGGGAAACGGGAGACCCCCAAGAAAACCCGCCGACCAACGGCATCGTCCGGCACGATTCCCACAAACGAAAAAACGGGGCCGCCTTGGTGTGAGGCGAGTAGTCTAACCACTACACCACCGTGGCCCCCATTATATAAGAGTATTGAGAAACAAGACTAGCTAATTTTCTTGTGGAATTTATTCACCAGACTCTATCGCAGTTACCAAATGGATCCAGTAGGGCAGCACTAACAATGTCCCAGAGAGAAAGCCGAATATTCGCGATTATTCGCTCCCTGAGTACATTAGGCAGTTAATCGTGCGCCAAAACGACTGCGCAGGTGCTACTCGCAGCAAACCAATATTCTAATAGAGTTAAATGACGAGGAAACATCCCTGCAGGAAGCAGGCCGCTGGAATTAAAAAAGTTTCAGAGTTCGTGGGCTCGCTTGCCTGCGGCAATTAGAAGCCAGCAGAGGAGCTATAGAATTCCGTATTTTATAGGACCTTTTGTACATGCGATATGTGTCGGGTGACGACACGTTGATGCGCATCGTGCGCAAATATATTATACACGCGACATGTCGTGCGTCATGAAAACACCGGGAGTTAATGCAAAAAAAGAGCACAGTTTTGCCAATCTCATATCATGACGGGTCCGGTACCAACACAAGTGACGATAGGGTTGGCTGCGTTGTGATCTCGCCAGTAGTTAGGTACGTTTCGTGTTGCAAGTTTAAAATGCTCTAAATGATACAAAGCTTATTGTCGTGTCGTATGACACACTTGACACTGCTATCTCTGTCTATCTCAGGACGACACAATTTCATTACTTACGACAAGGTGTAAGGTGTATCTAGAGAAAGCGCGTGACATTGTCGTAATTATCGTACGACAAAATATGAATGTACAGTAAAAAGTAATTGTTGCTAGACTTTTATCCAGAGCGTATTTTTTGATAGTGAAAACGAGCACAACACACAGTATGTCGTTTGGAATGTTCGATGTGAAATTTCAATATAAGAAATTGAAACAGTACAGGAACGCACAATTGTACGTACAGCATGATGCATTTAAGAAATTTCACTAACAAGTTAATATTCAGGGCTTGACTAACAAAGGGAAGGAAGTGATCAATTTCTACTTTTCACACACACAATTCGATGAGAAATTTGCTTAGAAAGGGGACAGATCCACGATAAAAAGCTGTGTTATATTTTAATTTCAGCAAAACACAAAAATTAAAATCACGCGCGGCAAAGCCACAGAGAAAAATTTAACTTCCGATCTGGCAAAAAACACAAATTCAAATTCCAGGTGGGCTAAGCTGAAATTTTTTATTTAAGACTTCGCATTGGATTCTTTGATCTTTCAATCATGTAAGTCTTAAAGGAGAAAATCTCAAAATGCAATTATATTTATTTAGTTTCTTACTTTACCCTACAGTGCTGACATTAACTGCCAACGTATAATTATGTCACAATCGAACAAACAAAATTATATTTTCAATTATATACTACGTAAATTGTGAAATAATGATATAACGTATTAATAGTTCGTACGTTCAGTCTACATTGCAAGGTAAGGTAAATATCTGAAGGATCACAAAAGCACTTCTTAATTTTTTCATAAAATCTTAAATCAGTAGGAAATAAAATAATTCAACAAGACGAGCGAGACAGGGTGTTGAGGTATCACTACGAAAGTGCTTCACGCTTTGCTGGAGAGTAATGGAACATGTATCCGATACAGTAGGAATATGACGCGAGCAAAGAGGAAGAAGGGGAGGCGGATAGATGGACAGTTACTGCCGTGTCAGTGTCCTTCAAATGACGCCCGCGGAGACGAGACAAGCTGTCAGCGGAGCTCAGTAGACATTTCCTGCGTATGATGAATCCTCTTAAAATTTACCCCAACCCTCTTTGATACATGTCTAAACTGAATAAACGTGGGACTGTCCCACATTTCGGTGCGATACAGGTAAACTGAAACAACGGATCTCTCAGATAGTTGCTTTTCATCAGACCAGCTAGACAAATACACTCATTACCATAAAATGTTTCACACCTTGCAAAAATAATCATTCGTTAACTTCGAAAGCTGGCAGATAGGTACATCGACTAATGATATTCATTTCGTGAGTAGGTGTCTGCATATTGCATATTTGACGTAGGAAGGAGCTTGCGCCACTCTTGTGAGGTGTGTAAAAACGATACTCAAAATAGGGAATTTTATGTCACAAGCCTGATAAAGGCGTGATAATCGAGCGATAGGTATGCCGAGAAGTCTTACAAGAAGTATAAACCACGAACGTGGTATACACTTAGCATCGCAGTGGAAGTTACTGTTCAGAGCGCATCGTGTTGAACGACGTCGAGTTTGCTGTATGATGTCTGATATGGGCAAAAAACAGCCCCATGCACTACATGGACGCCCGATGTTGCTTCTTATCACGCTGGCTAGGCCCCCACCATTCTCTTCAGGAATGTAGTCGTGAATTTAGTAGTTCCGGAACGCTTTGACCTTAGCCAGTACTTTGGAATGGAGAAAAAGGAGTAGAGGGGGTAATAATACTGTTAAGCAAGTGAGTGAAGAGATTTAATGTTACATTTCTCTCCGTGGACATTTAAATTTAAGAGAAAACATACAGATTCGAGTGGAGAGGTTTTGGAGGCGCTTAACATCGAGGTCTTGAGAGCCGATGAGGGTGAAGCGAGTTTCTGTCTTCTGCTATGCTGTACCTGGACCCCACTTTTCAATGAAGGTAATTTTCATTCTTTGGATTTCTTTCTTCGTCAATGTTGTTCAACTTTCCCATACTCTTTCATTTCTACTATCGTAACGTATGCTTTGTTGAGTTGAGTTGAGATATTTGAGCGGCTTTTAACAACGAGATATTGAGAGCCAATGTATGCTTTGTGCTTATTTAAAACACTGCTGAGCGATGTTACATATGAAAACCTGTCCCGTTCTTAATTTCTGCATATCATTGTATGTTTAAAGAACGTGTTTAAACATAGCTCGTGTGTAACGGACCTAAGGTGAAACTTGTTGAAAATACTTCGGTAGCAATGCAGACATGCCTTCCCTATGCTATCGCCTCATACATGTTAAACCGCAAAAGGCAGCCAACATTTGCAAAAACGCTGTTGAGACACACATTTGAGTAACAATTTTTTTACAGCCCACGCCGTTTCAGTGCCCCACCCAACTCTCCAATCCACCTTTCTGTAGTTTTTTTTTTAAAATAAAATGCACGCCAGTTATCGAGTGTTAGCCATTTTCAAAAATAATCGGAACGTTTTAATCTGTAATGCATGTTGTCAGCGAGATTATCGGATCACGCTAATACTTGTTCCATAAGCTTTCACGTATTAGCTGCCAACAGCGATTACGAGCATGTGTAAAAGAGGACTGTACTGGGAGGGAATTACACGTGAAAAAAAAAATCAGTCAAAATTTTATCTTGACTGCTTATTCAGCTTTGCAGTACATACATCAAAGACAAGGACGATGTTCAATGTAAATAAATAACACGACTGCCATGGTTTAAAAGCGAAAATATTCAGCTAATCTCAGTTTTTCAAGCGAAAACTACGTTCAAACCTCACTTAAATTTTACTTACAGCTGTGCATACTATTTGAAATCTTAACAATGTTACGCCCGCCCTATTTTTCATGGGTGCTTATGACTAAGAAATTGTTCTCGCCAAAAAATCAGAGAATAATATTTATGATCAGTCTATTAAAGTGCGACGCCAAAAATAATTTTGTACATGATGTTTCTGATAGTTGTTTCATCCTTGGCCTTGTGATATAAATGTGGAAACGTTAAAAATGCGTTCCGCAATTAGTCCATTCACGGTTACTTCCAACTTTTCTGGAACACTACTAAAGATTTACTTCCAGCACTGTACGAGCTGTGGCATATAGGCGATGCATGTATTTGTTTGCAAAGGCAGAACGTTGTAGCGATTGATTAACGCAATTAATAGTGGCTGCCATAATCATGCCGATTTTGTGTTTATGAGCATTGCGTTTTGAATTTATGGTGTGATGTGTTGGAGCTATCGCCTTTTCTGCGCTCAACCAGCAAATGCTCTTAACCTACAAGTAATTGTTCTTAACCTGCTTGGGGTTGCGTCAAGTTGGGAAGAAATCTAATGTGATCACTCAACGATGTTGTAAGTAGAGAGAAAATGAGTGTGTGAGGACAATATTACAGAAAAAGGGTATCTAGACAATCTGTAGACAGTTATATCCATTTTTTCCATTTTTTTATGTAGCTACCTGTGGACAGTTTTTGTATTATTGTGTGGTTGTATGCACTTAATGTAATACAGATATTCCCCTGCATAAAAGAAGAAGTAAGCTATCGGCCGACAAAATCTTTTATATATATATTTTTTTTCTATTTTTGGATACTGTACTGTTGTATTAGTATGGCACTTTTAAATAATGTAAACATAAATAATTTATGAAATAGACGCCTTGTTGATAATGAGAACAAAATTGCCAATAACAATATGCTTGTGTTGGCGCAGGTCTCACGAGAAAAAGAATGTTAGTGTTTAGGTTAACGAGTGTTAACTTCCTCACAGAGCGACCCAGTTTGAGACCTGTGTTAGCACAGCTCAAACTTCGCCATCAATAAAGAAATAATAATAATAGTTTAACTCCGCTCATTACGAACAAACGTATTTGCCAATTGCAGGTGCTTTATCGTCACAAGTAGACTGCAGACTGAAAGGTTGCTCAGAGGATGAAATAGATGTCACTCTGAAGCAATAAAACTACTCTTCACACAAAAATAGACTAATTAAAGAAATTAATTCATGACGCAGCAGAATGTGGATGCAAACATAGTGCGAGTAATAATCCCGCTTTCATAACGGCAACAAAACCCAAACTGAAAACGGGATTAAATATATTTTGATACACAATGTACCGGGCTAAGGAGGCAGATGTGGTAAAACGAACTTCCTCATTACAAACGTCCGGAGATTTATCATCATCATCATTTAATTGAAAAAAAAAACATGCCCTAAGAAATTAAATGCTTCTAGAATAAACATACGTAGCAATAAACTGAGCATTTGCATGTCCGCAGGAAAGAAACTAAGAGTTTTTAAAAATAATAAAAGGGGAATGACGTTTTTTTTACTACTGAAGTTTTAAAACGTAAACATAGTGACGGAGACGGTATGCAAACAAAAGACACGTGCCTATTTTAACCAGAATGCCGCAGACAATAACTACGATATGGGAGTTTCAATCAGCGCATCCCCACACACTAAATATCCAGCTGACTGTAACACTGCAGTTATTTTAGATGTTAATATTATTCCATATGACCAATGCATTGGTAAAAATGAAAACACGCAAAGTTTTGTTTGTAAATTTTAAACGAAATGAACAAAATNTTAAAAAAAAAAAAAAAAAAAAAAAAAACTCGGAATCACCAAATCGGCTTACAAGAACTCCACTCCACTCTAAATCACTCAACGTTTTAGTTATATCCTTGGCAAATACGAGAATGCAATTGTAATTTTAAAATAAAATATGGCATGATAGTAATAAAAGTTTTAAAAAGAGATAAAATATGGAAATCACTTTACATTAACTGTGAATATTATATGCCCGCAAATTATTTGCACTAAAAGTAACCATTTCCCCTTAAAACACGATTTAGGACTTTCCAAAAACTATAATTTTAAAAATGAGTTTTTTTATCTCGTCAGCGTTTTTTAAAAATTACATTCAATTTTTGTAGTGTAATCATTGCGTAGCCAGGAGTGTTGAAAACGTGGCTGTAGAATGCGTCTTAACTAAAAGCTCTCAAACTGCAACTAACGGAGTCACGAGTTGACTATACTGTTAGCGCCACAAGTCCTGGCGGGTGAATTTACGAGGAGCTTGTTGTGGCTGGTGAGGAGAGCGGTAGTTGCGCGCGCAGATTTCCGCAACCTGAATGCCGTGCTAAAAACATTAGTCTCCGTATTATCGGTTGCGCGTTGGCCGATGTGAGCCGAATGTTTTTGTAACAGTTTGTACACAGCCGGGCTGTCACTAATACCATCTGCCGCCAGCAGGGCCGTACCGTCGCGTCGGCCCAAGTGCAGGCTATGGCATCTATGGTGGCTAGTCACCTATATTCAGCATTTATGATTGAAATTTCTTCTTCGAAAAAACATAGTATACCACCCAGATGATTGTATAACTTTAGTATCAATGGAGTACGTTTATTTGTTTACCTTGTGGAAAAATATAAATTGGTTATATATCACCTTCCGATAGTGACAACAGTAGCGATGGGGCCACGGTGGCTAAGCGGATAGACAGCTTGCCTCCCAAGTCGAACCGGGTTCAATTCCCGGCTGGTTTACTCCGGATTTTCGCAAGTCGGAATCGTACCGGACGATGCCGCTGGTTGACGGGTTTTCTCGGGGATCTCCCGTTTTCCCTGCCCCTTCATTCCGGCCCTGCTCCATACTAACTTCACTTCACCCTCATCGGCTCACAAGATCTCGATATTAAGAGTCGCCCAAATCTCTTTACTCACTACAGAAGCGATAGTACTAGAAGAAAATATAATTACATTATGT
Organism: Clitarchus hookeri; assembly: GCA_002778355.1. Classification (NCBI taxonomy): domain Eukaryota; kingdom Metazoa; phylum Arthropoda; class Insecta; order Phasmatodea; family Phasmatidae; genus Clitarchus; species Clitarchus hookeri. Next base: position 301,127 of record NQII01001803.1, read on the forward strand.
TCTATGCCCTAACAAAGTCACGTAATGGCAAAATATATAAACCCATGATGGCGTTTAACTCTCCCCCTTAATACCACGTAGTCAAATTATATTTTCTTAATGTGCCTTGATGATAATAAGGGAAACATCGAGAGAACACTTTCTGCGTTTTAGCATCATTAGTGTCCATTAAATGAAAATTTATTGTGGATATACGTTACTGTATAGCTATGTCGTCACAGAAAACCCAGACTAAGATATGGAAACTTATATTGAAATAAACCGAGATTAGCAGTACTCAACGGATGCTATAAAAATTCATAGAAATCCCCACAAGGAATTTTGTTAAAATTTAAGAAACTTTCAGTTTATGACGTCACTTCTCGAAACGTCGCTACTAGTTCGCCTGTGTACTTCTGTGTCGTCCTCGTTGTGTCGTCCAGTTTTGTGCAAATAATATTATGAACTCACCTCAGTGTGTCTATGTTGTTGGTGTTTGTAGGTTTTATTCTGACTTCATTGTTCGTTTGTTTGGTTAATCGTTTTAGTCCCATTTCGTGCTTGAAATTTACAAAAGATAATCTCGTTAAAAGGGGTTTTTATAGAATGTCTTCGATACCTTTTGTCTCATTATTTATTACCTTGCTCTAAAAAATACTCGTCCATTTGGTGAAGAGAATCTACTTTTTTCCAAATACAACTCGTCCACTACGTCCTCTTTTATCTGTCACAGCCACTAGACTCCGTAATAGCATGTCTCGGGGTAGGAGAAATTCGATAATACCCTGATTAATAATTTAAAAGAGGCCCTAACTCTACGTTCCATGGATGTGTAAATGGGACTATCAGACGGATTTCAGAAAAATTCTTTTATACCTTTATAAATGGACGACCCTATTAGTTATATGCGTATATTTTAATAATATATGTAACTCCTTTTTGACTTATGCGACTGCAGTGATTTGTCTGATGTGACTTGGCTTTTGTTAGAAAACCGTTGTGTGATATGTGCGGGTGTGTGTGTGTGTTTGGAAAAAAAGGGGAGGGGGGTTGTCTGGGTGTGCGCGCACTATAAAGCGTGCATTAGTATTTTTAACATTCTAACTTTTCAGATAAAAACGAATCTTAGCCTTATATTTCATTTCTCGTTTTGTACCTAAAACGATATATTAGTAGTATGGGATACACGGCATATATGTAATTTTATCGCTTTTAATTTATTTTAGAAAACAATTTTTACTTTTAAAAATATACAACTTTATTAGTTCATAAAAATATGCATTAAATAAATTTTTGAAAGTCACATAATTTTTATTATGTTGTATTGTTCTACTTTAAGTTATCGCGTGTCAATGTCTCTGTNTAAATTTTTGAAAGTCACATAATTTTTATTATGTTGTATTGTTCTACTTTAAGTTATCGCGTGTCAATGTCTCTGTGCTCTGGTGGATCATTGTAATTACTTAATCCTCAGAATAAACTTTTATGCAAATAAGTGTACAAGAAACCAGAATGTCTTAACTTCACATTGTAGAATAAAGAAAAATTATTAACAAATATCCTTTGGGCACTTAAAAATTACTGCCGTGAGCAGGGCTGCCAAATCGTATAGTTTGATACTAAACCGGTATAATTTGACTGTCCTTTGTATCGTCTTTGTAGAGTGAAAAAACCCGTACAATAATATACAAATCACCCATTTTAATCCATTTACACGTGTAATGTATAAGTAACGCGTGTCAAAACAGTTATATTGACTGTAATTCGTGAGTGTGAAAATGTCACCTTATAAGTGCATACTGTTAGTGCCACCTATCTCTGAGATTCGTAACGTGTGTGGGGTATTTTTTTGTTGTGAATACAATTACAATATTATTGGTTTATGTTGGCTAAACTGAGGCATTGTAAAATTTAGTAGGTTGCTCTGGAGAAAAAAGNAATTACAATATTATTGGTTTATGTTGGCTAAACTGAGGCATTGTAAAATTTAGTAGGTTGCTCTGGAGAAAAAAGTCTAATTTTGTCAAAGTTGTAAAAAAGTCTAATTAGTATTTTACTTATGGTATTACCTTTGTTGCCTTGTTTCGTATGATAATACCAGATTTGTAATAATTTCAGGATCTAAGTCATATAGTCTAAAATAAATTGCTAGCAGCCCTGGCAGTAAGACTGAAAGAACAGATTCCGTGAAACTTTTACGATTAAAAATACTTTACCATTAAAAAAATGCCTTTTGTAAATTAAAGTAAAACAAAAAGAAATTGGTGTCCACCAATTTAAACATCACATAAAAAAAATATGCTGCGAAAATTGCTTTTTATAATAATCTTACGTTGAAACATTGGTTAATATTCCTGATTAAGTTATTATCGTCGATGCAGGNAAAATTGCTTTTTATAATAATCTTACGTTGAAACATTGGTTAATATTCCTGATTAAGTTATTATCGTCGATGCAGGTATGGCGAACAGGGTTTAGGTTAAAATTGTCACGGTGATGGTCAAAAATTTTTCAAAGGTCAATTTTTAAAGTGTTTTATTTACCATGACCCAGTTATAGTCAGCTATCCACAATGTTAATGTATTAAAGTAACAGTAGAAAAATCCTACAAGATAATTTTCTGTGAATGAATAACTCTTCCAGATAAGGATGTTAATTCTTTGGAATTGAATCTCTACAAACTGCACACGAGGAATTATTCTTTAACCTCAAGCAATTGGGAGGCAACAGGACTTGTTAATATACAGGCTTTACGTAAAATACAGAAATTTCACAGAAAGGAAAATAAATTGTTGCATTTGTAAATCATTCAACAATTCGTGTTTTAAAAGACAGTGAGGCAGGAGGGAATGATGTGCCAACGTATTTCATAAAACACAGACAGACAACACAAGAGACGAAAGCTGAAAGTACAACAGATGCTTCAAAATTTTTACATCGCTAGAAAATACCTCGTAACCATAAAATGTATGACATGACCATCTTGCGTTACACAGAAGCAATTTAATGCAATCTGTACACGTGTTCGACCAGTGTGAATGGTGGTAGTAATAAGACTACGCCTGCAGTACCTGCCGTTTTAATCAAGCTATATCGACCTGTAGGTCGCCTTTATGTCCAGGCCGCTCACAGCGCAGCGCATGCTGTGTACGTTATGTTCGTTATACGAGCAAAAATGTGCCTCGCTTTATTGGCAGTGCTGCTGGCTAGCCGGCTGCTATAGTCTATTCGCGGTTTCATCACACTTTTTGAATCAAACATTTGAAAAAAAAAAAAAACCGTACGTATGACGTGCTTGGTTGCTTTCTAAATGCGTCACGTATCACAAGCGTTTTATATTTTTTTTAACACAAAAGTACCTTATGTTTGGTTAAATTGAAATTTTACTTATACTTTATCTATAGATTACAATACTTTANAAAATTGCTTTTTATAATAATCTTACGTTGAAACATTGGTTAATATTCCTGATTAAGTTATTATCGTCGATGCAGATATGGCGAACAGGTTTTAGGTTAAAATTGTCACGGTGACGGTCAAAAATTTTTCAAATGTCAATTTTAAAAGTGTTTTATTTACCATGACCCAGTTATAGTCAGCTATCCACAATGTTAATGTATTAAAGTAACAGTAGAAAAATCCTACAAGATAATTTTCTGTGAATGAATAACTCTTCCAGATAAGGATGTTAATTCTTTGGAATTGAATCTCTACAAACTGCACACGAGGAATTATTCTTTAACCTCAAGCAATTGGGAGGCAACAGGACTTGTTAATATACAGGCTTTACGTAAAATACAGAAATTTCACAGAAAGGAAAATTAATTGTTGCATTTGTAAATCATTCAACAATTCGTGTTTTAAAAGACAGTGAGGCAGGAGGGAATGATGTGCCAACGTATTTCATAAAACACAGACACACAACACAAGAGACGGAAGCTGAAAGTACAACAGATGCTTCAAAATTTTTACATCGCTAGAAAATACCTCGTAACCATAAAATGTATGACATGACCATCTTGCGTTACACAGAAGCAATTTAATGCAATCTGTACACGTGTTAGACCAGTGTGAATGGTGGTAGTAATAAGACTACGCCTGCAGTACCTGCCGTTTTAATCAAGCTATATCGACCTGTAGGTCGCCTTTATGTCCAGGCCGCTCACAGCGCAGCGCATGCTGTGTACGTTATGTTCGTTATACGAGCAAAAATGTGCCTCGCTTTATTGGCAGTGCTGCTGGCTAGCCGGCTGCTATAGTCTATTCGCGGTTTCATCACACTTTTTGAATCAAACATTTGAAAAAAAAAAAAAAAAAAACCCCGTACGTATGACGTGCTTGGTTGCTTTCTAAATGCGTCACGTATCACAAGCGTTTTATATTTGTTTTAACACAAAAGTACCTTATGTTTGGTTAAATTGAAATTTTACTTATACTTTATCTATAGATTACAATACTTTATTTACAACTAACGTGAATAACTAGCTGTGCCCGTGGCTCCGCTCGCGTGGACTACGGACTACAGAATTATTGTTTAGGTTTTTTTTTAAAAATAAATAATTGAAATAAAAATTTGCAGCGGACTTGCAATAAATGCACGTACATGCTCGAACGTGATAAGTGTGTTACTAACGACACGAGCCGATTGAGTGCCGGCCGAGCGCACGCGAATCTTGTTACACCCCCTCCCACCGGGCCAGACCAGTACACCCGCTGCCGCCATGGCTCTCCACGTCCGCGTACGGTCAACCAACTCGCGGAAAATTAATTTTTCACAAAACTTTTCATATCTCTTAAAGTATAGGCGGGAATTGGTCTAGACAGTGTATTGCAGGAGAGCGCGCTGGCGGAAAACTTTTTTCTTACTTGATTNAAGTATAGGCGGGAATTGGTCTAGACAGTGTATTGCAGGAGAGCGCGCTGGCGGAAAACTTTTTTCTTACTTGATTCACTATTACCGCCACTGCTTATTCCTTATGTTATGAATAAAAAAAAAACACGTAAATCGGAAAAGTGATTCTTGAGTGATAAGCGCACTAACAGACAGACAGACAGACAGAGAGACGTTGAGTCTTATAATATGTACTAGCGAACCGGCACGGCTTCGCCTGGTTACAATTGAGCTTTACAGTGATACACTAATACATAAATTGAGAAAAGACGATTCAGTTATGTGAAAACGGAATTATAAAATTATACTATGTTGGCCTATGTTTTTAACTGATTACGGCAACCCAAAAGGAAGGAAATATTTACTACCTGATAGCCAAGAAGCAGCGTATTGTTTTTGGAGTTTATCTGCGCAACTATCGCGTAGTTACCACATTTACACTTTCCAGCGTCGATGTATGAAAATCAAAAAGTGAGTTTCATTAAGTTGTAGCTTTAGAAACATGTGTACCTAGGTACTACTTTTTGCGCTTGACTGAGGGATCTTAATCGATCACCAAAGTTAAGCAACGTTCCCAGCGGCACAAATTTGGATGGGTGATCGTTTAGTGGCATAACATCTGGGCGCTTCCAGGCTTCGGAGGACACACTAAATATTCGGTACCGGTTGTTATCGATTGGTAGCAGTCGTTAAGCCATTTCAGAGGTCCTTGGGCAACCTGATAAACTCTGACACCAGAGGAAAAAAAATATTTTAGTCACGTTCCCAGCCGTTGCAGAATTAGGTTTTGTTGTTATTCCACAAGAACCGTACAATTTTCCGGGATAAAAAGTATCCTATGTCCTATTCCAGGACATAGGACTTACATACCAAATTTCATCAAAATCCGTTCAGCCGTTATAGAGCTGAGTGTTAACAAACATACACACATACTTTCGCATTTATAATATTAGTAGAATAGAAGACAGAGAGAAAATAAGTGTGTTGGTCATACCTAGTAAGAAATAGTATTTACGCAACATATTATTACACTGAGTGAGCACGAATGCGTTGCGTTGGCTTTAGTGAATATTTTTAAGCTTTGTTTGTACAAGGCGGAGAAATATCCTGAAAGGAGAACTTAAGTGGGGCTTCAGAAATGTTGGAAGTAACCGTGAATCGACTATGGTATAGCCTTACTGCGTCGCGGAGTTATGCTCGTGACGTACCCGTTTTTCTTAATGTTGAGCTTTTGTCTACAGTTGCACATCGCTGAGTGTTTGCTAGTGCAAGGTGTGTCACTGCTGTGTTCATCTTCGCGTAAGTTTATATGGAATGATAAAATACTCCAAATTCTGCCCTTCTCAGGTGCTCCCATTTTCTCTTTAGTAAACACAATGAAAACAAAAATAAATTCTCACCGGAATCATTACTACATTCTCAGAGCACACACACACCCGACATATCTGACTGGACTGGTCAGATTCTTATAAAACGTGAGCGTCTGTGGACAGTCGAGACCGTGGCTACTGCTCATGCATGTTTGAAAACGAGCCGGTCATTTATTTACCAACTATCCTAGGTTTTTNAGTCGAGACCGTGGCTACTGCTCATGCATGTTTGAAAACGAGCCGGTCATTTATTTACCAACTATCCTAGGTTTTTTTTAACTGCATAAACACGAATCCACTCACTATACTAGATTAGTTTAGGCCGTGTTATGTTGGGATACTACGTTGAAAAATGATTAGTGAAAACGCGCTTGCGCAGGAACGATTATCGCCCACAAACCAACGGCAGTAACGTCGACCTCGGCGATTCACAGGTTCTCGTTACAAAACGTTGCTTCCATGGTGGTTAACCGTTACCAAACGTTGTAGCGTATATATTAATACACAACGTATATAANTTACAAAACGTTGCTTCCATGGTGGTTAACCGTTACCAAACGTTGTAGCGTATATATTAATACACAACGTATATAATGTGTTGGTGATTCGCAGATATAATCCTTTCATGTTTACTTCCAACTTTTCTGATACCTTGCTATAGTTCTACTTTCTTTCTTTTTATCCCTCCGCCGCCTGCAAACAAAGCTTAACTAAGTCCAGAAAATTACACTAGAGGAACAACGCACCACATTCGTGTACACTCAGTGTGATACTTTTTGCACGAGAACTATTTCTTACTAGGCATTACCAACACATATATTTTATCCTTGTTTACATTCCTATTAATTATTAACGAAATATTTTAATTTATAGATAAAATAAGTAAAGTTTAATGTTACTAAAAATGAGGTACTTTTATCTAAACCGAAGACATAATTAGGGAATAACCAAACAACACATGCATTTAGGGGATTTTTCGAAGGTTTGATTAAAAATATGTGAAGATAAACGTTAATACTATAACTGACCATCTCTGCTTAATTAATTCTGTCATTCAATTCATGTCGTACAACCACGTGTAAATATATGCATTGCAACTTAACCCGATTTTAGTACGTAAAGTTGCAACAAGAATTATCTACTGTAACCAAAAGTACAATTATTTTCATTGTGATCTGTTTATGAATACTGCCTGATGTTTATTAGATTTTGTTTTCATAAATGGGTAATAATACCGTTATTCAATATACTGCTCGCCGAGGTCACGAGGAAATAGAAATCATTTCCAACTAATGATTTTGTTATGGATTTTTATAGCGTACTCCAATAACCTAACTCCACAATGCCCATTGATAGCAAACCTGGCAATCTTTTCCACCATATAAGCTCGATGAAAATTAACAAATTAACAGGAATTAATGTAAGGTAGTCGTTTGTTAGTAATATTCGATTAAAGTGCATTATAAATATATGGTAATTTTGTGGCGTTAAGAGCTTCAAACGTTGACGCCTCTTGTTTGGCGCATGTAAATACGTATTATACACAGAGGTGACAAAAGTCATGGGATAGCAATACGCAAATATACAGATGGCAGTGNCGCATGTAAATACGTATTATACACAGAGGTGACAAAAGTCATGGGATAGCAATACGCAAATATACAGATGGCAGTGGTATCGCGTACAAAATGTATAAATGGGCAGTGCATTGGTTGGGCTTTCATTTGTAGTCAAGTGATTCATGTGAAAAGGTTTCTGACGTGATTATGGCCACACGACGGGAATTAACACACTTTGAACGCGGAATGGTAGTTGGAGCTAGACGCATGGGACATTCCATTTCGGAAATGGTTAGGAAATTCAACATTCCGATATCCACAGTGTCAAGAGTGTGCCGAGAATACTTAATTTCAGGCATAACCTCCCACCATGGACAACGCAGTGGCCAACCGCCTTCACTTAATGACTGAGACCAACGACGTGTGCGCAGAATGGTCAGTGTTAACAGACAAGCAACACTGCGTGAAATAACCGCAGGAATCAATGTGGGACGTACGACGGACGTGTCCGTTAGGACAGTGCGGCGAACGTTGGCTGTACTGGGCTATGCCAGCAGAAGACCGACTCGAGTGCCTTTACTAACAGCACGACATCGCCTGCAGTGCCTCTCCTAAACTCGTGACCATATCGGTTGGACCCTAGACGACTGGAAAACCGTGGTTTGGTTAGATGAGTTCCGATTTCAGTTGGTAAGAGCTGATGGTAGGGTTCGAGTGTGGCGCAGACCCCACGAATCCATGGACTCAAGTTGTCAACAAGGAACTGTGCAAGCTGGTGGTTGCTCCATAATGGTGTGGGCTGTTTTTACATGGAATGCACTGGGTCCTCTGGTCCAACTGAGCCAATCATTGACTGGTAAGGGTTATGTACAGCTACTTGGAGACCACTTGTAGCCATTCATGGACTTCATGTACCCAAACAACGATGGAATTTTTATGGATGACAATGCGCCATGTCACCGGGCCACAACTGTTCGCGATTGGTTTGAAGAACATTCTGGACAATTCCAGCGAATGATTTGGCCACCAAGATCGCCCGACATGAATCTCATTGAACATTTATGGGACATAATCGAGAAGTCAGTTCGTGCACAAACTCCTGCACCGGCAACACTTTCGCAATTATGGACGTCTATAGAGGCAGCATGGCTCAATATTTCTTCCGGGGACTTCCAGCGACTTTTTGAGTCCATGCCACGTCGAGTTGCTGCACTTCGCCGGGCAAAAGGAGGTCCGACGTGATATTAGGAGGTATCCCANGAGTCCATGCCACGTCGAGTTGCTGCACTTCGCCGGGCAAAAGGAGGTCCGACGTGATATTAGGAGGTATCCCATCACTTTTGTCGCCTCAGTGTAAAACTCTATAGGGCTGCATTAAAAAATCTCTTAAATGTAAATATATAGTTTACACATATTTTGTAGGATCCTTTAACTAATTTAATTTATACTGCCGACTTCACTTGCATGTAGGCATACATAGGCCGAACATAATTAAAATAGCCGGCTTTTTAAATGGAATATTACCTTTACTGGGGCGAGAAACTACATCGCGTTGCAAAAAATAGCAATTCCTTCTGTAAGAATGTTTTAAATGAACTAACGAATGGTATTGTGGAATCGTGGAGTGGGACCTAAAATCACACTTTATAGACATTTGTTTCGNTTTAAATGAACTAACGAATGGTATTGTGGAATCGTGGAGTGGGACCTAAAATCACACTTTATAGACATTTGTTTCGATCTATCAAAATGTGGTGAAGGTAAGGAACGGGATGTCATCGTACTTGATTCATATTTTGCATTCATATGTCAAGTTTAGACTTGGAAATCGTTTTTATGATCCACAACCTTTAAAACGTGCAAGCCTGTCTCTATGGGCTATATGTTAAGTTGTACGCATTTAAGGGTAGGGATTTTTCTTAGTCCAATGTTGGTAACAAAATTGCCATTGAAGGACCGGACTCGTTTCTTACCAAGAAAGGTTTTTTTTTTTTGCTCTGTAACTATAGTTTTAAGTCAGTTATTGGCAGTTTCACCCTTAAAAGATATTACTGTTAACTATTTGTTTATATTTTGCTTTAATTTTACCCTGTGTTACTCGGCAAACATAAAAAAATAGAGATGGAATTAGAATATAAAATTTTTCTTTCTGTTAACTGTAGTAAAATAAAAGGTTAAAAAGGTAATCCATACATTACGTTTGTAGTGCAGGGCAAGGCGAATGGCTGAAGTTATACTTTCCCTTTTAAAAATTTGCCTTTCAAAAACTTAAAGCTAACAAAAAATTAACGATTCCAACATGGCGGACGACACCAAGCTTTAATCAAGAACCACGATACATGTTAAAGTTTTACAAAATACATTTTTGAAAACTAGTTGGCAAGATTATATTTGTAACACTGCAAGTAAATTAGATCAAATTTTACAACGCGTTATTTTTGAATGTGCAAAACTAATGTGGAATTTCAACTACCAACTGCTGTAGACTTGTGTTTGATATATTCATGGGAATACATAAACAATTTCGTATGTTTGATAAAACAATGTGTTCTAAAGATACAATGACATACTTGCAGTGTATAAGAAATATTTTGACAAATAGTTTCCAAACGTACAAAAATATTTTACAGTGTACAGCAACCTCCAACACCCGTACTTACAAAATCAAAGGGGAACGAACGCGCTTCTCCGAGCACTCTGCCAGGGCAATATACCTGACATCACTTGAACAGAAGTGGGGGCAGCCCGTGTGGAGAGCTTCATCCTCGAGTTCCGGTAACATCCGACGGGGGCTGGGTTGCGAACACACACATGCATACACGCACATCTCTAGTGTGCTCTGTTCAGGGAAGCTGACTTTCGAAGAACAGCGAAGGAGAAAATTATTTAGTTTCAGTGTATTTGCAACTGGTATCGTATGTTTTTATCATATTGACAGTTTACATTGGACANGAGAAAATTATTTAGTTTCAGTGTATTTGCAACTGGTATCGTATGTTTTTATCATATTGACAGTTTACATTGGACTGTGCCGATTTTTATGTTAACGTGGTCCAAATATTAAGAGCATTAATTTTAGTAGTGAAAAACCCGGCGGCTACAAATAAATTGTATCGACTGTGTTGCATTATCGATTATTGCTATTGTTTATTAACTATTTTTTTTGGAGACGTAAATTTTATTTTCTTGTATTTCCGTTACTGTTTAGTAAGATTTGTGATGTGTTTTGTTGTTTTAATAAGCCTCTCACTTACGTGCCACCTAACTCACATGTGTCAAATCCAATTCTTTTCACCGTATCGTAATGCGTCTGCAACTGCTGGATCTGCGATATTTTTTGCTGTCACGTATCAGAAGATCACAGCTGCTTTCAGTGAATTGGTTTCTCGTATCTTGTATAAGAAAGAGACTTGACAATTTTCTCAAATGCCATTTGTGAATGTTTGTTATCCTCGTAGCGATACCCATCTTTTCCCCGTATCTTTGTCTTGGTATGATTGAATTCTTCAACTAACCGGGCCATCTCAGGGCCAGACGCCTTCCACTAATGCAGAGGTTTTGAGTTTTATGTCAGTCAGAGATGCTTCCTGGAAAAAGTAGAGGTTCTGGAAGGTTCCAGACCTGTAGGACTGCCAACCAGACAAGTATTTAACAATCTGTGCAACTCTCAAAAATGGTTTAAATTGACATCATAACCATGGAATTCTTTCGTAAAATTACAATTAGATGTACAGATAATGACGAACAAACTTGTAATTCTGGTTACCAAAATGTGGGAAAAAAAATCCATGGGATGGTTACACACACACACATACACACATATAGATATACACACACATAGATATATACACACACACGGAGACTTTGTTTCCTTATATAATTTGAGTTTCGTGCACGGCCACCATGTCGCCATTTTGCTGTTTAGCAATACAAAGCAACGAACATTTTTATTTCTTTTTTTAAAGCAAGCATGGCAACACTACTTTTCAAACCGATGATTGTTCATCTGGATATGTAGAAACTACAGTGAATAGGACTACATCTGATGGGTAGAATAATTTTAGGATATTTAACATTTTNCATCTGGATATGTAGAAACTACAGTGAATAGGACTACATCTGATGGGTAGAATAATTTTAGGATATTTAACATTTTTCTTAGCATTTAAATGAAAATACCAAATAAATGAAGAAATAACTTAACACTTCTTTTTGTTATTTCCGTTCGCAAAAAANTAGCATTTAAATGAAAATACCAAATAAATGAAGAAATAACTTAACACTTCTTTTTGTTATTTCCGTTCGCAAAAAATTACTTTTCTGTTATGCAGTGAATCTACATGTAGAACCCACGGGCAATATACATTTTAATAATTAATATAANAAAAATTACTTTTCTGTTATGCAGTGAATCTACATGTAGAACCCACGGGCAATATACATTTTAATAATTAATATAATAAAGTTTGATAAATCGATATATTTAATAATTTACTGTCACTAAATTCTGAGAACTCTTTTTTTGTTAATGATGTGCCAGTTGTGTTGGTAGTAATTTCATATCATTGTAATTTCATTAATTTTCATTCTTATTTAATTGTTACTACACCAAATCATTTTTTTTTCTATTGGAACTTGCTCTAATTGTGCTTAATTATTTTGTTTATTCAATTTGAAGTTGTAAAACTAACTTTATCATATGAAAAATTTGTACCGTTTACATATTTACCTCATATGTTTTTTTTGCTTTTGTTAAAAAAAAATTTATTTTCTTAATGTTTATGTATTATTTACGTACTTAATACTGTGCAAATTCTTAATATCAGTTAGCAAAATGAAAAACGTGATTTGTGATTTATTATATGTCGTTATCGACTTTCGAGTTATGTATCGATTAATCGCACGAGACCATGAAGTCCGGAGCATACCCTAGTATATGTAGGTTTCCGCTCACGTTAATTCCTTCTAACAGACGTCCGTCTCTCTTGGAGACCCCAAAACAGTCGCCCCAACTGGATGGAGGTCTAGGTGCCACAATACATGACATTCGGGAAATCACACAATTACTACGCGACATGCACTTCGCAGAATTAATAACACACATGAGACCACATTTCGGCCCCATCAGGGCAGCCTAAACACTTGCTGACAAGCAATTACTGTTGATACAGGCACTAGCTACTCTCTCGTAGTAATTGCTAACCCTAAANCCTAAACACTTGCTGACAAGCAATTACTGTTGATACAGGCACTAGCTACTCTCTCGTAGTAATTGCTAACCCTAAAACAGAAAACACACTAAACATATTACACTGAAATGCCTGCGGGATCAAATCGCAGATATATGAATTACAACAACTANAACAGAAAACACACTAAACATATTACACTGAAATGCCTGCGGGATCAAATCGCAGATATATGAATTACAACAACTAATAATATGTGGAATTGATATAGCTTTTATAACAGAAACCAGACTCAATAATCAGGACAAAATTAATTTTCCAGGATATAATATATACAGATTAGATAGGAATCACAGAGGAAGAGTAACAGCTTTAATAATTAAAAATAACAACCATCACCATTCAGCAAATAAAAATGTTTTAAACCAGATTTAAGCCACACCAATAAAAACTAAAAGTAGCCATACCCACATCCAAATGGCGGCTGCATATTGCCACCCCTTTTCTATCTTAAATGAACCAGATTTAAATAATATTATGGGCTATATAGAACACTTTTTAATAGCAGGAGACCTAAACAGTAAAAATAAAGAATGGGACTGTTTATATAGCAATGCAAATGTCAGGAACTAAGTAGACATGCAGATAAAAATAATTATGTAATTTTTTCACTACATAAACCGACCCACTTACCAGACAATGACAACATACCAGATAAATAAGACATCATACTCAATAATATCCCCAATTCTAACATAGAATTAGAAGTATTAGACGAATTAGACTCAGATCACCTCCCAGTATTTGTGAAATTAAATTTAAACACACACGTAACTAATAATAAATACACTATAAAGCGACCAGTAACAGACTGGGGAGGTTTACAAAAAGATTTAATAGAAACCTTTGAAACCCCGCCAGAAATTAACGACGAATTAGAACTAAATATGCAGACAAAACTCTTTACAGACATAATAATGGAAACTATAGAGCAAAACACTAAATACATAGATAAAAGGTAATACACAAGAGTAAATTACCCAGAAGTAGATTATTTAATAGTCCTAAAACGCCAATCACGAAATAACTTTCAGAGAACACGAAATCCCGTAATTAAAACAGAATAGAACAGGCTTAAAAGACAGGCAAAAAGTAAACTTGAATTAAAAATTGGAGCGAAGCCACAAAAAATGCAGCTCACAATCCAAAGGAAATGTGGCGATTAACCAAATCATTAACAAGGAAATGTAAAAAATTAACTACCCCAGCAAGAGAAACGCCCCAAGGTTATGTATATACTGGAAGGGATAAAACTAANGGAAATGTAAAAAATTAACTACCCCAGCAAGAGAAACGCCCCAAGGTTATGTATATACTGGAAGGGATAAAACTAACACAATAGCCGACAACCTAGAGAAACAATTTTCCCCCAAAAAAGTCGTACAAGATAGACAATTCACTCAATCAGTAAATAATGATATAAACGAATACTTAAAACTAAAAGAAAAATTGGAATATGACCCAATTACACTAAAGGAACTATGAAAAATAATTTAAAAACTTCCGAATAATAAATCTAGAGGACCAGACAGAATAAAATATGAAGTTATAAAGAAATTGCCAGTAAACGCCCTAGAATACCTCTTAAAAATATGACGCAGGCACCGCCACTGTCGAGGACATGGTGGCTTATCTGGTCAGAGTTAATGTCCTCNATACCTCTTAAAAATATGACGCAGGCACCGCCACTGTCGAGGACATGGTGGCTTATCTGGTCAGAGTTAATGTCCTCCAGGCACCGACTAAAAAGTGCTTGGNATTTTATACTTAACTCATCGGTGAGTGTGGGTAGGCTGTCATCTGGGGATGAGTTCCAGCGAAGTGGTAGGCCTTTGATGCAGGCCCCCTGTGCTGCTTCTCCCTGGACTGCTGTTCGGACTCGTACTCACGTCTTCTCGTGATTTCTTCCCGCAACTCTCCCCGCGGCCCGGTGATGATCAACTGTCCCGATATGACTGACCCCTTAATGATGCGGCTGACGGACGTGGCCGGGTTCCGATATCCCGGCCTTAGTAACTGTTGTACTGACTTACTCTCTGCTCGAACTGACGTCTCTCGGCGGTGAAGATGAACTAACAACTGCCCCGATATGACTGCCTGACGTACCCGATATTACTGACCCCCTCCTATTCTTGGAAAGGGGTTTTTATACACGCCAGCCGCTGCCCTGAATCGGCGGCACGTGGCGCATTTTAGGGGAGGGAAGGGGGTAAGAGGGGTGAAGTGGAAGAACGCCTAACAAGCCGTCCAACACACGTGTCCTCGTATCTGAAGGTTTGGAGGGGCGGGGCGGGGGTAATACCTCGGCACTAATACATCTCGTCAGGTATTTCTGCCGCGGTGCGTATTTACTGCGTTCAGGCGAACTACACCGGATTATTTGCTGATGACTCAAGAAAGCCCTGCACTCTCAACAGATCTCCCGGCGGGTAGGGGCGTACGAAGATGAAGGGGGGTGGGAGGGGAAGGCCTACGCTTCAGCTCCACGTGTACCGAAATTTTCCACCTGCCTGTGGTCCCACGTGCCGTCTCGTAGGCGCCAGCGAAGTGCGCTAGGTGGGGGTGGTGTGAGGGGGTGATGGATGTGAGCCAACGGCGTTCCCTAATCCCTAAACCTGCATGCGACAAATATATAATTCAATGTTCAAACTATGCAGATTCCCACAGGCCTGGAACAAAGCTAAAGTAATAATCTTGCCCAAACCTGGAAAATATCCTACTAAACCAGAAAACAGACGGCCAATAAGCTTATTAAACAGTACGAGTAAAATATTTGAAAAAGCCGTACTATACAGACTTTTAAAACGTGCATATTTAAATATAATAATTCCAGATAACCAATATGGTTTCAGAGCCCAGCACAGTACCATACACCCGNAAAACGTGCATATTTAAATATAATAATTCCAGATAACCAATATGGTTTCAGAGCCCAGCACAGTACCATACACCCGCTAATAGCTGAATATATTACAGATGGATTTAATAGTAAAGAACAACGATACACAATAATAACCTTCCCAGAAGCAGAGAAAGCTTTTGACAAAGCCTGGCTCCAGGACTAATATATAAACTAATAAACTACAACTTTCCGGTAANAAAACGTGCATATTTAAATATAATAATTCCAGATAACCAATATGGTTTCAGAGCCCAGCACAGTACCATACACCCACTAATAGCTGAATATATTACAGATGGATTTAATAGTAAAGAACAACGATACACAATAATAACCTTCCTAGAAGCAGAGAAAGCTTTTGACAAAGCCTGGCTCCAGGACTAATATATAAACTAATAAACTACAACTTTCCGGTAACTTATGTAAGTTTATTAGCACTCTATTGAAATAATATACGATTTTACGTAATGTTAGATGGAGCAGACTCTATAGATGCACGCACTAATGCTAATATTCAAATCTACGCAGACGATACAGTAATAATAAAGCAACACTACTACATTAAATTTTTCATTAATAGCCCTACAGAGACAACTAACTATCCTTGGAGAGTGGTACACGAAATGGCGAATTAAAGTAAACCCAGAAAAATAAGAGACAATAATAATTACTGAACAAAGAATTAATACTATCCAATCGAATAATCTATTACGTTAAAAAGGCGAAATATCTAGGTATAACGACAGATCACAAGTTAACTTGGCAACCACACACAGAAAATGCAAGATATGCAGCACTGGGAAAACTTAACAAATTATATCCAGTTTTAAACGCAAACAACTTTCCATGTAAGGAAAAACTTCTAATGTCTAATTAAATAATAATCCCAGTTATGTTATATGGATGTGAGGTATGGGGATATGGCGCAGATTTCAGAATTAAAGACTTACACACCATACAAAACAAGTACTTGAGAATAATAGCTAACCAAGATAGATTCACTATTGTTAAAACTATCCATAAACTACTATCAATAAAATACATTAAATAAATAATTGCAACCAAAAATAAGAACCTGTATACTAATCTGGCAAATCATGACAATCCTAATATAAAATTCCTTGGTAACTATGATCCCATAGGAGTAAGAAAATTCAGAACACCTAAACTTCACTGAACACGACACAAGAGAGAATGGGCCTGCGCGCTGATTGGACAGTCAATCAGAGAGCGAAGCACTCCCAATAAAACTGGTGGCGCGGCCAAAAATCCTCATTCGGCACAAAACTAATGACTCTTCCAAAGAATTATTGAATAATTAACTTAAACTATTTTAAACTTTTAATTACACGCCCTCGGCGTCTTTTCGCGAATATAATTCGTTTAAAACCAAGTTTTTTTAACCAAAATTCAATCGCTCGGCAGAGTAACACACACCCACGAGGAAATAAGCGTACTTTAACCACATCAATTCCTCAACATACNAGAATTATTGAATAATTAACTTAAACTATTTTAAACTTTTAATTACACGCCCTCGGCGTCTTTTCGCGAATATAAATCGTTTAAAACCAAGTTTTTTTAACCAACATTCAATCGCTCGGCAGAGTAACACACACCCACGAGGAAATAAGCGTACTTTAACCACATCAATTCCTCAACATACNATTCAATCGCTCGGCAGAGTAACACACACCCACGAGGAAATAAGCGTACTTTAACCACATCAATTCCTCAACATACAAAATAACATGCTAGTAAACTTTAATACCTTCAAATCACCCGTTAAATCACGCTTTAAATACCAGCTACTTTAAATCACCGATTATGAAATAACTCATTTTTTCAATTTAAAACCTTTTCTCGTGTCACGCCCTCGCGTTCTACGATATATTTATAACAAACTTTGGCATTTTTGAAACCAGTTTTTAATACATTAAAAACCTGCAATATTCAAAATTCCCGTTTTATTTAACAACTAAAGTGCAGTCAACTACCTAGGCAGTGTTGCCTCCCTCTTCACTTCCTGTGCAGACAGAGGGAGGGGAGGGGAATATTATTGGGTATCAGGCTTGCTGGGGAGACTCAGTAGGCCCATTAAATTAGTTGCGGAGGGCAACCTCCGTAACTACAGATTGGGATGGTGCAGGGAGTTGGGAAGGGCCCAATCTCGCTTCTTCCTAATCTCCATGTAGGTCATATGAAACCCCGTTGGGTGGAAGGGCCCCTCACGGGGCCTGATCTACCCCCCCTCTGAGCTTCGGCAATGATGAAAAATGGCTGAATCCGCATTCGGGGAGCAGCCAGCGAGAAGGTAGCAGCTGCAACGCGCGTCTACAATAACCTCGAGATCTAGAAGGCAACAGTACTGCGGAGTAATTCTTATTAGAGCTACTCGTGCAAACGAAAGGTAACTAGGTCTTGTTATAGCTACCGCATGGTTCAGGATCGGCAGTCCGGCGCACGCGTCGAGCGGTCGGCCTCGCAGAAGAGCATGTAGCAGTAGAATGCGTATGCAGACTGCACTGCACCCAAGCGTGCACGACTCACACTATACACACCGCAATACATTACACAGTAAAAGCACACACGCACAGGCAAGACAAGAAGACAGAGGCGCACTATTTCAGGGGTCAACTGTATGGGTTCCGGGCAAGGATACCTGTCCCAAATCCACTCGAGAACCAGGTCTAGGGGCATACGCACTGGTCCAGGGAAGAGTGATCAAAGGGGAAAATTATAACATTCAATCAATCATAAAAATCACTATCCTAATCAACTTGACGCTATTCCCCACCTGTGGAATATGGGTGGTTTATAGGGTCGTAGTTAATTCCTCCAGACATAGACTATAAAGTGCCTAGAAGGTTAAAGGTTTTTCAATAAGGTAGTCTTTTGACATTTCACTTAACTGGATAATTATATTGTCTCAAGTTTGAACAAAAAAACAACATACAGCAACACTTCCGAGGTGTGGTATTCTAATTTGGCTACTCGTATTAACTGGGGCGACTTCTTGGTGGAGGGGGGTTTCTCTGAGCGGCGACTGTATACTTAACTCTGTTGTGGGTGCTGGTATGCGGTCATCTGGGGATGAGCTCCGGCGAAGTGGTAGGCCTTGGAAAAAGGCTCACATTTGGTGTCGTCTCACTGGACTGCTGTTCGGGCTCGTGCTCCCGTCTTCTCGTNTAGGCCTTGGAAAAAGGCTCACATTTGGTGTCGTCTCACTGGACTGCTGTTCGGGCTCGTGCTCCCGTCTTCTCGCGATTCCTTGACGCAAATCTTCCCTCGGCGCGGTGATAATGAACTGTTGCCCTCTTCTTGCGTAAATTCGCTTATATGCTCTCCAGTTTCCCTCCCTAAGTCTCGGCATGTGTCGCCTTGTTGGGGGAGGGGGTGGTGGGACGAAAACAGAACAATGCCTTTTACAAAACGTGCCCTGGTTCCTGAAGGTTGGTGGCGGGGGGAAGGTGGCATCTTGCCCCTAGCTTACTCCATCAGCTATTTCTCCGCGGTGCGTGTTTTCTGATTTACGGCAAAATCCACATGATTATTTTGTGATATCTCGGCGCTCAACTGATCTCACAGGCTTGCTACAGGTGCTCTTGCTTGGCTCTGCGATTTCTCCCGCTTTCCTACATATGTACGTAGCACTATCCGGGTGCCAACTCTTACTCAGCACAACCTTGACACGTGTAACTGAGATCCGTTCTGGCTGTTCACCTGCCTCGTGACACGTGTCAACTGGTAGGCGCTCGCGAAGGCTTCTACTCAAAAGGCGTTACACGACAAACTGTATATATATCATTTAGACTACATATAGAATACTGTACATATCGGGTAATATTAGTAACAATAATAATAAATAATATAAATAACAAAAAAAGACATAATAAAAAATTTAATAAAAATATATAAAAATTACAAAATACAAAAACATAATAAAAACATTGCTATATATATATATATATATCCAAAATGATGTACTAACTTGACAGTCTATTTCAGCTCGGGAAGAAGAAAACAGTACAGTACAGGAGAGCAGACAGGGTGAGCCCTACTTTGACTAGCATCCGAATAGATTCGGGTACCAAGGGCCCCTCTAACAAATTAACAATAACTTTTTTCCTCCAAACAGGTTTTCACCTTCAGTGTTTAGGCAAAATAAATTTCACCACACCCCCCACCGCCATCATTTCTGCAAGTTATCATAATTGAAATGAAATAAATCAGACAATGAATAAAATTGCTCAAACTTTCAATTTCCAAGTAATCTACTGAAAATAATAAAATTTTAGAATATATTTCTTTGGACTTTTCCTTAAAGCAACCCACATAAAATCCTGATAATAGTTTTAAGCTCCTTCAGCGCCAAGGAAAACAAAATGTATACAAGAAGCAAATGTATATATTTATATCTATTTTTCTTATATTAATTTGCTTTATTAAGTATTAATTAAATATATAGTAATAGGGCGATTCCGCTGTAGACGATTCTTGACTTCAATTTCGAAATCACAGTATTTGTAACTTTTTTTGATGCCAATACACAGAAGAAGATCTAAATTTAATAATAAAATTACTTTTTTTTGGATCTAAGTTTATATTTAAATTTTTGGTCGGCTTAGAAACATTTACATTTGAATGTTTGGCACAAACTGAAAATCGGTACCTTGCAAAACTCGTGCGAAACAGCTGTTACAGACAGTCTGAGGTTATATTTTACCTGTTAATATTGTAGTGACAACATTCCTTTATTTGTTTATGCAAAAACATGAAAGTACTTGGTATTCCTTTTTAAGCATTATTGACAACAAGAAGCTATTGTTAGCTTGTTGCACCCGCGATCTAAAAGATATGAAAGTCTGGTTTTCTCACAAAAATAAAGTGCGAACGTTTTGAAACACTGTAAAAGTAATAATAAATCAAAGAAAAACTTAAAATAATTTTTAATTAATAGTATGTTGTATGTTGAATTGAAAAAAAAANAAGTAATAATAAATCAAAGAAAAACTTAAAATAATTTTTAATTAATAGTATGTTGTATGTTGAATTGAAAAAAAAAACGTTGACTCAAATTGGTTGCACCCGCAATCGCGATATTAGGATCGCAGGTGTAATATTTTGACTCCTAACATTATGGTGATTTAAGTGATTAATTAAGCCTTGGATATTATTATTATGCTGTGTATAGTTAGTGATTTATATTTAATAGGTATTTATGTTAATATTTAACTCTTTTTTATAGGAGGATCAGCGAAAATGACAGAAGAACAACGGAAAGAGACTGCTTCACAGAAATATAGGAGAAAACTGAAAGAAAATGCAGAACTTCAAGCAGACCATCTCCGTCGAGAAAGGGCTCGTGATTCGAAACGGAGAGAAGTAATGAAAAGGAAAATGGAAGCAGATGAAGATTTGAAAATACTGGCCAGAATCAGATCTAGAGAAAGAATGCAGGCGACTAGAAAACGTCGTAAATAAGAACACATACAAAGAACACGTGCTAGATACAGCATTCCTCGCACATTGGGAAAGGCAGTGGCAAAAGCGAAGCGTAATCTGCCCGCTAGTCCCACTAAAGCAGTTGAAGTTGTACAAAAAATAGCTGCTGAATTCCAAGTTTTTGTATCTGACAAAAATTTCTCCGCTAAAGCAATGCCTCGGAATCTTACAGATGAAGTCAAAAACAGAGTTGTGATTTCTATGACAGGGACAATATTAGCAGACAAATACCTTGGATGAAAGATGTGAAATCGATCAAGTCAAAAACGGGAACGAAGTTGAGAATGCAGAATAGAACAATGATTATGAGCATCCGTGAAGCCTACGAACTCTTTAAAACAATTTACCCAAAAACATCTGTTGGTAAGACTCTTTTTTTATAAAGAGAAACCTGCTCACGTTCTGCCTATCAACGATACTCCTCATAATGTTTGCGTATGTACAATACACTCAAACTACATTAATCTTCTTCGCGCTATTTCAAAACATGCGACAGACTTTCCGAAAACGCACCGAGAGCTGCTGAACCAGGTATCGTGTAGTATTAATAATGAAGATTGCATGTCCAACAGTTGCGATGTATGCAAAGAATCAAACATTTGGCATATTACCCTAGATTCAAATCCCAGTGTTAATTGGAAGGTCTGGATTTTTCAGCATCAGAGGCCAAAACAGATCGTAGTTTACAAACCTTTCGATGAAGCGCTAGATAAACTACGTGACAGCACTGCTAAATTCAAGCTGCATTTTTTTGTTAAAAATGTTCAGTCCGAGTACTTTCAAAATGCAAAACAAGACCTGACCAGCGAGAAAGCCATTGTACAAATAGACTTTGCTGAGAACTATGGACTAATCAGTCAAGACGAAATACAATCAGCACATTGGTCTCATGGGCAAGTCGCGCTTTTGACGTGCTGTATTTGGACTACCGACCAACTCTATTAAGTGATTATAGTAAGTGATGAATTAAGCCACAGTAAATACACTGTGCATCTCTTTTTGCAGAAACTTTTTCAATATATTAAGTCGATCAATGATAATATTACATACATATATGTCTTCAGCGAATAATCGGTTTGTAATTAGCAAGCATGAATGCACTCAAAACAGAACACGGATTCACTCACCTCGAATGGAACTTTTTTGCTGCCTCACATGGCAAAGGTGCCGTCGATGGAATCGGGGGAAGTGTCAAAAGATCAGTGTGGATCGCTGTTAAGTCCCGGAGAGCTATCGTTAACAGTGACCTGGCACGCAGTCTCTCTACAAAAATTTTCTTTATGTTCATATTTGTTATAATATGGCAATGTAATAATTATTAATGGGTAACTTCAGTTTTAAGTTGTTGGCAACACTGTGTAGTGTTTTGTTTTTCTAGTTGATAAATATATAACGGTCAACATTGTTGTATCAGTTTTGCTGTTAAAGTATAATAAAACATTTCGTTTATTAAAAGGCCTTTATTCATTAAACCTCAACAGGTTATGGGCCCAGACACATAGTTCTGCATAGAATCTGTGAAGGGGTAGAAATATCGGCGAAAATATTGGTGCCGGCCCGCGATAAAAGTGAGGTTATACGTGACCGCGCCAAGAAGGAGTAATACTCGTTCATTCTCTAAATTGAGCGAGGCAGGACAACGAAATGGAAGGAAATCAGTGTGTGATCAAACTGGAAGGACCTAGCAACTGGAACCTGTGGAAGTTCCAAACAACGGTATTGCTACGAGGTCAAGGATGGCTCGACATAGTTGAGGGGCAGAAAATAAAACCTGAGGCAGCGGCTGAACATGCTGCTTGGGAGTCAAAAGATGCTAAGGCTCAGACACTACTAGTTACCAGAATGACGGAGAAAGTCATGTTGCATATAATTTCTTGCACAACATCTGCTGAAATGTGGCGTAAACTCCAAAGTGTTTTCGAGCAAAAGTCGGAAACAAGCATCCATATTACACAGCAGCGATTTTTCCAGTTTAAGTTTGAAAAAGGAACTGAGATGTCAGTATTTTTGTCAAAAATACAGGAGCTGCAAAATCAGCTTAAGCAAATGGGAGAGGAAATATCAAACAAGTTAGTTATTACAAAGGTACTAATGTCGTTGCCAGATGAGTACAAACACTTTGTGTCGGCGTGGGAGTCGGCGCCAGACGATAAACAAACCCTGGATAATCTGATAGCCAGGCTTCTGGTGGAAGAAGAAAGGGTGCAGGAGAAGGGTGAAGCGTCTCAACAAGCTTCATCTGCATTCTTTGTTAAAAATAGAAGAAACATAAAGTGTCACAAATGCAACAGACTGGGGCATTTCCAAAGCGAATGCAGAAGCAAAGTGAATAACAGTGAATTACAAGACAATAACAGTAACAGTAATAAGTGTTTTTATTGCGGAAAGTTCGGACATTATAAGGCACAGTGTCGCTTTAGGAAGTACAGGGGCAGTAAGGAAAGTAATGCATTTGTCGTGTCAAACGCAGAATATGAACATTATCAAGAGTCAAAATGGCTGGTTGACTCTGGGGCCAGTGAATATATGTGTAACAATCGCGCGTTATTTTCATCATTTCAATTGTTTCACAGAAATCTGTGATTCTCGGCAATGGGCAAGCGATTAGTGTGTTAGGCTGTGGGCAGATGGCGGTAAAAGTGCACAATGGGAACGAATGGATCAACACAAACATAGACAACGTTCTTTACGTTCCCGAACTGAAAACGAACCTTTTCTCTATGAATTGTGCGACTGACAAAGGTTATGTCATAATGACAAGTGACAGCTCATGTAAATTTTATAAAAACAAAGAAGTTTTGGCGGTTGCAAACCGAATTGGGAGCTCGTATTATATGGATTTCCGATATGAAAATGATATTGCGAGCGTAGCTAGTACTACAAACGATGATTTAAATGTGTGGCACGAAAAATTGGCTCATCAAAACTTCGATTATGTGAAGAAAATACTTGCCACAAGGAAAATAAATGTGAAACAAACGTCTGCTCCAACCTGTGAAAGCTGCTTGAAGGGAAAAATTCATCGATTACCTTTTCATAACAGCGAAAATGGTACTTCTAAAGCATGTGAATTAATCCATGCGGACACGTGCGGTCCCATGGAGGAGGTATCTGTCGGCGGGTCGAGGTATTTCGTAGTGTTAAAGGACGACTTCTCAAATTATAGAAGTGTCTATTTCATTAAAAATAAGCATCAGGTGAAGAACTGCATAGAAGATTTCATTAATAAGGCGGAGATTTTAACTGGGAACAAAGTAAAATTGTTCAGAAGTGATAATGGGCTGGAATTTGTGAATAAAGAAGTGAGTGAAATGTTCTCAAAACGTGGCATAACACATCAAACTACAGTACCATATACTCCGGAACAAAACGGAAAGGCCGAAAGAGAGAACCGAACTTTGGTTGAAGCGGCAAGAACAATTTTACATGCAAAGAGTTTACCTAAGAAACTATGGGCAGAAGCGGTACATACTGCTGCATTTACTCTGAACAGAACGGGTAAGAGTAAAGTTGAAGGAAAAACACCATATGAGGTATGGACCAATAAAAGTTTCGATATTCAACAATTAAAAGTCTTCGGCACACCGGTGTATGTACACATTCCAAAAGAAAGACGAAGAAAATGGGATAGCAAAGGAGACAAGGGATTGATGGTCGGATATGGCGAAGATACCAAGGGTTACCGGATATACTTCCCACAGAAAAATACTGTAGAGACAAAGCGTGATATTGTTTTCTTAGAACAGAAACAAGAAGGAAGGGAAGAACCCCAAGTTACACTTGATTTGGAGAACGAGTTGAAACAAATAGTAGATAAAGTTGATGGAAACCAAGACTTACAAGAAACTCTGGTTAACATGAATGAAAGCTTAATAACTCAAAATGAATCTGGAAGTGAATATGAACCATGTACAAGTGAAGAAGAAAGCGTAATCACACCATTACAAAATGGAAATGAACGAAGCAAGCGTGTAAGGAAACAGACCGAATTTTATCAATGCAACAACATCTACAGCGAAGATGATAATCCAGTGACTTACAAGGAAGCAATGAAAAGAAAGGATGCTTGTAAATGGAGTGAAGCTATCAATAGAGAACTGGAGACACTGAAAGAGAACAACACTTGGGATTTATGTGAAGCACCAGCAAAAGAGAAAATAGTGAGTAGTAAATGGGTTTTTAAAGTAAAGACAATAAATAATGTTCAACAGTATAAAGCTAGATTAGTTGCCCGAGGGTTTGAACAGGATGATGTATTAGATCTGAATGACATCTATGCTCCAGTTGCAAAATTACCTACATTTAGACTTTTTGTTGCTATAGCAACCAAATTAAAATTGCCAATCTATCAAATGGACGTAACGGGAGCATTTTTGTATGGAGAAATAAATGAAAATGTATTTATTCGTTTGCCGGAAGGGGCTTATTCGGGTAATAATAATATTGCAAAATTAAACAAGTCTCTATATGGTCTGAAAAGTTCACCAAAATCCTGGAATAATAAATTTAATTCTATTATAACAGGAGAAGGCTTTGTTAGTTCAAAAAGTGATTCATGCTTGTACAAAAGGTGCAATGGTAAAGATAAAATGTTTGTTTTGCTATATGTTGATGACTTGTTAATATTTGGTACAAATGAGGAGAAAATTGTTCAGTTTAAAAGTGTCCTAAACAAAGAATTTAAGATGAAGGATCTAGGTTTAGTAACCAATTTTTTGGGTATAAATGTTAACCAAAATCTAGAAACGGGGATTACTGAATTAAGCCAAAGAAATTACCTAGAAAATGTACTTAAAAGGTTTAATATGGAAAACTGTAAACCTATGTCAACTCCTATTGACCCAAACTTTAATGTTAAAATACTTGAAAATTGTAATAAAAGTAATGATGAGAATATTGAAAAATATTGTAGAGAAGTTATAGGATGCCTTATGTATGCAGTGTCAAGTACTAGGCCTGATTTATGTTTTACTGTCTCAATGTTGAGCAGATTTCAAACATATTCAAATGATATGTTAGTAACTGCATTAAAAAGAGTCCTGCGGTATGTCAAGAATACACTAAATTATATGTTAGTTTTCAAGTGTGAAGATAATGTCCTAGAGGGATATTGTGATGCTGATTGGGGAGGTGATCTCAAAGACAGAAAGTCTACCACAGGCTATTTATTTAAGTTTTCCAATTGTTTGATTTCTTGGTGCTCGAAGAAACAAGTATCAGTCAGTCTGTCGTCAACTGAGGCTGAGTATGTTGCAGTGAGTATGGCAGGAAGCGAAGCCTGTTGGCTGATAAACTTGTTAAGTGATTTTGGTTACTCAAATGTATGTCCAGTAAGTATGTATTGTGACAACCAGTCAGCCATTTTTATTGCAGGCACAGACACTGTTAAGCGCCTCAAACATATTGATATACGATATCACTTCATAAAGGATTTGATTAAAGATAATAAGATCTGCCTTCATTATGTGAAAACTAGTGAACAACCAGCTGACATACTCACTAAGGCTTTAAGTCAAGAATTATTTGTAAGATGTTTAAATAAGTGTTGTATTCAAACTTAGAAATAAGATATAATTGTATCAGATAAGATATAAGATAGAACTGTATTACATTGAGAGGGGGTGTTAAAATATGGCAATGTAATAATTATTATTTGGTAACTTCAGTTTTAAGTTGTTGGCAACACTGTGTAGTGTTTTGTTTTTTCTAGTTGATAAATATATAACGGTCAACATTGTTGTATCAGTTTTGCTGTTAAAGTATAATAAAACATTTCGTTTATTAAAAGGCCTTTATTCATTAAACCTCAACAATATCAAAAAAATAAGTTGAAGAGGGGAAGGCCATGTTAGATAATAAATGGAAAGGGCTGAAAAATATACCAGGCATTCAATAAAAAAATTTCTTCCAATCTAAAGAGGGCAACAGCATTTTTGTGGCGCGAACCTCTCAGTCTCATCTCAAGAGCACGTTGGTTTAGAAAATTGCTACCGAAACAGAAAGTGATTGGGACGATGAAGATTTGGAATCTCTTTCACGTTTGGTACACAAAGAAACTCCTGATGCATCTTTACCTTCAGTATCGGATCAGAGAAAATCCTTCATACCACGTAGGACAAAATTGCGCGTTTCCAATGTTTACAGCGACTCAGATGATGAATCTTTGACAACGTCTCTTGAACCTTCGAAGTTACCAGTAGAAGCACGCCCTCAAACTGGTGCTTTAACTACTGTTTCATCAAAAGATATNTCAAACTGGTGCTTTAACTACTGTTTCATCAAAAGATATTTGCGCTGGTTTGTGCGTGCTCGTACAGCTGCTCTGCAAGTCCGGCAAAAATGTTAGACAATATCGCTATGTGGAGGTGTGCAAGAGCGATGTAGATGAAGATGGAGAAGTTAGAGTACAATTTCTGAAGACAATTGATGGTAAACGTTTCATTTGAATCTTGAANAGAGCGATGTAGATGAAGATGGAGAAGTTAGAGTACAATTTCTGAAGACAATTGATGGTAAACGTTTCATTTGAATCTTGAATGACATTGCAGACATTCAATTTGAAGACATTATCGCAAAATTGGAAGCGCCAGAGAAAATATTGATGGCAATAATATATTAATATAATTCTCGACAAATATTGACGTATTTTAAAATATATAATTAACTTGAATGAAAAAGAAGTGCACTAATTAGTAATATACATTATTTGATCTCTTATTGTGTTCATATTATGCTTATAATGACGTTTATATTCACTTAAGTAAGACGCATTGCACCCGAGATAATTTGACGTTGCACCCGCGATTGCTTCAAAAGTAAATAATTCATTGTTTATTTTTGTTTTATATTTTTTTANAGATAATTTGACGTTGCACCCGCGATTGCTTCAAAAGTAAATAATTCATTGTTTATTTTTGTTTTATATTTTTTTATTACTTTGGTCAACAGATTTATTGTCTTTCATAATATGAAGGAATAATACAATAAATGTTTCACAATTAACATACTTTTGTGTTTTTTTACTATGATCTGGAAAGGTATCTACAGACATCCACACAACAGTACAGTGTCTGGTGTTAATTTTTTGAGTCAGATTGATTCAAGAGACATTATATGTTGGAAGACTTTTGCTATTAATGAGNAGATAATTTGACGTTGCACCCGCGATTGCTTCAAAAGTAAATAATTCATTGTTTATTTTTGTTTTATATTTTTTTTATTACTTTGGTCAACAGATTTATCGTCTTTCATAATATGAAGGAATAATACAATAAATGTTTCACAATTAACATACTTTTGTGTTTTTTTACTATGATCTGGAAAGGTATCTACAGACATCCACACAACAGTAAAGTGTCTGGTGTTAATTTTTTGAGTCAGATTGATTCAAGAGACATTATATGTTGGAAGACTTTTGCTATTAATGAGNAGTGTCTGGTGTTAATTTTTTGAGTCAGATTGATTCAAGAGACATTATATGTTGGAAGACTTTTGCTATTAATGAGCTTGTTGCTACTTCTAATTCTGTTATTGCTATTTCTCCTAATCCAGTTTTGTATTCTCGACGTAGGCTTAAGTTTGAGCTGGGAGATGCGATTTGGATTTTTAGGAAGTTGGTTGCTACGAATGGTGATGTTCGTGTTGCACCCGCGATAGAACTTTAAACCTCCCTCGTGACTATTTATATATTTCATTTAAATTCTTATAGACAAATCAAAAGAGAACAGGTTAAAATGTAGCCTTTCAAAGAATAATGTCATTAAAAATATTTTTTATTTTAATAGTAAGAAACTATAAATGCGTCTAAATGTTGCACTCGCGATAATGGAATCGCCCAATAGAAAAACCTTTAAATGACTGAGTACTCTCAGCATATAGATATATATAAATTTATATGGGAAAATAAAAATCTTTCTTTCCGATATCATACACGACCACACGATGAAACATACCCCGTGTACTGCCTCGGGAGACTAGGGAATCACCCACACATTACATGCGAAATTAACTAGCACACTTGCACACAACAGACCAACATGTCAGACAGAAATAACGACACTGACATTCACTTTAGCCCGGAGGCTGGTGGGGACTTTCACTCCCCCACCGAACACAAAAAAAGTTTACTTTAAAATAGGCAACCACAATTAAACAGCCTTAATACGGGCCCGATGTCGAACAAGAAACACCTACACGGCACTCNAGCCTTAATACGGGCCCGATGTCGAACAAGAAACACCTACACGGCACTCCACCGCCGACCCAATGATTTGAGCATGTGACGGGGTGCATTTATTTAACAAACATCCTGTGAGTTATGGGCTCCTGGTCTCACGACACCAAGGCTATTCGGTGGCGTATGAGGGTTCGGCGGCGGCGTTAATCCCTTCTTCTTCGCAATGTCGACATACAACATGTAGTCAGCTAACATTTTTATCTTGTAGAATCTTTCGGCATCCTTGTGATGTTATAGTATTTTCATCCTCCGTTTTGGGTAAGTTTGTTTGTGCACATTTTCTTTCATTCTGTCGTGATCGTATTTTGTGTGCACAATCATTTTTCAAGCATTTTTCGATTTTATTTTTACATAGCGGTTCGACTGATAGCTTAACCTCGTGGCCGATTTTTCATCCTTTCTGGGATGTGAGCTACACACCAAATCGTGGCATGGTCGTTTTGGACCACGATTCCACGTCTTTGGCCAGCACCGGAGTAACATCTAAAATGTTTTCGTCGTCCAAATATCATACATTTTTCTTTTTTTTGCCTACTGCATGTGTTCACGAGTGCTCGGAACGTTCTGTCTTCGTCGTGATGACTTTCTGTCGTGACGTCTTTTATTTTATTTTGTAACTTTTTCAACATTAAATTTATAATGTTTATTTCAGCTTAATTAAAAGAAATAAATCATGTATAAAGTATTATTGTACTCAAATGTATAATTTCAATTCAAGCGATCGCGGCTACCCAACAAAATAGTAGTGGCCAAAATATAATTTGATAATAAAGAAGTTTATCAGTTTTTGAAAGCTACTTTTCTAACAAAAACTAATGAAAATATTATTTACCAATATATATTTATATTTATGTTTCTGTTATGACTAAAGCAACAAACAAAGTATCCAAATAGTTCCTGTTATAAATAATACATTTACCTTTTTTATATATTTTTATCTGTTGCATGCCAAGAGAGATAGAAAAAATAATATAACTTTCGTCATAAAGAATTATGTTTTTCGTGATTTATTTGCCCTATTGTCGTCCATAGATAACAAATTATTTTATAACCATAATGTTGTGTTAAAAACAAATATAAGTTACACCATAAGAATACCTAATATCTATATGTATATATATATATATACACATATAAATATGCATACAACTCATTTTTGTAATAAGTAAAACAGGAGCACGCCCATTATTTATGNGATGACTTTCTGTCGTGACGTCTTTTATTTTATTTTGTAACTTTTTCAACATTAAATTTATAATGTTTATTTCAGTTTAATTAAAAGAAATAAATCATGTATAAAGTATTATTGTACTCAAATGTATAATTTCAATTCAAGCGATCGCGGCTACCCAACAAAATAGTAGTGGCCAAAATATAATTTGATAATAAAGGAGTTTATCAGTTTTTGAAAGCTACTTTTCTAACAAAAACTAATGAAAATATTATTTACCAATATATATTTATATTTATGTTTCTGTTATGACTAAAGCAACAAACAAAGTATCCAAATAGTTCCTGTTATAAATAATACATTTACCTTTTTTATATATTTTTATCTGTTGCATGCCAAGAGAGATAGAAAAAATAATATAACTTTCGTCATAAAGAATTATGTTTTTCGTGATTTATTTGCCCTATTATCGTCCATAGATAACAAATTATTTTATAACCATAATGTTGTGTTAAAAACAAATATAAGTTACACCATAAGAATACCTAATATCTATATGTATATATATACACATATAAATATGCATACAACTCATTTTTGTAATAAGTAAAACAGGAGCACGCCCATTATTTATGNTATATATATACACATATAAATATGCATACAACTCATTTTTGTAATAAGTAAAACAGGAGCACGCCCATTATTTATGCTTTCAGTAGTAAAAAAACCTTAATCTACACCTTCCATTTATGTGCCATTCTTGTTTTGTAAAGAGAGTACCTATGGGTACTCAAGTTCACGACACGAAGGTGCAACATAACAGCTATGAAGTATTACATAGAGATTAAAGGAATATTAGAATATTTACTTGTATTATATTATTTACTTTTACTTAAGTTAAAAACGCCCGAAATAAAAAAATGTATTTTTGAATTCTTAGCGAAATAGTTTATAAATTACTGCGAAACCATATAAAATTTTCTCTATTACTAGGTCCATTACAATTTATTCAATCCACACATATTATTCAAAAGGCTTAAGTTTTCTAATTAAAACATATTTTTCCTGTTAATTGTTAATTAATACTTCAAGTGCGATGAAACACTACAAAATTACCTCACTCACATATTAAGTAATGTAACTGCAGCCTGGTAAAAATTTGCAGGCAGTGAGTCATCGCTTGCACCCAAACAACGACAAGAATAATTATGTAACATTAACTATAGAAAGCACATGAGGCCTCAGACGGACCAGTAAAATACAGACCTCAAACGCACGAACCTTTGGTAGAACTCAAAAAGGAAACACATTGATTTTAGATCTACGACCTCACACATACAACCTTCAATCGAACTCAGATCTCAAAAAGACTTACACCTGGATCAGACCTCAGACCTCAAACATGCAGACTACAAACATGCTTTTAAACATACTCCAATCAATCAAACGCAACCTCAAATGTGCTTCATTTCCCTCAATCGACTTCAAAGAGTCCCTATAGGGACCTCAAAAATGCCTCATCCATGTTTCAAACATACCGCAGACAGACATCAAACAGACCTCAAAAATAACTCGTGCATTACTCAGACAGACCTCTGAGCTCAGCTGAACTCAAACCTCATTCGACCTCAAACGGACTTAAAACATTAACTCAGACCGGCCTCAAATAGTCTTCAAATAGATCTCAAACGACTCCAAGCAGATCTCACATTTGATTTTATCTTCCTTCATACACTTTTTTGTCAGAATATTAAGCTTAACTTCCCCGCCGAGATCTTGCAGCACTGCATTTAGAAGACTTCCAGAAAAGCATTAAGGTATAACAAAAATGATATCACACTGTTTCTGTACATATTTATTAATATATGCTTTCATAACTCAGCTGCTTGCAGTTAGACCATTATCTACTCGATTGGGAATGCTCCAGAATCTTTTCTTCTTACCTTATATATTATCACAATCACAGTCATCGAACACGCACGTCAGAAACACCATACCGGACATACAGACCATAACAGTCGCACCAGTCATTCCGACAAAATTGACTGTACCGAACATATTATCTGTAGCTTGCATCAGCGAAGATAGAAATAGAATAATCAATATAAAATATATTTATTTTGTACTTTTTCTGTACATTAGAACTTTGCATCTGAGTTACAGGTCGGTAATGAACAATACCTTGTCGATCAATTCCAAATAACCCCATTACTTAATTTCCTCGAAGAACAAAGATATCTCAAACATGAAAAAAACATTCTTCGCATATTTGCAAAGTGATCAAGTGGTTTACAGAAATTTCAATAGTATCTTCGAAAATCCAAAGCCACTTACCTTATCTTCTTCCACTTTCTTCAGACCTCTGATCATAAAAAAAAACCAACTGGAGAGATATCTTAAAGTGTCCAGAAAATCACCATCATCTTCATCAACGTCATCGGTCTTCATTTTGGTCTGAATAACCATCATATTTTTTCTTAAAAATAATCAAGTTTCCGTTTATTTGCAGATTGAGTTTTCCTGCAGACATAAGTCTTCCCAGATACTAGTAATAGGGTACTATTTGTAAATTTGTCCATTTGTGAAGAATATATTGCACACGAAACTACTGTATCGCACGCTAATACTTGCAATGCTCGTAGAACCCCCATATTCTATGGACGTATAGTATGCGGCATATTAGCAGGCGGTAGCAGTAGAAATACGTGCTGTTTATCAGTAGATGAAGAAACCGCCACTTGTTCAGTCAGGGATTGGCCGAAAGCTCCAGCCAAACAGAAAGAAAGCTTGCAAAGTCTAAGGTATATAAAGGCAGGAAGGCGCCACAGAGAGTCAGTAACAAGTTACGGGAACTGCAGTTCCTTGGGCACTTCTGTGATGCGCGTCGTGAGAAGGCGCAAGGCGTGGCCATTGTCTGGTTCTCCCGTCTGCGCGCTGTCTTGACGTACTCCGTGACAGTCATGGTAAACCACAGCCTGGACTAAGCCGGCAACGCATAGAAAGTATCCATTTCTACGCTTCCCGTATGCTAGGGTAGAGATATTAACCAATCAGAAACCACCAACTGACACATGACGAAGACAAACACACGAGTGTTGTAGAAGCATGTGTCCAAGAAGATAATATTTACTTAAAAGTTTATAATGTTCATGTTTAATACTGTAGCAATAGGTAGTGACGTTCTCTGTATAATAGGTCTCATTAGCGGTTTGTAATTTTATTCGAACTTCGCCTTACGTAGGTTAATTACACACACGTGCGACAGCGTGCGTAGCCAAACAAGCATAGTTTGGTGTTGTTATATATAGCAAAATACGTATTGTAGAAACGTGATGAAAAACAAAGCGAAAAGTAATGCACTAAATAAAGTCCAAATGCGAGAATAAATACACATTGGTATAGACTAATTAGACATATTGAGGCAAGAAAACACATTAAGTGCAACCAATGTTTAAAATTTGATTAGGTGAGAAAGAACCACAGTGTAGAAATATTTTGTGATAGTCGTATAGGCCTTGATTATTTAAATAATATCAGTATTGCGAATTCTACTTCGATGTACATTTTTTTTGCTGTTTGTTTTTTATCTCACAGTCACACAGCAGTTTATACCATACACATGTCAAATAAACTAATATTTACTTTTTTTACACTTTATAATCGTTGAAATGAAAATCAATGTAAGATGAACAAGATTGTGCTTACAATCTGACTAATAAATTTAATGTTCTGTANAATCGTTGAAATGAAAATCAATGTAAGATGAACAAGATTGTGCTTACAATCTGACTAATAAATTTAATGTTCTGTATGGATATTTTCGCAAGTCTGGGAAGAAGATATTGTCAAGTAATATCGTAATGAGCTCATAAAAAACAGTTGCAAAAATTCATAAATGCAATAAGAGGTTTTAACCCATAAGTAGCACAGGAAATATGCTTCAATAAGGCTTGCATANAATCGTTGAAATGAAAATCAATGTAAGATGAACAAGATTGTGCTTACAATCTGACTAATAAATTTAATGTTCTGTCTGGATATTTTCACAAGTCTGGGAAGAAGATATTGTCAAGTAATATCGTAATGAGCTCATAAAAAACAGTAGCAAAAATTCATAAATGCAATAAGAGGTTTTAACCCATAAGTAGCACAGGAAATATGCTTCAATAAGGCTTGCATATGTACTAGTGTTGAGCATTGTATTGGAACTTTGAGTGTGTTTACGAAACAAGCATAGGGGAGCTACCATGGGCGAGCGCGGGAAAAAGTATCACCTCTCTCACGGTGCAACTATACTCATAAACTTCAATGGTGAAACTGATGAGTTTCTTACAGAGTCGGCCATCATAAACAGTGCAGCTTAGAACAATGCGTTGGTTTTAAAACGTATCAGTGATAAGTGTTGTACTAATCTTTGGTCGAAATCACAAAACGGCATATAGCAGCTTTACATGAGAAATGCCAAATCAGATTTTAGTCACTGTTGGTTTATGTTGTGAATTATTCCCATTTTCATAACTTACATTAAGTTTAATGACTTCCTTTACATACACGAAAACGGCTTAAAATTTATAATAAACTTACTTATTTAACATCAACACATTTTGTTACAATTTACATACTTAGTTGCAAAATTATTACAACTAGTGTTTTAATGTAAACAAATTGGTGCTCCCTATTATATATAACTTTTTTATTTGCCGCATAGATTACACAAATCGCAACAAAAACAGTCCATAGTAATTAAGTGCTGCCATCTGCCTACATATTACGTTTTATTATTATAGCAACAATGCACACTCTAGTNCAGTCCATAGTAATTAAGTGCTGCCATCTGCCTACATATTACGTTTTATTATTATAGCAACAATGCACACTCTAGTACCATACATTAAAAATAAAAACACGAAGTTTGCTTTGATGGCTTGGATTCCTTTAGTAATAATAATTACGATGAAAGTAATTATTTTTCATGAGTAAACAAGGAATGGCGGGAGCGAAGGCAGTGTCGGAGTGGGGATGATCCCCCAGATGTCAGCACGAGGCGTGACCAGGCAATCCCTGGCTCGACCCAGACGAGCGCCGTCGGACGCGCTGGAGGCCACGACAGGCAGGCAGTTGTCTCGACGCAGACTGCACTTCGTTTCGACAGTCGTGGAATACGCACTTCCGCCGGCCGGGCTGTAGTCTGCAGTTTTGCTCAAGACAACGTGACAGCAGTAGCGCTCTGGGAGTTGGACCCCGGGTCTCGTGACACCGCGGTCTGACACCCGGGGGGCAAATGAGAGATCGGCGGCAAAGCCTCGGCAAGTAACATCTACTGCGGATTCTACTTTACCCAGAGATGGAGGCTGAAATGTCTTCCGAAACAGCGTCGAGGCTAAAGCCCAGAAGCCAAGAACATTCAGACCATGGCCGCGATAGCCTGCGAACCTTATTAAAAATAACTCCGTATCTTCCAAAATAAAAAAAACCTGGAAATAGTTTAAACTGCAGTATTCAGTCTCTACCATGACAATTTTTTTCATCAGAATATACAAAACACTTTGTAATATACATTTTATATTATCGCATGGGCCACACTTATGGCCAATTTTTTTTTCATGGGCAGATTTTTGCCCAGGCCCACCAATGGTAAAGGTATTTTCTAGTACAAAAAATTTCTGTATGTGAATTTTAACTAGGGAAAATGGACGTATGTCGCTGGAATATACGGGCGAAGTCGTAAGGACCCCCCACCCGTCGTCCCTTTCGTTCAGTCGTCGGAGAAGCCTGGAATTATTAAGTTTTTAATTTTTAAACTTGCCGCAAACTCAGCCTCAAAAGCGTCTCCTTGTTGACTGCTATTCAAACTATCGGACAGCCTAAAGGCTGTTCCAGTTAATCAGCATTTTAACAAGGAATTGATAACCCGCGTACCTTGCAGCTGTTTCGCTGCAAACACGCTCTCGCGAACTCTGGAACAGTGCTCCAATCCATCAACATTTCACATATCATGCTGGTGTCACGTACTCTAAAGGCTTTCCAGGAAACAAAACTATAGTCTATTTGCAGTTTCTTCACACGTTTGGAATCAAACCTTTGAAAATCAACCCATGTATTCCGTGTTTAGTTATTTTCTAAATATGCCATGTATCACAAACGTTTTATACCTCTATTAACAAAAAGGTATCTTATTTTTCGTTAAATTGAAGTTTTACCTACATTTCGTTTATAAATTATAACATTTGATTTATAATTAATATGAATAAAAACATTGAGATAACGTGTGTTTTGGTAGCGCCTAGTAAGAAATAGTTCTCATGCAGATATTATTACAACTGATTGCGCACGAATTCGGTGCGTTGTCCTTTGGTGTAAATTTATAGATGTAGTTAAGCTTAGTTTGTACGAGGTGGAGGGATATTCTGGAAGTAGAACTTTAGCAGGGCTTCAGAAAAGTGTGAAGTAACCGTGAATGGATTACAATTGGTTAACACTATAAATAGTGTAGGTACCACTCAGGCGTCACCCCATTGACCAGCCCTTTCAGGGCGAGTCCCCCAAAAAAGCAATTCACTATCGACTCGTGCTATTCCGACAAAGCAACTACCGAAAGACAATGACGGTTATTTGCATAAACTGTTCACTTAAATAGGCCAACCAGTGATTTCTCTGTGATATATATATACACACACATACATACATACATACATACATACATACATACACACACACACACTAAGGTAGTGTCCGTTAAAATGTTTTGTCGAAATGTAATTAATATCACGTTTGTGTTCAAAATAAATATTATTTAGTAACACTTTACTAGTAAGCCAACTTTCAAGACCTCAATGTTAACATCCGCCCAAATCTCTTCATTCTATAGTAAGCCAAGCCAATCGGTCCTGATTACCGATCTATGAATACGAAATTCACGCGCTCTGGGTTACCTCAAAGCTGAAGTTCCTCAAAGTTGCCTTTCTTCACACGCCGTCATACACCAGCACCTTTGTGGCGGCGAGTTAAAGGCGGAAGCTCTGCAAGCGTGCTGAGTCTACATAAATTATGCAAAGACCTCAAATTACCAATCGGAAAAATTTGAAATAAATTACTTACGCGGAGAGAATATTAAATGTATTACCATAATTTTTTCCTGCTGTAGACCAGAAGTGAACTTGAATTAAAGTTCTATTATATATTTAAGAGAGTTAAATTTATTAACAAGTAAATATTCAGGACTACTCTTGCCGTTGATGAAGTTCACAACCCCTGAGGCGCGTTGGAAAGCCACATGACTGCGCGATGATGAGAAAAATGATTCTACTTGTTGCGATGTGTGACTTTATTATAATTATTTTTACTTTGTGATTTAATTTTTACATATTGCAGTTCTAAAATTCAAACATATATGTAAAGGGAGAAAACTCTCATTAAAACATTTCACAGTAATGAAAATAACAAGAGCTGGAACTCTTTTATTGCATACAACTTTTATTATTGTCAGAAATTATGAATGTTTGATGTGATACGAGGACTTAGCTCAAACCTCGTGGCCTTCAGGCACGCAAGAGACACGCCATGCCAGTCATCTGTTTGATGCGCAGACTGCTGAAACCCACGTCAAGGAGGAATAATTGTGTGCAATGCCAAGGGCATTAAACAAAATGGGAATAGCACACTGTGCCTCCACCATTTGTTATGATATGATTTATGATTCACCTTCATACCTTAACGGGGCTATAGGGGATAGGCAAGTTATTGATAAAGAGTTATGTATTGAACACTATATAAAAGGGGTTTATTTAACATTAAGGTTGTACAATATGATTGCAATATAAACATGGTTTAATATGCGCGGGGGGAGATATACAAATATACTGAAGTATTAATTTATATTATACCTTGTTCATAATTCCGGAGGCTGGTTAAGATGGCGCAAGTCGACGGCCGGACACGCCCATCTTCAGTGGTATTCTCGTTCCAATGGGCCGACGACAAAAGACACCGCCCACGGGCTACACTGCCCTATATCGGCTGCGTTGTCCCCGTTTACTGAC
This sequence comes from Clitarchus hookeri, assembly GCA_002778355.1. Classification (NCBI taxonomy): domain Eukaryota; kingdom Metazoa; phylum Arthropoda; class Insecta; order Phasmatodea; family Phasmatidae; genus Clitarchus; species Clitarchus hookeri. Next base: position 340,031 of record NQII01001803.1, read on the forward strand.
CGGTGGAAGGGGTTCTGTGGTTTGCGATTTCATATCTGATTTCAGCAATCACTGCCAGTGTCCTGGATAAATAAGTGAAGGTGTGATCAGGCAGGCGGCNTCCGACGACAAAAGACCCCGCCCACGGGCTACACTGCCCTATATCGGCTGCGTTGTCCCCGTTTACTGACCGGTGGAAGGGGTTCTGTGGTTTGCGATTTCATATCTGATTTCAGCAATCACTGCCAGTGTCCTGGATAAATAAGTGAAGGTGTGATCAGGCAGGCGGCTCAGCTAAGGCCTGATCACAACTCGTAACAATCCACTCTGTTGTTTCACGCAGGCAAAGCAATTTGTTTGTTTAGAACACTTAATTTGTTACAAATAATGAAATACTCTTGCGGGAACAATTTTTCATTAGACATTATGGAAATAATTCCAATTTTCTTATTGTTAGTGTTATGTTTAGTCATAATACGCAGTTTAGTAAATATTAAAAATAGTCGACGACGCAAAGGATATTAGAATCTAAAACGTTGGTTTGTGGAGCTGACATTTTACTTGCCGACCTACAAGAAACGTGTATAAACGTATATTTTGTACTAATACCGTAACCCTTATTCACACATACAAACGTTATTTTTTATTATTTACTTTTTGCTTTCATTTGAAATTATATCGTCAAGATTGCTTATATCAACATTAAGCTTTAAAAGCTATACCGAAAAGAATTACTGGTATCCTAATAATCACATAAATTACAACTGAACTCGCGAGCTGTATTTTAGAACCAGTATTGGTACGTAATTCTATCGTAGCACAGTCAACAAAATGAAAGCCGCTAATATAACCATAAAATTTTGTAGTTACAAGAAATTGGGTTATTGGGGGTTCCAACTGGCTGTCACAAAACGTGCGTTGCAGAGGTTTAGTAGAAAACACGTTATTAAAAAAAATTGTTGGATACTTTGTAGTGGTATTTAAACAGGAAAAGCATTGAACAAATATTTTCGTGCCCCAAGATCAAGTTTCAAGTTTTCATTTCAACTACAAGGATAATTTTTTTTTTTGCGTGAAAATGGCTGCAGGGGTTGTTTTCAGAATCAAGTTTCAACTGTAAAATGTTCCATTAAGAAACTTTAGAGTTGTCTTTATACATGTAACATACTTTTATCTTTATTAGCGTGACATAAAACATAGCGTCGTCGCTTAAGGCTGCATGCCAGTTGAGCGCCTTGCGCGTAAAGGCGATGAGGCAAGTGGCGAGTGAGTTATTGTCGGCTTTAGAGCTCACGCGTTTCAAGACATCGGAAGTTTAAAGTAGTTGCAGATAGTCAGGTTCTTCCAGCCAGCAGAATATGTGCCCAATTTCAAACAAATTAGTAATTTGAATGTACCTTGATCTATATGAGAACTAAATACAACCACATAAATAACTGATCACGTACACGTGGAATGGTTGCTGTACCAAACACGTGCTGATATTGTCGAAACAACTAAGTAGGTGTTTGGCCTAACACATTATTTTTTAACGCGCTACTTGTTTCAAGGGAAAAGTTTGCGGTTGTTTGGAGCGCACGCAGTTTAGTGGTTTGAACAAAATAGTTTTCAATATAAATATATATTGACCAAGCAAATGTATTTAGTACCAGCAACAAAATATTTTTCTTAGTGTACGAAGGCTCCTAGTGATCACTGCCACAGACGTCGTTGGACTGAGATGCTGGTTCTTAAAAGCTGTTCGCGGTAAACTGATAAATTCTGAAAACAATGCTTAAGATCTACTTGTATGTAATTTGTGTATTATTGTACCGTATAGAGTATTAACACTGCCATTGCCCTGATTACTTTATTCATGCGTCGGTCAAGTGAAACTGTGAAATTACAGGGAAAATAAATATTACACAAATGTGCAAATTCTTACAATTAGGCCCATATGTATTTTAAAAAGTAGAGAGGAAAAAAATATTTCAGTATTACAAAATGTTTATCTAAAACTTTTAAGTCGGCGTTAAGACATGGAACTACTTTCCGTCCGTTACCAAATTAACTGGGCACAAGCCAGTCAGTGTGTCCGTTAAAAGACATGCAGGTGGGGGCAGTGATATTTTTCATACGTCGTTTTGAAACGTGCCCAGCCGCGTAAGTCGTGTAGGAATCTTTTCTAAAATGTTCTTTCTTGATCGCTGGGGCGTGATAGGTTGACGGGGTCGCAAGGAGCGGAAGTACACGCGCCAACATGGCCGCACAAAGGGGCACAGCGGTGGCGTCCTCGCTATCTGGCGGCAGCCTGTCGCCGGCAGACGTGCGGCGTGTTCCCGCTAAATAGCCGATATTCTTGGCTCAATGCCCTACCCGACTAAGAGGATTACCGCCCTGGCGGCGAGGATTAACCCCTCGGCCCCGCGAACACGAGGCACCAGATTGCCCTCGCCACCCCTACGCCGCGCGCGACTTTCGCGTCGACAGGGGCGGTCGCCTCGCCCCCTCCCCCCGATCATACAACTCACCCATCGGCGGAACTACTGTGCTAAGGCGAAAGCAGCACAGCGTCGGCATTAGCTGCTACAGCTGTTTCACGCCGTGATTAATGCACTATCTCACTGGATAACGTATTATTGAAAGTAATTTCACGTATAGTCCATTCACGGTAATAGGCTATTCACGGTAAAATGAGCACTTTTGATAACCTTCTCATTTGGAATAATAGTCATTAAATATATTTTATTTTGGCCTTAGATGTTAACTTCCGAGTACGGTGGAATAAACACACTGTATTTATTACTTCAATGGCAGTATTTATTTTAAAATGTTGTTAAAGGATAAAAAATGGCCTAAAGGAAAAATTAACTAGGCCCTCAAAAAAAGGTCACTTTACCGTGAACAGCCTATACTTCTAACTTTCCTGAAACCCTACTCAAGTTCTACTTCAGTGATATTCCTCCGCCTCATAACAAACAAAGTTTGGAAAATTACACCAGAGGGCCAACGAACCGCATTCGTGCGCACTCAGTGTAATAATATTTTGCGTAGGAACTATTTCTTACCAGGCATTACCAACACACACATTTTCTCCCTACTTTAATTCATTTTTTAATAAAGTATTGTAATGTACAGATAAAATAAAAGTAGAAGTATAATTTACGCAAAATTAAGGTTTTTTTATGTTAATACAACTAAATATTACTTGTTATACATGACGTATTTAGTAAACAACCAAACACGTCGTACGCGAAGTGATTTTTCAAAGATTTGATTAAAAAATTGTAAAGAAACCGCGAATAGACTGTATGTCTTTGATTTTTTTAACCTGTGGCTGCTGAAAGCGGGTTCTTTTCGTTTTCCCACTTAAACTAAACTTTAGCGTAGTAATTAAAGGTTTGTGTTTCTGAAAATTTCGTTGATTTACCTGTTTGACGCATCGACGCTATTTATAAGGTAATTTGCAACATTCGTATTTACCCGTAACGGTGAGTTAAAAGATGTAAGCAAGCACTTCAGAAGTTTTCCTGTACTCCTCTATTTCTGAAAGTCACTTGATGTTCAGTCTACTAGCGCAGCTGTGGCGGGGCCGCGGTTGACATAGCGCCTACAGCGCTCGCTCCTAACTAAGGTGAACCGGGTTCGATTCCCGGCGAGGTCATCCGGGTTTTCGCATGTGGGAAACGTGGCGGACTTTGCTAGGGGCCGGTGATTCTTTTCGTTGGTACTACCGTTTTCCCTGCTCTTGCATTCCGCCGCTGCTCCATCCAATTCATTTCACACTGACAGGCGCTCCTCTCGACTCTCGCCTTCCAGCTAAGGCTACAAAGGTTAAACTACAAGTTCTGCAGCAGCCAGTCGTGGTGAACTTTGAGAATATGATTTCTCCGAACCATAAACTCTGTGGGATAGTGATAACCCAGTGGGAGTAATTCAGGCCTCTCCTCAGTATGCACGTGGGGCCGCGGTGGTGTAGTGGTTATACTACTCGCCTCCCACCAAGGCGAATAGGGCTAGATTCGGATTTTAATATGTGTAAATCGGGCCGGACGATGCCGCTGGTTTTCTCAGGGATCTCCTGTTCCCCCCGTTCTTACATTCCGGCGCTGCTATATACTCACTTCGCGTCATCCTCATCGGCTTGCAAGACCTCGATGTTAAGAGCCACCCAAATCTCACGCGCAAGCTGAAGTTTGATCGGTATTTCCAGTAAGAATATTTTGCTGATTTACGATCGTATTTCAATAAGAGTGAACACCTTCCATTGATTCAAGTATAGCCTATAAGGAATAATTTGAAGTTTTTCCTTTCCGGCAGAAGGAATGAAGCAAATAACGCCACCACAATCCATTTCAACCAGAACGGTGTAACACTCCTTAAACCAGCACGCTCCACATTACAGAGAAAAATGTGCTCCTGTCCACTCTATCGTTACTTTCACAGCTCAAATAATTTAGATAATGGATCTTCCTCTATTTAGAATAACTCTTTATCTTTAATGCATTTGAAGTGCTTAATGGGTGCACTCTTTCCTGTCGATAGGGTTTTTTTTGTGTCTGCCGGCGTTTTTTCTTTAACTCTCTTTTCATATATATAGTATTATTGGCTGTCCTCAGTTACATTTTGTATTCAGCGATTTTTTTTAATTTAACCAACTTTTTAAATAAATATTGTCATGTAAGTAATAAACACAGTGTGTTTATTCCAACGCAGCCCGAAAGTAAAGTCTACTGCTAAAATAAAATACATTTATCGACTATTTTACCAAATGAGAGGGATTTCAAAAGTGCTCACTTTACCGTGACTAGCCTATAGCTACAGGTACGCTATGGAAATAAACATTGCTCCAGTCGCTGCCGTAGCTGCTCGTTCTATCACTACCGCGATGCTCGCTCACTTGCATGCAATTCCCTTCCTCGGAGGCATATAGGACTCATATTTCAGACCATTACGTCACACTTATACCTCGGACTTCCTCCATAACACTGTAGATTAAATTGGCTTAGGAAAAAAATCAGCTCGCAATAGCGTCGGGTGTACTTCCGTTGAGCAAGTAGAGCACAACTGTAAACATGCTTAGGTTGGTTAGGATATTTGGCGAGTATAAAATACTTCGCAAGACATCAAAAAGAGCACCGAGGCACAAGGTTTCTGTAAGTACAGTGGTTACTCACAAAAAATACCGTAGCATTTGTTTGAACAATCTTTGCATACCACAACATTCCATTTAATGTAGTTTACAGAGATTAAACAACATGTTTTTAAATAGATCTTGGGTGGGTTCAACAGCCTAAAGTGATATTAGCATATTACTTTAATAGTAACAAAATTAATCATTTCTTTTAATATCATTGATACTGTAATGAAAACGTAATTATTTCATAGCATTGCATAAAACGTGGGTGATTAAATATTTGTCATTGAAATCTGCTGCCTACAATTTTCCAACTAAAGCTCAAACTTTCTGCTTGTATAAAAAACCTTGTAGTTGAAATTTGATTTTATTTTTGTGGCTTGTCTAATAATTACACTACCAATTTATATTAAAGTCATACCAGAAAATAATTTACATGTGGCGGTTTCAAGGTAGAAATGTTGACACACATTAAGTTTTGACGTAGTTTCAATAAGAACACTGGCAGTGGTGAAATTTAATTTACAGACATTTTACTTTATGTATAAGCAACATTAGAAAATTCATTCATTAGGCATTTACATGACCAGAAACCAGTCCCATGAATGATTAAAACCAGTCCATAGCCGAAGGTATTATCCTTACTATACACCAAAAGATGTAGGCATTGCTCGCTGGTCCACACAGACTCACACACACTCGCTTATAAAATCATTCTTAAAAAAAATATCAAAATCTTATCATCTAAATTTTCTTCCAGAATCTATCTCTTCGTCGAGTATTTTGGATTTATATTTAAGTACACGAGTGTTCTGAATACACCTTAAAGTCTTAACTTAAGGTTGTATCTGTCCCAAGAAAATAACTTTCTTAATCGTGCATCGTAAGCTAACGCAGTTTTATTCCTTCGTTAAGGCTTTTAAGTTCCCATACCACGACATATCTAGCCCTCCTCTCCTGAAAGAAACGTGAAGCTTCCCACCACAAACTCCCAATTGTAATAACCGGAAGATGTTAAATTTTTTTCACGAATGCTTAGTTACACAGACAGCATGCTTCTTATCTCTCATGCAGCATATTCTTCTTTATCGCGACAGTTAGTCGGCTCAGTTAATGAAATGTATAGTCCATTCATGGTTATTTACAACTTTTCTGAAGCCCTTATTAAGTTCTACTTTCAGAATATTCCTCCACCTCATACAAACAAAGTTTATCCGAGTCTAGGGAATTATACTAAAGGGATAACTCACCGAATACGTGCGCACTCAATGTTATATTTTCCATAAAAATTATTTATTGCTAGGCATTATCAACACACCTATTTTCTCGCTGTTTAAATTAATATTAATCATAAACGAAACATTATAATTTATAGATAAAAACAAATGAAATTTCTGTTTAACCAAAGATCACGCACCGTAAACTTTGCACCTGCTGTGTTAATTTTCACCACTCAAAATCCTTATTTTAGTGCCAATTTGCAAAGAATCACAGTAATTTAGCAAGGTATTTTAAATATTAATTGTATTTACCCAGGTAATGTTCGCTATCACTTCACTTAATGGCTGCGAAACAAACATTTAGAGTGGTGCAATGTTACCCTAGCAGGTGCAAAGTAACACCAGTTTACGGTACGTTAACGTTAACACAAGTACAATATGTTTGTTATACATAACAAAATTAGGAAACAAGCAAACACGTTGTACATGGCGTGATTTATGAAAGGGTTGAATCAAAAAGTGTGAAGAAGCTAAGACGTGCACTGCTCGGAGTACGAGGCGGAGTCTGATCGCTGCCGCCGTTGTTCATCACTGCCGAAGCTCATAGCGAGGAAGGTACAGCGACCACAAGGGCGTCTTGTCCTCCAAATGGGCAATCATTCAAAAGTCCAGGTTCTGGAATGCAATCCTTCATTCACCTGGCCATTCTTAAGTTACCTCCCGCGGCGGAAAGCACGCAGCCGTTTAGGGCGGTCGCGTCGCGTAAATCGAGGCCCGCACCACCAGCAGAAAAATATAATGGCATTTTGCGTATCAATACGCTTAGGCTTATGACATCTACGCTTTCAATGGGTAAATATAATGAGCATGGCGGAAAAATGAGCACGGATAAACGAAAACCGGAATAAAATATAGTAATGGATTTTGGTTTTACAATTTTGGAAAAATGAAAATGTATTTGCTATCATAGGGCGTTTAGTGGAGTGGGAATCGTGCCAGACGATCCCGCTGTTCAACGGGTTTTTTCGGGGATCTCCCGTTTCCTCCTCCCTTGCATTTCAGTGGTGCTCCATACTCACCTCGTATTAGCAATACTGGCAGATACAGGGACAGCCACGAAAGCCCCCTCCTCCGCCAACGACAATGGCAGCCCTCTACCCCCGGGCAGTCCAATTTTTTCCCCTCCCATGCCTACATAGAGGAGAAGAGAAGGGAAAGGTGATGGAAATCCATTTGGTATTTGTATTGTGGCAATGTGAATGGAATTCGAGAAAGAACAGAAATTAGATGTGTAGGGATTCAAAGTAATCAATTGTGGTAATTAGCTAACTCCAGAAATGATGACGTAGAGTGTAAGCATGTGGCTGAGGAAAAGAGAAGGGCCCCCCTCCTCTCCTTTCAGTGAAATTGGGATGTGTTGTTGTGCAAGTTGATTTCGATTGAGTTACTGTGTCGTGAAGGCTAATAATGGTTCGTTTTGTAATTGTAGTGAATTAAGTAATTAATTAGTTAAATCGTTAATGAGAATATTGAATTCTTGGTTACATAATAATCAACAGGAACCCAATAGTGTAATTAATTTAGATAATAATAGAATGGTGGTGTGTTAATAGAAATGATTAACTAGAACAGCTTGTTGTTTTGTCGTGTTGGAACTGGTGTGACTGGAATGGCGCTAGATGAGTGAAGCCCGTCTGCTGAGTTCCAAGTGTGTTGCAGAGGTGGAGTGGAGCTCCTTCGTCTACGGAAGTCGAGCTGGAAATGGCAACCAGGCGCGTCTGACCCCCTATCTTTCCACTCGTATATATACAGCCCTGATTCCCCTCCGCAAGCCCTGAAACTATATTTACTTGAGATAAGGAACAACGGAGAACATTACACACACGCAGTCCTAACTGCGGTTTCACTGTCTTTCTGGCTGGAGCATAACTTATTAGAAAGTTGTTTACGCCTTCCGATATTGAGTACGGTAACCCGCATAGCATTTCTGCATATTAAGTAACGGTACAACCAGGCGATGCATCTCCGGCGAAAAATCACCAGCGCACAGCTGTTCAGAGCAGTATTCTTTTGTCGCTCACAGTGTGCTGCCCAACTTGCTGCAAATAGAGAAAATACATTTTAGATAACAGAAAAATTCAGCACACCATTATATTTTTGAAAACCATGTAGCCATATGACCCAGTGTTCCCTAAATGTACTCTTTCTATGTGCCTAAGTGTTGCGTCTTCATGGTCACCGGTACTTCTTATGGACATTTGGCTACTGTGGATTCATGCTTTGCGCTTTCTATTGTAAATAAAGCCTTGCATTATAATGTTAGTACAATACACTTGCTATGATGAAATTTAAGGTAGACAAGCCAAAATATGCCGTAAAGAAATTTTAATATGAAATGAAAAGTAACGGCACTAAAAGTACACTTTAGAGAACATTAAAATAGGGATGTTTAATTACGTTCAACATACTGTATTTGTATGGTTAAACTAGATCGGGTGATAAAAAAGACACCTTGAAATTGTTGTTTATAGTGAACGTATAAAAAAAAGAGGGAAGTGAAGAGACGCAAAAAATTATTTGCAAATCACGTTTAAAAACGCAGATATAAGGATATCAATACGATATTCTTGCGCAGAGACTTAGCGTGCGTTATTTGTTAGGAGTGTTTGTCGAATTTATTTTTTCTTTTGTCTCAAAAGGACCTTCAAAGGAACGCAGCAGACAATAAACTATACCAGTTTAAATTTTAGAACGACCCGGCCTCGAAGCCACGACATCTTGGGCACAAAATCATCAGCTCGTTGCGGTTATTAGTCTACGAGCCTCGCATCATGAGGTACGAGCGAGGAATTCGTACCGCTTAAAAACTCACAATGAGCGCCCAGGAAATTTCACGTCTCACAGTTGAAACGTCGGCTCGTCCAATCGTTCATTCGGGCCACTTTTGTCTTCCATCTCGAAAGCTGTCAGCGGCGAAAAATGAAAAAAATAAAATAAAATAACGCGTATTAATAATCTAACCTTTGACACAAAGTTACTTTTTTCTCCGCTCGCAGCAGCCGATGGTTGAGAGGGGGAGAGGGGGTGTTTTGTTCGGGACGCGAGCGATGTTTCTGGGCGAGCCGGTCGTCCGCGCGGCAGGCACACAGGCGATTTATTTCGCGTATCGCGAGCGCAGGAAGCCGACGGCGTAGTTTTTTTTTCAATATATCAAACAGGCATATAATGAAAGTCCGAGTGCGCATGCGCGCGGCCGAGGGAAGCTGCAGCCTGTCGCCGGGCGACTGACAGCCCATTGTGGGGCCGCCCCCTTTCGCACGTCAAACGCGCTAATAGAAGCATCAGGGGGT